>JAVANC010000016.1:12746861-13346861 GCA_033319125.1 Parnassius glacialis
GATTCATCCTTTGCTGTCACCGCCGGTCTCGTAATCCCAGTATCGAAGTGTCGTGGATCATGTCTCGCGGCTTTGATTGGGACCGAGGGTCTTGGCTTAACCGCCCGGACTAGAAAATCTATAAAAAGTTACCCCGAATCTCAAGCGGCGACGCACCGCGAGGGGATGGATGGCTGACGGGGTTCTATGAACAAATCAGTCGCTAGTGCGCTCCTCGCCAGGTTACCTGCAGACCCCCTGGCGAGTAATAAATCCTCTAAATCTGCTTACCTTGGTAAGGGGTCACTGCCAAGGTGGACCTTTAATTACTCCCATACTCGTGGGTACAAAAAATGGAACAAAAACAAAACCAAAAAAACAAAACCGCCGGCAACGGCAACGTAGAGGAGAGGAGGAACGATGCGGGGACAGATTCCGACGCCGCATCGAGCAGCGTGGGAGGCTCAGAGAGCTCCCGACACGTGGGACCTGGGACCGCGGAGACCAGCAAGTTCTTCTGCAAGCGGTCCAGGCGGGATGGCGACCAGGGGTCGGCATCCGATGAAGAGGAGGTTTCGGCCCGGAAAATCCCCACCAACAGGCGGGGCGGGCTGAGAGGCAAGGGGAGGGAGCTCTCTGCCAATCAGAGGGCCGAACGAGCGGCAAAGCTTGCCGAGGAGGGGCGCCACTCGGACGATACGGCTCGGGTCTCAGGCGAAGAGACGGATGCAACTGGCGGCTCCGAGGTGGAGCGTAAGGCCAGATTTGTAAAGGAGGTGGAGGCCGCGATCAAGGTCGTGGCCCACAAGCAAAAGGCCTCCTCGAAGTTAAAGGCCATTCCCGCGGCCTCCGCCTCCATCATGGCGGCTGCGGAGTCCAACTTTGTTGGGTCCGGGCCTAATGCGGACGAGGTGGCGAAGTTGCGGGCGGACGTGGCCCGCCTGACATCCGCCATGGAGATTCTCCAGAAGGAGAATGAGAAGCTCCGCGCAGACCTGGCCAGTCTACATGAGCCTGCCTCTCGCGCGGCGCCCCAGACGCACTGCCCAAGCCAGCCCGTGCCGGTGGAGAACCAGGTTCTGAACCTGGTCCGGCAAGAGCTGGCTGCCTTCCAGCACCGGTTCTCCGTGCTGGAGGGCATCGTCCTGCGCCCTCCCCTAGGGGCAAACAAGACGGCGGCGAGGCCGGCAACGGTCTCGTACGCGCCACGCCACGGCTGCAGCATCCAGGCCGGGGCCGTCCAGCCAGCCCTCGGACGGGGCTGCAGTTGCCCCTCCTGGCGGCAAGCCAGCTGCCGCCGCCGCCACCGCCCCCCCAGCTCCCTACACCTCCCGCGGCTGAAGCCGGTTGGCAGGTTGTCGGGGACAAAAAAAAGGGGAAGAAGGCAGCCAAAAAGGGCAAGGAGCAGGAGCGGCAGCGCCAGTTCAGGGCGCGCAAGATCGCGGCTAGGCTCCGCGCCCCGAAGACCGCAGCTGTAGTGATTACACTACAGCCGGACGCGGAAAAGAAGGGCGTTACCTACCGCGATCTGCTCGCGAAGGCGAAAGAGGCGGTGGATCTCGGGGAGCTCGGGATCACCGGGGGCCTCCGGCTCAAAGTCACCCAGACGGGGGCCCGTATGCTGGAGATTCCCGGGGAATCCAGTGGCGCGACCGCGGACGCTCTGGCTGCGAAGCTCAGAGCGTCCCTGAACGCGGACGAGGCCCGAGTGTCCAGGCCCGTCAGATGCGCAGACCTGCGCATCATGGGTCTGGACGACTCGGTATCGGAGGAGAAGTTGGTGGCCGCCGTCGCCAGGTCCGGGGGGTGCACTACTGACCAGGTCAGGTCAGGCGCTATACGCCCGGACCAACAGGGTATGCATGCCGCCACGGTGTGCTGCCCTGTTACGGCGGCCAAAGCCATAGTGGAGGGCCGAAGGCTTCTGGTGGGCTGGGTCTCAGCGCAGGTTAAGCTGCTGGAGCCCAGACCTCTGAGGTGCTACCGCTGTCTCGTGGGACATCACGTGTCAGTGAAATGCGCCTCGGAGGTTGACCGCAGTGGCCTTTGCTTCCGCTGCTGTCAGCCCGGACACAAAAAAAAATCGGCGACCTGCTGCGCCACGCCGCACTGTGATGCATGTGCGGCGACCGGCAAGCCAGCCGATCACTGGGCCGGAAGCAGGGCCTGCGTGCCACCCGCCAAGGCCAAGGCCGCGGGTAGGGGAGGGCCCTCCTCCGCCGCCACCGCCTCTATGGCCACCGCCGCAGCCGCAACTGCCGCCGCCGCCGCTGTCACTGTTGCCGCTGCCGTCGCCGCGACACCGACGCCCGCAGAGGGGCGCCCCGTGGAGGAAGCTGAAATGGAATGCCTATAACGGCCCCATTAAGCTTCCTCCAGGCAAATATCAACCACTGCGCCTGCACTCAGGATCTGTTGCTCCAGAGCATGGCGCAGTGGTCGATTAACATCGCTGTGGTCGCTGAGCCGTATTTTGTCTGGCCTAGAGATGACTGGGTGGCGGACCTTAACGGCTCAGTGGCCATCATTTCTTCGGCCGCCGCCGGTACCCCGACCCTTGAAGGTGTCAGGAGGGGTCAGGGGTTCATAGCAGCACGGTTCGGGGAGTTCGTCGTTGTGGAGGTGTACTTCTCCCCGAACCGATCTCTCGCCGAGCTCCATAACTCTCTTGCAGAGCTGAGAGCAGTCGTCGTCGGAAGCTATCCCCTCCCCGTACTTGTCCTCGGGGACTTCAATGCCAAGAACTTGGCTTGGGGTTCTCGTCGTACAGATGTGCGGGGTAGGATGGTGGAAGACTGGGCTCTGGAGACAGGCCTGGTCGTCCTAAATCGGGGTTCTGTCCCCACGTGTGTGCGGATGCGGGGCGAGTCGGTGGTGGACATTTCATTCGCTAGCCCCGCTTTGTCGCCGCGTGCCATTGACTGGCGAGTCATGGAGGGGGTGGTGACCTACTCCGACCACCGGTACATCCGGTTTGACGTCTCCACCCAGCCCTCGAGCGCGCCAGTCCAACAGGCCCCGAGTGGTCCGCGTTGGGCGCTGAAGCAGCTGGACCGGGAGCTCCTCCTGGAAGCCTCGATCGTGCAGGCCTGGGTGTCATCACCGGATAGGCCTGCCGACGTCAATGATGAGGCAGGGTGGTTCCAGGAGGCCATGTCCGAGATATGTGACGTGGCAATGCCCCGCGTCCGGCCAGGAAGCGCCCGGTGTCAGGTGTATTGGTGGTCGCGTGAGCTGACGTGTCTGCGCGAGGCTTATGTCGCCGCGCGGCACCTGTACGCCAGGCATCGCAGGCTCAGCATTCGTCCACCGAATGCGGCAGCCATTGAGGCGGAGCTGTACGAGGGATACAGAGCGGCGAAGACCGCCCTCCGGGAGGCTGTCATACGGGCCCGGGATCGGGCCCGTGAGGAGATGCTGGAGACTCTCGACAGAGATCCGTGGGGGCGCCCTTACAAGATGGTGCGGGATAAACTCCGCACCTGGGCCCCCCCGCTGACGCAGAGTCTCCGGCCTCAGCTCGTGGAGGACGTGGTGAGCGCTCTGTTCCCTGCGCGAGGGGAACATCCGCCCCCGCCTATGGCTCCGCCACCTGCGGTGCCGGAAGCGGACCACCAGGACGACGACGACGACATCCCGGAAGGGACCGAAGTAGACCTGAGAGTGGCGGTACGTAGGCTCAAGGCCAGGAATACCGCCCCAGGACCCGATGGCTTGCCTGGCAAAGCCTGGGTCCTGGCCTCGGAGGCTCTCGGGCCCCGACTGGAGGGGCTCCTAAGCGCATGCTTGGAGAGAGGCCAATTCCCGCTTCGTTGGAAGACGGGGAAGCTGGTCCTCATTTGGAAGCCGGGGCGCCCTGCGGACTCTCCGTCCGCATACCGGCCCGTGGTGCTGCTCGACGAGGTGGGCAAGCTCTTTGAAAGAGTCATTGCAAACCGCTTCGCCGAGCACCTTGCGGGGACGGGGCCGGACCTTGCGGAACACCAGTTTGGTTTCCGCAAGAGGCGCACTACGGTGGACGCCATCATGCGCGTGAGATTCCTCACGACGGGGGATGCAGTGGCCAGGGGGGGGGGGGGTTGTTTTGGCGGTGTCTCTCGACATCGCCAACGCCTTCAACTCCATGCCCTGGAGCTGCATTAGGGAGGCACTCCGGTATCACCGGGTGCCGACCTATCTCCGTCGTATAGTCGGGGACTATCTGACGGACAGGGCCGTCATCTACCCCGGTCGCAACGGTGAGTGGAACCGGCGAGAGATGTCGTGCGGTGTCCCACAGGGTTCGGTTCTGGGGCCGCCCCTGTGGAACATCGGTTACGACTGGGTGCTGCGCGCCGACCTCCCTACCGGCGTCAGCGTAGTTTGCTACGCTGACGACACGCTGGTACTGGGACAGGGGGGGTCGTATGAGGCGGCGGCGGAAAATATGACACGCGGGGTTGCGATAGTCGTTGAGAGGATCCGGCAGCTGGGTCTTGAGGTGGCTCTGCACAAGTCCGAGGCCATGCACTTCCATGGTCCTCGGAACAGGTCACCACCGGGATCCTCAGTGATGGTAGAAGGGGTATCCGTCGGCGTCGACTTGACGTTGAAGTACCTAGGACTCGTCCTCGACGGCCGATGGAACTTCGTTGAGCACTTCCGACGTTTGGCTCCCAAACTGGAACGGACCGGGGCTGCCTTTAGGCGGCTCCTGCCGAACCTGGGGGGGCCAAACGCCTTCTGCCGGAGGCTCTACGCGGGGATTGTGCGGTCCATGGCCTTTTACGGGGCCCCGGTGTGGGCGCGTGGTTTGGCGCGGCTTGCCGTCCACCACCTGAACGCGCCCCAAAGGGTGGTCGCCGTAAGAATGGTTCGCGGTTACCGCACGATCTCCCGCTAGGCGGCGTGCCTCCTTGCCGGATTGCCGCTATGGGATCTGGAGGCGATAGTCCTCGCGCGCCTGCATGAATGGCGCACGGAGGCACTATGCCGGGGGGAAACCCCGCTGCCGCGGCAAGTTGTCGTGCAGCGGACAGACTTCCGGCGTGATCTCATGGTGACATGGAGAGAGCGACTGTCGCAACCCCGTGCTGGGCACGCCACTATAGCGGCGATAAGACCCCTCTTTGAGGAGTGGCTTGAGAGACGCCACGGCGTCCTCACCTTCCGCCTGACGCAGGTCCTCACCGGACACGGTGTGTTCGGGAGGTTCCTTCACCGAATCGGCGGAGGAAACGCCCGGGTGCTCCCACTGCGAGGATCGACCGGAGGACACGGTGGAGCACACCGTGGAGGTGTGCCCTGCTTGGGCGGAGCACCGCCGTGTCCTCGTAGCGGCGATAGGCGGCGGCGACCTCTCGCGTCCGGCCCTGGTCGAAGCCATGATCCGGAGCGAGACGGAATGGGATGCCGTCACCACCTTCTGCGAAGCAGTGATGCTAGCGAAGGAGGTGGCGGAGCGGGAGAAGGAGAGAGCAGCAGCTTTCCTTCACGGCCGCCGCGGGAGACGCCCCGAGCGTCGGGGGCTACGACGTGGCCCCCGGCCACCGTAGGCGCGGGCCTGTGGATGGCGAGCAATGGGTAGCTCGCCGTCCGTCCGTCTAACGACGACAGGCCGTGTCGACGGCGCGTTTTGTTCCACGCGCGCTTCAAAGAGCTGTCAGCATCGTGAAGGGGCCCGCAAGGGCCGACGCCTGCCGGGGCTGTGGGCTGTTCGAAAGAGATACCGCGGCTCCGGAACGTAAGGGCACTGAAGGAACACGGATGGTTTTTAGTCAGTAAAAGTCTGACACTCCCTTCCGCTCCACCCAGAGCGAAAGGCGTCATTTGATGATTTTCCATCCGCAAAAAAAAATGCATTTGGAGATCTGTCTGTTCAGTTGCCTTTATGCTGTCAAATCTGTTGAAGAATGTAGCTTCATCTCCCGTCTAACAGCCATGAGATTAAGAGTGTGATCGGAGAGTTTTTGTGATCTTCTGCGGTCGGTCTTGCAGAACTTAGCTTCGACCGCATGGACAGTTTCCACGAGCTTGTCATTCATATCGTCCACTTCATTGCAGTCTTCTAGGCACTGAAAACGGTTTTGTAACTCTAGCTGAAAGGCTTTGGGATTCTGGAACAGAGCACGAGGGGGACGGAGTGTTAACTTCATTAGACGAGACCTCTCCAACTTAACGTTTAGGTTCAGTGTGCCTCTAAACATTCGGTGATCGCTACCAGTTTTCACCCTCGCGATCACGGAGACATCACTGAACAGTTGTCGTCTGGTCGTCACAATGAAGTCAATCTCATTTTTTGTCGAACCTTCGGGGCTCGGCCAGGTCCACTTCCTGTGGGGCCGCTTCTGGAAGAAAGAGTTCATTATAAAGAGTCCCTCTTTTTCCATGAAGTCGGCCAGCTGCTGGCCCCTTGGGTTCCGTTGCCTTTCCAAATTTCCCTACACTATTTTCAGCTTACCGTTTTCTCTTGTGTCTAGTTTTGCATTGCAGTCTCCCATTAACACTGTATATTGTATTTTGGAGGAATGCATGGCTATTGAGATATCCTCATACGTTTCCTTCACCTCCTCATCGGGGTGTGCCGAGGTTGGTGCGTAAACCTGTATGACCTTCAGCGAATACCGTTTGGTGATTCTGAGTATAAGGTACGCAACCCTCGTCGACACACTCCCGATCTTCGAAATACGATATACGTAATGTGGAATGATATGAAAGAAAATACGTAGCCCACGAAATAATTTAGCCCATATATTTTAAAGTTCGAATTGTTTAAGCGATGTATCTAATAAAAGATTAACTTTAACGTGCTATGAATTAAAAAATAAATAGACTGTTTGTATTCTAATGTGTTGATAAGTGTTAGTTTACTCCAAATGCTAAACGGCTAATTGGACATGGTCATGTGCGTGGCCGAGCTTTGGTAAGGTTGAGGCTACGCCGCTACTAACTGCTGTTTCTTGGCCGATCTTACGGCGGGACCGGGTGCCGCCGAGCGCTAGAGAAACTTGATCTTGGGATGAGTAACATTTATTTAATAATTTCTGTATTTTAAATTTATGTAAAGGCAAGTCAAGCATTGAATCGGGTATTTTCTTGGAAAATCTAATGCGTTTTCCTGAGCAACCTTTTGAATCGACTGGGGATGCAAACCTAATACATATATTGTGAAAGAATCCCGTGGGTGTCGTAAGAGGCAACAGCGGGATATAAATTAGGAGATGGACGGCATGGACAGCACTCCTAATAACGACTAAAAATAAAAAATAAAACTGCGGTTGCCAATCCACATGCCAAGCGTGGCAACTATGGCAAATATCTTCCCTATGATGCAATCTATGAGGAAGCCTATGATCAGTAATAAACGTTAATAGGTTATAAAGGTAACAGAAGGTGCAACCTGAGCAGGGCACAGCAGCAAATTACATAATATATCAACATTTTTGAAGTTATACTTCTTTTCGGGCGTTGGGAAAATGATAAGAGTGAATTTTTACGATGCGTGCGTACACCGACAGCTAAAAACGAAACCATGGAGTTGCTACGATGCACGCGCACACTGTCAACTAAAAGCGACAACTTCAGTGGATAATTGTTTCTCAAGTTTTTTTTTGTTTTCTTACGCTAAAGAAGTATAACTTACTACGTGCGTACATAAGTACACACACACACACACACACTTTTTTAAACTGTCGGTAGTATGCTACATTTAATAAGAGGCTGTATTTTAGTTAAACATTAAACAACGCTTTGGATGAGACCATGAAATAGGTCAAACAACATATTTTCGATTCGGTGACCGGAATTAAAGTTATTGCAGACAACAGTTACGTCAAATATTTTAACAACCTATTTTATACCTGCTATTTGGGATAACACAAAGGTTAAGTTTATTAAATTCACATTATCCTATACTTTCAGTAAAGAATTCTTTTATAAATATGTACATAAATATGTAATTGTTTTCACAGAAACGGTACTATGAAAAGTTGCGCCAAGAGCCGTTTGGATCTTGTGGGGATTTCAGAGCAAATCCAACATATCTCTTCCTTGCTTATGCAAGGCGGATATATCTATGCATTTCTCTATAAAAAAGGTGAAATAAAGAAAGAAGAATTTAGACGAGATTCAATAGTAGTATTATTTATTTTATTGGTAATTTTACAATTATAATATTATGTATGTAAATTTTTTAATAAATTGTGTACCGCGGTCGCCAATTCACTAATATTTGGTCCTTATCTATGTAATTACTATTTTTTAAATCTTATGTCTTTCGATAATTGGCAGTGAGCATCAGCAGCGTATGGACCAGCTTACAGTCTAAAATGAAAGCACGGTGAGTTTTAATTTGTTTATTTTTTTCTGGAATTTTGACAATAACAACGAGCCATGTGAACTAACGGAGGCTTAAGTTGATAATGTCAAATTGAAAGCTATTGTGGAAGCAAATTCGTCTTAATTCTCGTCAGGAGTTAGCAGAAAACTCGACACCAATATCTGAAGCGTCATGTACTTGTGATACAACGAATGATAATCGAAAATTTCCTAAGCCATACGTCAAATGCTAATTGAGATAAATATCGCAAAGAAGCTATTTACGTCTACTCAGTCATTTTGGGTCTGATTTCTACCTAGGAGTCTTACTTATTTCTGTCGCTTATTGTCTATATGTCTATATGTCGATAAAGCAATGCCTACAATAATGTTTTCTGGCTTAAAGGATATAGAGAGCCAGTTTTATTATAGGCTGTGGCGCATTCCATCTTAGTATAAAAAGGTAACAACGCTTCTTTAGCTAAACTAAGATGTGTTTGGACGTTTCTGTGGACTGTGGTAGCCCTTTGCAAGTTTAGAGATTGACATTAAAACGTTGTAGTTTGTTTGTCACTTCAGTCTTAAATAACAAATCCGTTTTGAAATTATTTAATAATATGATGTAAAATTATATTGTTTAGCATTGTAAACGCTGATAGAAAAGATCGCTATCAAACAGCCGAAACTTGTTAATTGCTCTGTCTCACTACTTCTTCAGAATTATGTTCGTCAACTCAAAATTACAAGTGCTTTGCCGGGAAACTTTACGTTACTTACCGTTTTTTCCAAACTTTGTTCCAACTATTTCAACTTTTAATATAACAACAAGGAAACATTTCAACTCTGTGAAAACGCCTTTAAAATTCATCAATTGCCATCATATGCATATATTATTTAAAAAAAAATATATTAAAAATAATAAATTTGAATTTGTATATTATCTTTGCCATAGGCTTCTTACTTCTTTCATATATTATACTCATCATTCATCCCGTTAAAACCGGTAAAAGGTAAGCGAGCTGTCATTTCGCGCGGCTTAAATGCATGAACGGCCCTTTTTGTTACAGACGTCGCTTGTACAGTTTTTGACGTCCGTTCATTCTACCTTTAAATTGCCCCTTACTGTGTCACTTGAACGAGACAGTGTGTGTTCAATCTGTAAAAATGGCCCGTTGGGTAAAATCTTGCAAGATGCCAGGCTAATAATATAGGATAAGTCCACCATGACTCATAGAACTCACGAGAGGCATTAGACAGAACTCTCAGAGACAAAGGAGCACAAATAAAGTTATGGGTGGAATTACTTTTATGTTTTCTGGTGATTTCAGACCAACTTTGCCTGTAATAGTTAGGGAAACTAGAGCAGATATTATTAAGTCTTGCTTAAAATCTTCCCCTTTGTGGAAATCTGTTGACATCTTGAAGCTGTATACCAACATGAGGAGTCACTTGGTTGAAGGAAACAGAGATTTCCCAAATAAGCTATTATTGATTGGTAATGGGAAAGTACATGAGTCAACCGAAAAGAAAATATCCATTGATAAAGACTTTGGTGAAATCGTAACCAGAACTGAAGACCTAATCTCTAGAGTATACGCGGATGTCACTAATATAAATCAAAAAAATTATCAATGGGTGTGTGAAAGGGCAATTTCAGCTACCAAAATACAAATGTTCACGCCATCAATGATAAAATAATGGCCAAATTATCAGGCGACAACATAAACTACCTTGCCATTGATACTGTCATGGGTCAAGAAGATGCGGTACATTACCCTCAAGAATTTTTAATTTCTTTGAATCCTTGTAGGCTGTCCCCATATTCGTGGAACTTTAAAAGTGGCACTCCCATTATTTTATTACGAAACCTTCGGCCACCACGTCTATGTAACGGAACTAGGCTTCAAGTTAAATTTCTTAGATATACTATCATAGTTGCTATAGTTTTGACTGGGCCAGCAGTTGGGCAAACGGTACTGATACCTCGAATTCCTATGATACCTACAGATTTTTTTTGTAGGACAAGGGTGACAAACGAACACACAGTCCACCTGGTGGTAAGTGGTTGCTGCGGCCCATAGACATCTACATCTATTCTCGAATACGAATCAAAATGCAGATGGGTTGTCACCCGTGAAGACTAAGATGTAATGCCTCGTTTCCAGTAAAAAGGGTCTCCGGTTCTTTACACTCCTTGGACTTCTGTGCTAATTGCCTAAGGGTATGTATGTGGTCTATGGTGCTAAAGCCTTTTCGGAAACCGGCTTGTTTGGGAGCCTGCAAGTTGTTGAGTCTGCATGCGAGACGATTGGTAATGACTCTTGATAATAACACGTAGACGCGGCTTAGTAGGAAAATTGGCCAGTAGTTCTTCAAGAGAGCGTTATCGCCTTTCTTGAAGAACAAGATCACCGCACTTATGTTATTTATCCTAGAGCACAAAATACTTAGCATAATATACAATATAGACTTATATGTATATTGTATAAATAATTTATTATTATCATTGTTCAAAATTTATAATGACAATGCTTTCTGATAACTTAAAAGTCTAAGATTTGTTAATGTAGTTATAACATTTTGAAAACTAAAAACGCAATATTTTCTTCATGTGAATGTTTTTGGTTAAACTATATACAATCAGGTAGTTAATTACTGCATCGCATCGCAACAATGAACTAGCCGCACTACTCTGCCGTCATACAGTTTTTTACTAGTACGGGGGGTAGAAGACTAATTTGTTGTTGCAAAAAATAGCCAATATATTACAAATATCTACACAAATCTTGAGTATGAATTCACGCATATTATTGTAATTGTAGGCTAAGTTTTGTGAATAAAGAATGTTCCACGCCTCCGGTGTAGTGTCGCCATGGAGAACGGAATTAATGAGCTTCTGAAGGACTTCAAGTACCGTTTTTTCACCCGCTTTCAGAAGCTCTGCTGTAATTCCTGGGGTCTTGCCGTTTTTAAGGTGCTAGAGAGCCAATGTAATCTCACTCATACTGACGTCCGGAATATTATCAAAATAGTGTCGGATAAGACTTGCTCTTGGGTCCTTATTAAAACTTGCGTTTGGCTCCAACGATTACGTGTACAGCTTACCATAGAACCTCTAGATCTCACTCAATATCTCAGGTGTCCCAGAAATGACACCGCCTCATGCGGTCTTCAGCTTCGACAGTTTGCTCTTTTTAGCAGATAGATCTCTAACAAAGATTTCGAAGCCCTGGTTCCGCTCGATCGCTTCTTCAATACGAGCAGTATTAAAGTTGTGTAAGTCCCGTCGCATGCATTTGGAGTTCTGTCTGGTCATTTGCCTATATGCTGTCAAATCTACTGAGATTAGGAGTGTGACCGGAAAGTTTTTGTGTTCTTCTGCGGCGGCTAGCTTAGCTCCGACCGCATGGACAGTTTCCTCGAGCTAGTCATTCACATCGTCCACTGCATTGCAATCTTCTAGGCACTGGAAACGGTTTTATAGTTCAAGCTGAAAGGTTTCGGAACTTTGGACTAGAGTACAAGGGGGACGGAGCGTTGACTTCATGAAACGTGACCTTTCCAACTTAGGGCCGTTTCTGAAAGAAAGAGTTCATTATAAAGAGTCCCCCTTTCCCCATGAAGTCGACCAGCTGCTGGCCCCTTCGGTTCCGTTGCCCTGTACCAAATTTCCCTACTTTCAGCTCAACGTTCTGTCTTGTGCCTAGTTTTGCGTTGAAGTCTCCCATTAACACTATATAGTGGGTTTTGGAGGGATGCATGGCTTTTGATATATCCTCATACATTTCCTCCACCTGCTCATTGGGATGTGCTGGGGTTGGTGCGTAAACTTGACCATCACCAACCGGAGTGGTACCACGACCTCACAGAAAACCAGCGTGAAGTAGAGATTTACCTCTGCGCTTCGCTTGGTGAGTGCAGGTGGCCGGAGGCCCTTTTTACTGGAAATGAGGCATTCCATCTTAGTCCTCACGGGTGACAACGCATCTACATTTTGGATAGATGTAGATGTCTATAGGCCGCAGCAACCACTTACCATCAGGTGGACTGTGTGCTCGTTTGTCACCCTTATCCTATTAAAAAAAATCAGCGAATACCATTTGGTGATTCTGAGTATAAAGTACGCAACCCTCGTCCACATACTCTCAATCTTTACAACGTGGTTAACGAGAGACTTGAGGACGTTAAAGCCTCCTTGGGACAGATGGTCGCCCTCCTGGTGATAGAACAAGTTGCCGGATTCGAGGATTACCATGTCCTCCCCCTCTCTTCGGAACTCAGATAAACCTATAATATTCCAGAGCAACTTGTCTATCTCTTCTTCCAGCTCCAGTATCTTCTCGTCAGTCCTCAGGGAGCGTGCGTTATATGTTGCCAGATCGAGCCGTTTAGGTGGCGACCGAACCTCCACCGGAGATTCTTAGCACCCCCTACCACGCCGTTACCATGGTCGCCACCGTAGCCAGGAATAGCGGGGCCACGGGAGACTGGGGGCCGACTCTTCGTATTTTTAATCATGGGGGAATATTGGTATAGTTGCCACGCTTGGCGAGCGGGTTGGTAACCACAGTTTTTTATTTTTGTTTTGCTGTTATCAGAAAGATGCTGCTGCCCATCTTCTTTCCCAGTTTACCTCTGTCTCCTCTTACGATACCCACGGGAAGATATGGAGTAATGGGTGTTCATATCCGCCACTACACGGGGAACAACAAAAAAACATAAAGTCGAATTTTTAAGGTTGTCATTTTTTAATTCGGTTGATAACCTCCTCCTTTTTAAGTCAACTAAAGACAATAGAATTAAGATTTTCTTTCAATCTATGAGCACAATCATTATATGAATCCTGAACTTCTATTTAATTTCCAACGGAAAGAAAGAGTGACACAGCACAGGCAGAAGAAATCATGTCCGTATGGAAGATGTACACCCGACCGGTGAAGTAAAACAGCAACATGTTGCATTAAAATTTTAGATTCAGATGTAGTTTGTGCGTTCAGTTCCTTATAAGACAAGATTTTAAAATAGTAAAATTAATTTTTAAAGTTTTAAAATTTAAAGATTTAAAACATAATTAATTGAAGCTGAGCATGGTACCTTAATAGTGACCTGAGGGTTAATTAATAACTCTTTTTTCTTTTCATGTGATTGGATATTCGAATTTTTATTCGAAGAGCCAAAAGTATCACTTTATTTTTTAATAAGGATTCTATTTAGTAATAAAATTATATTTTTTCTTGTTTATGAGTGATTTTCTTGAAGTCAGTATTAAAAATTAAAATGTTAAATACTTAAAAAGCTTTTGAATACTTGATGAAATGTTATAATACTCTTGTTATGATAAGAGCTGTGTCTGCATCAAATTAAAATCAATAGAACTATTTATTGTTGTAACAAGTACTTTGAATTTAAGTATTTGTTACAACAATAAATAGTTCTATTGATTTTAATTTGATGCAGACACAGCTCTTATCATAACAAGAGTATTATAACATTTCATCAAGTATTCAAAAGCTTTTTAAGTATTTAACATTTTAATTTTTAATACTGACTTCAAGAAAATCACTCATAAACAAGAAAAAATATAATTTTATTACTAAATAGAATCCTTATTAAAAAATAAAGTGATACTTTTGGCTCTTCGAATAAAAACTCTTTAGATTAGTTAAAGGCGCAGCTGTGAAATCATCACAGATATCTTTATCTCTCCATCTATTACAGCTTATTTGTGTGTACTCGTATTTTTGACAAATTCAACGGAAGTCATAGTTATTTATATTATTATTCGGACTTTACCCAAAAACTAGGATTACTAGTTCTTCGGGCATTAACCAAAATAAATAGATTTATAATAATTAATTTTAATTTTAATAAATGTATGTTACATTGTGTTGTAGTTGTGGTTCGTAAAAGTTACTTTATATTTTAGTCATCAATTCATTTCAATAATAGATAAAATAGCTAAAGCTTGATTGTGAAGTGGCCTGAAGTTAGTGGTTTGTCATTTAATCCTGCTTTTCTGCATCGAACTCTTTAATTAAATCTACTTTATTAAGCATATAAAGACTCAACTAGCATACGGTTTAAGTAAGTCAATCCCTGCAAATTTAACTTGATATTAACCATTTAAGCTTTAGTTTAGTAAAATTGAATGTCAGGAAATGTTACGTATTTAAATGAATGACTTCTCCACTCAATGATGGTCACAAAATATAACCTATATAAATGTTTATTATTTTATTATACGATGACTTATTTATTTTACGATGACGTAAAACTTGAAACTTATCTGACTTAAATATATATATGAGCTTATTTATACAACTTTAAGTAAATATAGTCGAATATTTTACAATAAAATAATGTACTGACTAATTGACCGATAAAACCTTTACTATAACTTAAATTTGGAGACTCCACTTTGAAGCTGGTGCTGCAAAATGCCACCTTGCAGCGTTGGACCCATTGGTACCCTTGAATTGGTTGAAACCAATCTTTTCAGCCTAGAGCACAGGCACAGAGTAGCCATCGGTATTCTATAGGAGGTATTTCGGTGAGTGTGCTCAGGAATTACACGCTTTAATTCCTCCCTCTCCTTTCCACAATCGGACAACCAGGCGGTTGGCGGGTCTTCACCCCTTTGTTGTCGATATTCCACGCATTAGAACCAAACGATTAGATTTGTCTTTTGTAATGCGTACAGCAAAGGAGTGGAATAATTTTCCGGCGTCTATCTTTCCGTCCGGATACGTCATCAAGGCAAGAATGGATAGGCTTTTTGTTACGCTAAGACTACCTAAGCCTCCACCACCTAAGGCTACATCACCAAATGTTGGTACGAGTATGTGGTAAGTACCGCTAACAATAAGTAAAAAAAAACCTAAAAAAAAGTATTTATTTTCTTTAAAAATCCTTTTGTCGAGAGCTGGCAGTGAAAGAGTACATCGTCCCATTTCATCCCGTAGGTATTTGTAAGAGAAGAAAATTCTTCATTAATTAAAATAAATCTTCCGATAAAGAGAGAGGCTAGAAGTCTGTTCTAAAAAACCAACTACGCACCAACAATTCCTTAAATTAAATTAAAAAAAAATCTTTTTGGCAAGCACAGGTACACTCTCTATTCTCTACTTTCGTAGTCCGATGGGACGGTAAACCGACACGACCGGAGAGAAATCAGGCGCAAGACAAACGGCTTTACGAGCTTTCCGAGGCACGGGGGTGAGACACCGTCAACTTCCTTACTCCAGGAAGCACTGAGAATTTCTTGATGGAATAACTCAACAACTGATTATTTGGCCCGACCCGGGATTCGAACTCATGATCAGTAGTCGCACTACTGCAACTACTAGAACAACGAGGCAGTCAATATTTTTATAGTTTTGCATTTGAAATGTTCTAGACATTGCTATGGCCCCTAAGCGCCAGAGCTCATGAAATGTGTCTGGTGTGACGTCTGCATTGTTTCTATATCTTTGCATTGAAAACTAGTCCCACTGCAGTGTAGGGGCACTAGCTTTCAATACAAAGATAAAACTCTATTATGAATGAATAGAATAGAGTAGAATAATTTTTTATTCAATATTGATTATTACATAATTCTTATTGAAAGTCATTTTTATTTACCACTGGTTCGGAAAATACCACTGTCCTGGGAAGAACCAGCAAGAAACCCAGCGGGACTTTTTTTAAAACATATTTCACTTAAAAATAATTTCGTTTTTACAATTTTTAAATTATTTTTCATAGAACCAGCATGGTGGCGATCACCTTATTCCCAGGGGTTATTTTCATTCATGTATTCCTTGATATTATAATAACCCTTTTTGTACAGTTTTTTTCAATAAAACTTTTAAACTTGTTTATTGACAAACTTTGAATAAGTTCTGGGATTTTGTTGTAAAAGCGTATACATTGCCCCATAAATGAATTACCGATTCTGTGGAGTCTAGTAACTGGTATTACAAGCTTATGTTTGTTCCTAGTGTTTAAAGTATGCACATCCTTATTCTTATTAAAGCATGCATGCAATGCATTATATGTAGAAGTCACAACGTTAAGTGTTCCGTAAACAGCGCGTGCGAACGCGGACCTAGGCGTAATTACAAACATACATATGAATTATTCTGAGACGCGGACGGTATCAGAATCAGAATTTGTTTATTTGCCTACTTGTGTATTTACATTTTCATCCTCACGGCCGTTGAGACGTGCGAGGGTGAGTCGGCTAACTTATGTCCTAGGTTGATCTGTGTTTGCTGTTTTGCTTATTCATAATAAAGTTTATATAATAAAATTATTATGTATTTCGTTTGTTTTTGTGTACTTATTTGCTAGCCTTAATTATCTTATCCCAAGAGGGCGCGGGTTTCTCGTGTCGGTGGGCCATCGCTTGTAATTTTTCTTTGTAGGATCATATATAATTTCACCTATTATATGATTAGTCCTGAGGGGATTGAATTCTCCGTGCGCCAGGTAGGCGTCACCGGGGGATTCTAGGTCTTCTATTTCCAACGCGGACAGCACCATGACAGATTAGTTCAAAAACTGTTCTGTTGTATGTTTTTAAATTACAATAGGTGTTATGAGGTAGATATTCACATGTTTGAGCGCCGACCAATTATGTTTTGTTCCAAATGTAAAGAATTTTCGGAATTTTTTATTGAATTAAGGGAATTTGATTTTTTTTATTGAAATCGAGCACACTGTCCTCTAGGTGGTAAGTAGACGCTGTATATCTATCCTCGATTAGAATGAAATTCTAGATGTTTCATAAGAAACATACCAAAATTATGCTCCTAGGTATCTATTCTGTGCGGGCGTGGTTCATCCCCGGTTAAGCTGATCTTTTCATGATGCAGCCATAATATTTTTTGAATGCACCTCTATGACGTAAAAATGATAAGAAATTGTATAGTGTATTATTTAAAAATATATGTAAAATTCCAATCCCACATCTTAATAAACCTAAGTATTTAATGTAGGTCTGAGTTCTACAGCATAGGGCGTGACTTTCGCGCTAATGATTTTCTTTTCAGATGTTTATGATCCCACAGCAAAATAAGCGACTTTTTATTATCTCCGATATAAAAATAACATTAAAAAAAGTATAAAGCTAAATCTATCTATCTATAAATATTTAAATAAAATTTAAGTGTCTGTCAGGAATATCATAATAGCTGCCTTTTATGCCACACATATCTTTTATACGTGCCTTTATATATTGTGAAGGAACTATTTGCAGGCCATTAAGATATAAAACAATATTTAAAATTATTGTCTGTATCTTTGTCTCTCTGTTCATCTGTCCGGGCTAATCTTTGCAAACTATGGAATTGCTTAACCGGTTGTAATGAACCTTGACGATCAGATAGAGCGCAATGCCAATGTATTTTTATTTTATTGGAAAAATTTTGAGACTTTTTTGAGAAAATTTTATGAAATAAATGAACTTTAATGATCATCTTAAAACTAAATAACGCCTCTTAATAGATCTTACCTGGGCGAAGCCGGGGTGATTCGCTGGTTGTTAATAATATTATTAGTTACTATGAATAACTTATGATTTACGTATTCATTATCACCTTATCACAACAATCATCTCATTCTTGTTTGATATATTAAAAATCACCGCAAGTTAAGGTGATTATCTGATGAAACATGCAGAAATTCGATAGATGCAGGAGCTCACTAACTTGCTTTATGGCAAACTGAAGGGAGGCTTATGTTCAGCAATGGACTTGTGATGGTCTGTAATGATGATGATCATCGTCATCATCATTACAGAAGATCAAAACGATGTTAAAAAATATAAACGTAACACGAACATGTGGGTATGCATAATAAATTAACATCAAAATATTACAAGACGTTGTGTTCTTCTCGTGAGCAGAATCTATTATCCTTTGGAAATGGTTTCTCTGCATTACGTAAACATAAAAGACTTCAGCTGAGCTTTAAGGGGATGAAACGTGTTTTCAATGTTGTGAATAAAATCATGATATCACCGAAAATGGAGGTCATTGAAGCCTTTATATTTTAATTCTTTTTTAACTAGATAAAGTAAATGAGGTTATACTTTAAAATGAGCAATAAACCGGGGAACCTTTATATTGAAAACAAACGTCTAAGTTCTCAGGGATAACAACGTAATATGCAATTTGACTCTTAATAAAGTTTAGATTTGTGTGTTCTGCGTCATCATCTTACCGCCCTAAGTTCGTTACTCTGCTAAGTAATTTACATGAATGTCACAAAGTCTACCAGTGGCTATATTACGTAAAACTTGAGCTGGTTTAACTTAAGCGTTGGCTTAATGAAGGAGCTCCTCTAAGTTCAAATGCATACAAGCATAAAACTTCGTTTGGGTGGATTTCAAAGCAAACTTAAACATATTTTTTTTGTTTCTCTGACATTTTATACAATTTTTTAATCAAAAGAGTATACTTATGAAGTGGTTTCCTATATGTATATAATAATAATTTATAGTTATTACTATTTATTTAATATATTATATATTATTACTATTTTCATCCATCTTCATCATTACAGCCCTTCGTAAGCCTACTGCTGATCATATCTTCCCCCCCCCCCCCATTCTGCCTGCAATAAATGTTGGCCACGTGTCTTCACACTTTAGCTTATTGATCCGTGTCTATGGTGAAAAAGTAAATTTTAATAAAAAGTAAAAATCGTCTTCAAAACCACAAGAAGTAAAATAATTTCTACACAATTTCTTTTAGAGTCGGTGCTAGTGTAATCATTAAATATGATAGCTTTTAATAGATGACATGTTAGTATCACCATCAAGTGTAAATTAGATGTAAAATAACCAGTATGATTAGAGCTAGAGAAAAGAGCCTACTCTTCTTTAAAAGGCCGGCAACGCACTTCCCTTGTTGTTGCATTTGTTTATGGGCGGCGGTAGTCACTTATCATCAGGAGAGCCGTACGTTTGTTTGTCCCCTCCCCTATAAAAAAGGAGCAGGGTCCAAAAGTGTCTCCCACCTTTGGATCCTCCACTGCAATCTTCTTTATAATAGGAGAGGTTCGTGTACAACAGATATTACTGATTGACAGATTTTTAGAAACTTCAATTATTTTGAAATTTTTCAATAATTATGTTTAGCTTTAAACAAACGTACATTTATTTCTAGCAAACAAATGTATTTTATTTATATCCTCACTATATTAGCGGTAAAAGATGGCCGAGGGACCTATGTGTATGACCAATTTCTAATATCAACGAAATTATGTCCCTACCTACAAGATGGTAACAAGATAACGAACAAAATGGCACATATATATTATAATTAAACTTTAAAAATATGTCTTCAATTTGTATATAAAATACCAAGAAACTTTTCCCCCGACCTATTATTATGAATGCAACGGAATTTTATAAATCTAATCTATAAATTAAAATAAATCCAATAAATAATTTAAAAATAAGAGCCGGTGATCATACAACAAATTAATGACTATTAGGTATTTGTTATTCGAATTAGAATCATGATATTATCTCATGATCAATGCGTGTAGTTTGAGTTTTCAGTCTCGTATTATTTTTCATTAAAATATAATAAATATATTGCATTATGTATTTTTGAAGGTTAAATTAAAACTTGAATATTAAAGAAAATTCTTTGATAATTGTATTTTTATTTGAAAATTAGGTAATATTTACATACCAAAGGAAAAAAAAACTTTTAGGTATTATTTATAATATCGAATTATGATCAAATAAAGTAAGTTGTAACTGTATTTTACGTCTATGGGTAGTGCAGGCTACATGATCAAAGCTCCGAGACTGATTCGATTGAGCCAGCGCATCCAGAAGAAAGGTTCCAATCACTTTATAGTTCACCCACCCAATTTGATTGAATCAGGAGTATTAAAAATATATTGTTCCTTTCAACAAATTTATTTTATAAAATATTTATTGTTTCTTATTATTTTACGGAGAAGTAAATAACGTTATCAAAACGTTTTAAAAATTATAATATTTACTTCTCTTGTTAATAAGTTTTATAATGTTATTATTGAGATTAAGAAGGACACTTTACTTTTGATCAGTTTAGGGGTTCAGCCATTATGTTATAATTGCCTGCTACAATTACAATTTTTTTTCCCCATCTGTCCTAATTTGTTACATCAATTGTATTTCCATATCGAGAAGGAGTCACATTAAATAACTTTCACTTAGTTTTTTTTTAATATCGAGCTTGAAAGTGGCCTTAAAATTTACCTAATTAATATATAATAGTCTAACTTCGTTTCGATTTCTCTTTCCTTAACTTTTTTTTAGTGTTACTAGAGACTGTGTATAATGTCCATTCAGTAATTCATTACAGCCTATAAAAGTCCACTACTGAACATAAGCTTCTCGCAATGATTGTCTCATATATCCATAAATCCCCCGAATGTGTCATTGTTGCCACGCTGGGCAGGCGGGTTGGCAGTCGCAGGTTTTTATTGTTTTGAGTTTTTATCAGGAAGATGCTACTGCCCGTCTTGTGTTTCACCTTCCCTCTGTCGCCTCTTACGACATTCAAAGTACGATATAGTGTAGTGGATATTCTTACACCGCAACTACAACATTATGTACACGTTCAATATTAATTTTACCAGATTGTGAGTATTGCTGTAATTTTAATTTAGGCTCTTTGCTTTATACGTGGATACCGATTTAAAACAATATTTTTCCTGTCGATGTCATAAGACTCGTCTATGTGAAAGGACTTCTGGCACTGCGGTCGTCAATCCACCTAGTTCATAGAGCAACACATGCCACCGGCGGACCGGAGGGGAGTAGTCATAACATTTTTTCTCGGCACTGAACTGTCTGGCAGGTTTTGTGTCGGTAAATCTGCACACGCAAATACAATTGTATGTCACTACGAAACTCACACATAACAGAACAATTAAAACAATAAAGTAACAATTTCACACACATATATATACATTTTAACAGTATCGTTCGGTGACAGGGACATCTTGGATACAGATTCGGATCACTCGCTAGACCCATTCGCATATTGTATGAGGGCGATCGTCCTATGTTCACAAAGGGGAACGCCTGCCTGTATGGCTACTCCCCTCCAATCCTCTGATGGCCTGTGTTGCTTTACGCCCTGGAAGAGTGCCAATTTCAGCAAATCCTTCTTACAATGGAGAGGTCCATTAGCAGCAGCGGATTATGAGAGATTTTAAATAAGAAGTAAAAAAAGTCATGTAGACTTTTTTGCAACATGTATGTAATGGTCTTGAGTGGCAGCCTCGTACCAGTAAGTGAAGTGTGGGGCGGCCGTCCACTAGGTAGAGTGATGTATGGTAAGATATGCTGGAAGTTAATGGATGCAGATGGCATCCCTTGGGAGAGGCCTATGTTCAGCAGTGGATTTGTGAAGGACTGTAATGATAAATGATGATAATGAAAAATATAGAGTTGGTTTGTTCCATTGATGAAGAACTTAAACTAATTTCAGCAAAGTTTACCCTCACTAATAGAACAGTGTTTGATATTTGTGTTTCAAGCCTAATACCAAAAGCGTGATATTGTCGATAACTTTGAAGTTTGGCTAAACTTACTAGGACAGTGTCGTCGGCAACTACTTTGATATAAATACAGGTAAAATATTTATCTACCTAAAGGCATCTAATAGGCTTATGATTCACATTCACAAACTCTGTGACATATTTTGAGGTCAGCTAGTGATATGGGTTAATGTTCATTTATTACAACTCATCAAAGTCCACTGTTGAATATAGCCCCCCATAAATTGCCTTTTTATGACGATTTTGCTATAGTTGCCATGTTTGGCGGGCGGTTTTGGAACCGCAATCTTCATTATAATATAATCGAGTTATTCTCAGATAGGGTTACCAGATGACAGGAATTTTCCTGACATGTCCGGAATTTTAGCTCTCTATCAGGAAAACAGGAAAAATTTTAAATTTTTAAATTTTGTCAGCCTATCCTATAAAAAAGACATTTTTGGATAGGTATTTGAGGCGTGCTGAAAACTTGTCAAATACCTACCCAAAAATGTCTACCAGCTCACGAACTATTTGCTGCCGCTGCGTCAATATCAGAAAATTTATTGAAAAGTCAGGTATATTGCCAGGAAAATTTATTGTAGGATCTGGTAACCCTATGCTCAGGAAGATGCTGCTGCCCATCTCCTGTTTAATTTCCCTCTGTCGCTTCTTACGACACCCTCACACGGCGGCTAAATATTTTCGGATGTTAACCTAAAAATAAAATTTAAAAATAATTTGTGCAATTTGTGGTTTTGTAGTATGTATTAGAAAGAAAAGTTTTATTAACTGTTTACTGACTAAAATGATATCGAATAGTTTCATTAACTGTTTATTGATTATGTATACCAAATCCTTGAGCAAACTTCAGTGCCGTCACGCATTACTTATAACAAATCCGTGACCAACTTTCTGTACCGTCACGCGTTAGTCTTTGTTAGGCACTAATTTTATCTAGGCTTGACTACGGAGATGTTGTTTATGGACCTCGAATTTTCAGCAAAACAAAACGACAAATACATTAGTACCGATTTTAGTAACTGAATTTACGTGTGTGATTGGAGAAACAAATAAATGCTTTATCTATCTATCTATTGGCCAAATACTCAAACGGTACTCAATTTTCAGATGTCGTTAAATCTCGTGGTGTCGCAGTCACTTTAATTTATAGTGATGTCTTTAAATTATTAGTCTTTACGAGGTGACACTGAAAGTTCTTAGAAAATCAAAAGTGAACAAACTAGCAAGTTATTAGTTTTATTATATCTCTTCAAAATAGTGTCCATCTACATCAATACATCGCTGTATCCGATGGAATCACTGAGAAAAGCACTTTGCTCATTCGTCTTTAGGGGTCTCTTCGACGGCATTTTGAAACGCAACCACTGCTTCCTCGGCGTCCATAAAACGTTTTCCTCGAAGTTTTTCTATTATTTTCGGAAATAAATATAAGTCGCAAGGTGCGAAGTCGGGTCTATACGGCAGGTGACACAGTAATTCCATGTATGACGTCGCCAAGTAGTCGATTGTTTGCTTGGCGGTGAGCGACGAAGCGTTGTCGTGGTGAAGGAGGATCCTACTGCGAGCTCGTTTCTCCCGAAATTTTCCAAGACAAGTGGCAAACAATTGTTAGTGTACCACTCTGCAGTAACTGTTTTTCGATCCTCTAAAACAATTGTTGCGTAATGACCTGTCCTTCCGAAAAACGAGGCCACCATCTTTTTTCCCACGCTTCAACTTCTCATCACTTTAGTTGGCAAGTTCCTCGGAAGAAAACACCCAGACAGCAAACTGTTTCTTGGTTTCAGGATCATAACAATAAATCCAGATTTCGTCACCCGTATGTCAAACACAGCATTTGAGCCACCCTCGTTAAATCTTTGAAGCATTTCACGACTCCAATCAACACGACGAAGTTTTTGGGCCTCTGTTAAATTATGAAGTATCCACCGGGCACAAAGCTTTCTGACCGCTAAATGTTCATGGAAGATTTTGTGCACATGACTCATACCGATGCCTAAGCTTGTCCAAATCTGCTGCTAAGTCACTCTTTTAACAGTCTCTATCATACGCCGCACAACACTGATGTTATCTTCAGTCGTCGCCGTAGAAGGCCGTCCCTCACGGAGATCATCGGTGAGATTAGTGCGACCATGTTTAAACTCATTAAACCAGTTTTAAATAGTGTAACGAGATGGGGTTTCATCGTGAAAGGCCAATCGAAGTTTATCATAATTTTCTTGTTGACTTAAATGACATCGAAGGTGACATAAAAAATCATTGTACGAAAATTTTCTCGCGTTAAATTCATGCTGACGTGATACAGACAATTTTCATTTTGCCGCCAAATCATAAACAAATGACAAATCAATAAAATACATACACAATAATTTTGGCAAAGCGTTCTTTTTTAAAAATTTGATCTTACATTTTTATTCTATCGTTTACAAGTGGCCAGTTCTAAAAACTTTCAGTGTCACACTCGTAAATAATGATTTGTCGTACAATCCTTTGGGAGATAAGATAATTTTATCATGGTATTACAAGGATCAAAGTTTGTTTTGTAGTATAAATACTAACTTATACTAGATAATACCACTGCTCTGTTAACTTGATGTAATAAAAGTAAAATAAAGCCTTTTCGATGCATCAATATCAGTAACGGAATTTAATTTTCTGGCATTAAATAAATGCCGCTGTGAAAGATCCATTAACTGTTGTTCAATTCACATGATGCAGTAGGCTATTAAATGGATTACTGCCAAAATTTATTAATAACGATATTTCAGATTTCACTCAGCACATGGTTTTCATTACATTATGAAATTGATAGCTGCTGCTTCTGAAGCTTAATTTATCATTGGAATTGTTAACGATTACAATAGGTACCTATGTTATTCCTAGCTATTCTCAAAATAATTTACTTTAGTCTACTAAATATATTTATGGAAGGAATAATTATGACTTTGCCTACGGTCAAACCGACAAAAACATTAGAAGTACGGCCATAGAAGGGATAGGTTAGAAAATGTTTAACCGCACACACCAAAAGTCATAAGAAAAAAATAAAAATACACAGCATACTATTTGGCGGCAAAAAAATTATAAGATGGTGATACTTACTACTTACCTAGAATGACTCCTAGGCAGAAATGGAGTCATTAGAATCCAGGGTCTAGATGTCTAGACATTAAAAATAACTCTTAACTGGCACTCCAATTCTTCTGTGGAGTGTTTAATTTTCTTTACGCGACTAATATCATCGTAAGCCCAAGAATTTACAGTACATTTTCTTTATTTTGTGTAAGATAGATGCTTAACTTGAGATGAGTTAACTATTACATCATTCGTTTTTCAGTAGTTCCATAACTATATCTTGCAGAAAACTATGTCGCTTTTGGTTTAGGTACTTTTCAGTAGATACACTCAGTTTTATTCAGTAACACTGTCGATCGATAACGGTTGAATAGCGTCAGTCATTAAGTATTATTAGCGTAACGGAGGTGGCTCAAGACCGGAGATGTTAATGGGCTGTGATGATAATATAACTACAACCTATAAAAGCACATACGTACTTTTCTTAGAGAAAAAACGAAAGGCTTTGCTAAGATACGTTTACAAGCGGACTTATGGGTAATATAAATATAAGTATCCAACTAAATTGTTACAAGAATGCTTTGGGCATAACTTCCTTAATTAACCGTTCCGTGGCGCAGTGGCTTAGCAATGAGTTGATGCGCTGGGCGCCGCGGGTTGGAATCCCGCACGGAACAAGTATTTGTATGGCCCACAAATAATTGTTCCGGGTCTGGATGTTTGCCTTCGTGCAATTTATGTTTGTAGGCTGCCTCCACGATACAGGAGAAAATCCTAGTGTGGGGGTAACGTTCTTAAAAAATAAATAAATAAATAAAATGTCAGATGATTGAATGACCAGTTAATAAGCATTTGTAAAATCGTTAGAAGAATATTGGATGTCTCCCATCTGAATGAAGAGTTGTGCAGAAGTTTTGTTACGAACGGTTACCGTCGCAAGAAGCACAAACAACTTACTGTTCCGACTTGCTGTGTCTCCAATACAGCAATCTGTTAACGCGCTGAATGCTCTCTTGTATAATGCACACCACTGCAGCTATCCGTTTTCTGTTAAATGGATGCCTTTTTGGTTATTTGGTTTTGCTTTATAATATAAGACATTCTTATTTTTATTTCAAGTATATATTCTTACGTGGTAGAGCTATGCTGCAGCTATATTAGTAGTATAGTTGTAGCTTGAATGGGTCGTCTCGACCTGGGTAGGACCGCGCTCTTACAGAATACCAGCGTAAAATGGCAACTTTACACTGCTGTGTTTTGTATGGTAAGTGCATAGAATCGGAGACCCATTTTACTGTTCTGTAATAAAAAAAAATAAAGGTACGTGGAGAAAAGAGGCATTCCATCTTAGTTCTCACGGATGACGACGCACCTGCATTTTGATTCTTTTTTGAGGATAAATGTAGATGTCTATGGGTCACAGCAATCACTTACCATCAGGTGGACTGTGTGATCGTTTGTCCCCCTATGCTATAAAAAAAAGTTTATAAAGATATTATATTTTATTTAATAATTTTATTTTAGTACATGTTCTTGTAAGATAAATGTAATATAATGTAATAGATATTAAGTTTTATTTTATAGTATATTGTACCTACTTAATTTAATTTTGTTCTGTACCTAGCTACTAAATTAATTAGAGTAATTGGTTGTCCGAATCTAACGTCCTACTTCTACCGAGAAATTAATCGAAGGATCCAACTGGGCATCGTTCGGAAAATTACGACAAATCTTTTCGTCACGTATACCTCAAAAATTGAGAATAAGAGTGTAATAATTCTGGTGCGTGATAGCAGTGATGAAATATGTATCATCACTGCTAGCTTTATGAGGAAAGTCAAGGTCGCTCGGCTATATATAGAGAGGGTTATGCTCGGAGTTTTTTACTTCGTAAGAAAATAAGACTATCCAACATAGCCCAACGAATCAGTAAGCTGAAGTGGCAAAGGTTCGAAGCACCGATGTGGAAGAAAGGTTCTCGAATGGCAGCTTCGTACTGGTAAGCCAAATTTTGGGCTGCCTCTTCTTAGATGGAATGACGACCTGGTAATAGATGCAGGAAGTCATTATGTCAGTGATTATTTGTTGGCAGCACTTCATAATAATTTAGCGACAATCTGTCTGTGCGACTATGATTATTTAGTGCTTGATATTACCGGAATGGCATTAACAGAATGATATGGGGTAGTGAATATTCTTACACCGCCACTGCACGGTAACACGGTGTTTCATATTGACCTTGGAATAATAACATACATTTGCTTGTTTTTACTTTGAGACATTGTCATTGGCAGTGTATGTTTTATTTTAATCATGTAATTTGATGTATTTATTTATGTAAATTATGTTCCTTCCCGTGTAGTGGATAACCATGATATAGTATTATTTGCTGTTATTTATTTGATGATGCTTCCTTGATTTTTCCCAAAGGTAGAGCCATGCTGAAGCTATATTAGTAGCATAGTTGTAGCACGAATGGGTCGGCTCGACCGGGGGAAGGACCACGCTCTCACAGAATACCAGCGTAACATAACAGCTTAACACTGCTGTGTTTCGTATGGTGAGTGTAGAGAACCGCAGACCCTTTTTACTGGAAAAAGAGGCATTCCATATTAGTCGTCACGGATGACAACGCATCTGCATTTTAATTCGCAAACGTCGATAAATGTAGATGTCTATGGGCTAGATTTGATTTGATTATATTAAAAACTGAATAAGAAGAATGCGAAAGTAAACGCAATCCAATTTATATTTTCTTAAGTTTTCTGAATTAAATCGTAATAATAAAACGTACTGTTCTTATTCACTATTAGATATTATTACTATATGCCCGCTAGTCTCTATATAATATGTATTGCTAAGATACCTCAATCTTAAGAATATTTTAAGTCTAGAAATAAATAAGTCATTTTAAATTTAAAATATAAAATATTTATTACACTACCCCCTTTTCTTCGTAGAAGTGTTTTAATGTGTTTTGTGTTTGCAGACGATAAATATTATAATTATAACGTGGAAGGTTTGTCTTTAAAATTTTCTGTCAAAGTTCGTAAAACTTAATCTAGTCCTGCTTTCCTTTCATGTCGAAAAGTTTTTAAGTTTATCACATTTTTCTACACTCGGAAATGAAAAAATATATCTCTGAACCGAATATCTCCTCGCGAGCGAAGCCGCGAGAAAATAATTTTTTATAGCATTCTAAGCATTCTTTAAAACTTGTAAATATCTAAGTATTCTATTACGTCTGTTATATATATCGTTTTACTAACATTGACATAAATAAAAAGTAAACTATAATAAAATTTTGCCATTGAGACAGTTCTAAAGGAGATTAATGAGAGTATCTCTTTGAATAACTTCATTGAATTCAACTTAAACTTTGAGACCCCGATGAAGTGAAAAGTGTTCTTCTACTCTGCTTTAAGATAAATGAGTTTTACTTGTCGCAGAAATTTATAGACACACCTTTTTATATTAATAATGTTTTAACATTGTGTATTTATTTTCACTTATGGCCATGTATAGGCTCTTAGTTAACGTAACGAGATACGCATTCTTATATTGGCATTCTCCATCTGTGGAATTTGAGGATGTCGATATCGATCAACGGATACCGATAGTCACATATCGAAGTAACTTTAACAATTCAGACAAATATAACAGTTTGCGGGTTCCAGTTATTAAGCTTTAGTGTACCTATATTATATATGCAAAAATAAAATTATAAATAACGACACTAATATTATTAGTATAAATATATGTGTGTGCGCCGTGTAGTGGCGGTCAAGAATATCCACTACCCCATATCCTCCCGTGGGTGTCGTAAAAGGCGACAAAGGGAAACAGGTGGGAGATGGGCAGCAGCATCTTCCTGATAATAGCCAATATTATAATAAAAAAAAAAACTGCGGTTGCCAACCCGCTCGCCAAGCGTGGCAACTATGGCAAATACCCCCCTTATGAATGGATGTAATAAAGAGACGGCCCCCAGTCCCCGGCGGCCCCGCTATTCCTGGCTACGGTGGCGACCATGGTAACGGCGGGGCAGGGGGTGCTAAGAATCTCCGGTGGAGGTTTGGTTGCCACCTACGACGACTCGACCTGGCAACATACAACGCACGCACCCTGAGGACTGACGAGAAGATCGTGGAGCTGGAAGAAGAGATAGACAAGTTGCGCTGGCATATTATAGGATTATCCGAAGTCCGAAGAGAGGGGGAGGACACGGTAATCCTCGAATCCGGCAACTTGCTCTATCACCGGGAGGGCGAACATCTGTCCCAAGGAGGTGTCGGATTTATCGTCCACAAGTCTCTCGTTAACAACGTTGTAAAGATCGGGAGTGTGTCGACGAGGGTTGCGTACCTTATACTCAGAATCACCAAACGGTATTCGCTGAAGGTCATACAGGTTTACGCACCAACCTCGGCACACCCCGATGAGGAGGTGGAGGAAATGTATGAGGATATCTCTAGAGCCATGCATTCCTCCAAAACCCAATATACGGTGTTAATGGGAGACTTCAATGCAAAACTAGGCACAAGAGAGAACGGTGAGCTGAAAGTAGGGAAATTTGGAATAGGGCAACGGAACCCAAGGGGCCAGCAGCTGGCCGACTTCATGGAGAAAGAGGGACTCTTTATGATGAACTCTTTCTTCAAGAAGCGGCCCCACAGGAAGTGGACCTGGTTGAGCCCCGACGGTTCGACAAAAAATGAGATTGACTTCATTATGACGACCAGACGACAACTGTTCAGTGATGTCTCAGTGATCGCGAGGGTGAAAACCGGCAGCGATCACCGAATTGTTAGAGGCACACTGAACCTAAATGTTAAGTTGGAGAGGTCTCGTCTGATGAAGTCAACGCTCCGTCCCCCTCGTGCTCTAATCCAAAGTCCCGAAACCTTTCAGCTCGAGTTACGAAACCGTTTTCAGTGCCTAGAAGACTGCAATGAAGTGGACGATATGAATGACAAGCTCGTGGAAACTGTTCATGCGGTCGGAGCTAAGTTCTGCAAGACCCGCCGCAGAAGAACACAAAAACTCTCCGATCACACTCTTAATCTCATGGCTGTTAGACGGGAGATGAGGCTACATTCTTCAACAGATTTGACAGCATACAGGCAACTGAACAAACAGATCTCCAAATGCATGCGGCGGGACTTACGCAACTTCAATACAGCTCGTATTGAAGAAGCGATCGAGCGGAACCAAGGCTCCAAAGTCTTTGCCAGAGATCTGTCTGCCAGAAAGAGCCAACTGTCAAAGCTGAAGACCGAATGTGGCAGCATCGTTTCCGGGGCACCTGAGATTTTGAGTGAGATTGAGAGGTTCTATGGGCAGCTGTACACGTCATCGTTGGAGCCACACGCAAGTGTGAGTAACGATCCAAGAGCGAGTCTTATCCGACACTATTCCGAAGATATCCCGGACGTCAGTCTGAGCGAGATTAGAATGGCTCTCCAGCACCTTAAAAACGCCAAGGCCCCAGGCGAGGATGGAATTACAGCGGAGCTTCTGAAAGCGGGTGGAAGACCGGTACTTGAAGTCCTTCAGAAGCTCTTTAATTCCGTCCTCCATGGTGGCATAACACCGGAGGCGTGGAGCAGAAGTGCGGTGGTCTTGTTCTTCAAGAAAGGTGACAACGCTCTCTTGAAGAACTACAGACCGATTTCCCTTCTGAGCCGCGTCTACATGCTGTTTTCGAGAGTCATTACGAATCGTCTTGCGCGCAGACTTGACGACTTCCAGCCTCCCGAACAAGCCGGTTTCCGAAAGGGCTTTAGCACCATAGACCACATACATACCCTACGGCAAATTGTACAGAAGTCCGAAGAGTACAATTTGCCACTATGTCTGGCGTATGTGGACTATGAGAAAGCCTTTGATTCCGTCGAAATTTGGGCGGTGCTGCAGTCCCTTCAGCGGTGCCAAGTTGACTGTCGGTATATCGAAGTGCTGAAGTGTTTGTACAGTAGGGCTACGATGGCTATCCGAGTACAGAACCAGAGTACGAAACCCATCCAATTGCAGAGAGGTGTAAGACAGGGTGATGTTATATCCCCGAAACTCTTCACCGCTGCATTGGAAGACGTTTTCAAGCTTCTGGACTGGAAAGGATGCGGTATTAACATCAATGGCGAATACATCACTCACCTTCGATTTGCCGACGATATAGTCCTTATGGCAGAATCGCTGGAGGACCTAAGCACTATGCTCAATGACCTCAATAGTGTCTCCCAACGGATAGGTCTTAAGATGAACATGGACAAAACAAAGATCATGTTTAATGTCCATGTCACACCTATGCCGGTAGTTGTTGGGAGCACTAAGCTCGAAGTTGTTGACGAATATGTTTACCTGGGACAAATAGTCCGACTAGGTAAGTCCAACTTCGACCGAGAGGTCAATCGACGGATTCAACTCGGCTGGGCAGCGTTCGGGAAGCTACGACACATCTTCTCGTCAGACATACCTCAAAACCTTAAAACGAAATTGTACAACCAGTGCGTGTTGCCAGTGATGACCTATGGTACTGAGACGTGGTCCTTCACTGCTGGCCGTATGAGGAAGCTCAAGGTCGCTCAGCGAGCTATGGAGAGGGCTATGCTCGGAGTTTCTCTGCGTGATAAACTTAGGAATAAGGATATCCGCAGTAGAACCAGAGTAACCGACATAGCCCAACGGATTAGTAAGCTGAAGTGGCAGTGGGCCGGCCATATAGCTCGAAGAACCGACAACCGATGGGGAAGAAAGGTTCTCGAGTGGCAGCCTCGTACCGGTAGGCGAAGTGTAGGACGTCCCCCCACGAGATGGAGTGACGACCTGGTAAGACATGCAGGAAGTCGATGGATGCAGGTGGCTCAGGACCGTGCTTTGTGGCATTCTTTGGGGGAGGCCTATGTTCAGCAGTGGACTTGTGAAGGGCTGTAATGATGTGTTTTATTTTGATATCCCATAACTCTAGAGTATGATTGAGACCATATCAAAGAATCAACTGGCATATAAACTATTCTTCAATCATATTTTTTTTATTTTCAATTCTCATACAAAATAATTCGACAAAATCACGATTTTTAATGTAAAACTCCCTTACGTGAAATATGACGTCGCATTTTTTTAGCTTTAAATATGAATGATAGGTTTGAATAAAAAGCGCCGCGCGCTGGGGTATGTTGTGCTGTCTGTATGTGTGTGTATTAAACCCCGACTTATACTTTTAACTTATTAAGTGGCGAAGCTTGCGAAGACACTTATTGATTTCACGATGTCTGTCCGTCTGTCCGTCTGTCCCACGATTATCTCGAGAACGGTTTCGAGTTTCCAAATTCTGTTTTCAGCAATCGATTACTGATCACCCAGGCATCTTAACCTCCTATTTTGAAACTGATTGCTCAACGGCAACCGTTAGAAACCGCTACAAAGCTGATTGCTTCGCCATTTTGCTATGCTGTTAGCTTGCTAGGTTTATTAAACACTTACTTTGATTTAACGGACATAATTATTAAATGAAGAATACGAATTTTCTAGTCAAGGAAATGTTTACGAAGGTGGCTTTTTTATATTATATTAAATCAGCGCTTAACTACAAACCCACGTGATGATAAGTGGTGATCTATCCTAAAATGTTGAAGCGCACTGGCTTAACAAAAGCCTATACACTTCTGCCTTGAAGACACCCACATTGTAATCAGATGGAAACATAGATGCTGGAAACTTATACCACTCCTTTGCTGTACGCATCACAAACGATGCGTGGTCAGTCGACAACGAAAGAGTGGAGACTGGCCGAACGTCTGGCTGTCCGATGGTGGAAGGGAGAGGGAGGTATTAAATTATGCAATTCCCGGGACGCTCTCTCCAAAATGCATCCTGTAGAAAACGGAAAGGCTGGCTACTTTACGCCTGTGCTTGAGGCTGGTAAGATTGGTTTTAAACAAATTTGGGTCACTAATAAGCCTCTTAGCACGCCTTTCCCTTAAGTCCAAAGCTGCTAGGTGGCATTTTGCAGCACCAGCCCTTATATTGCAGCAATACTTTATGCAAGACCGAATTTGCGCTTTATATATTTATATGAAGTAAGCAGCTGTCCCGGCGTGAAGTATCGCCACACCTTTGCAAGGACTCCTAGCATCTTTGGCCTTGGACCCAAAGAACTGCCCGACGTTCAGATTTCAAGACATCTCAATCCGCAACAAGTGAAGGTGGTCAGTGTATTTCAGTGATATATTTCGCAAAGAAGGAGCCAAGATGACCTGACTCCTCTTTGCAATGAAAAGACACGCATGTGTTTTGGAGGCGATGAAGTTCACAAGATAGGCATCGTCCCACTTGAAGATTGCCTGTAGTGTAAGAATCACACACGCCGCTACCGATACTTCTCTACGATATAGCGACGACGATAGCTTCTCTTTCAGACTCGATTTGATTTCATCAGACCCGTGACTTGGTTGGTATCTCTCTACAACTGAGCTAACATCTGCATACCCATAGATACTGGGCATAAGCAGATCATCAATATGCAGCAGGAAGAGAGTTGCGGAGAAAACGAACCCCTGAGAAACACTGGCGCTAGTCACCACGTGATCGGATGAGCAGTCATCGACGACAATCCGGAGAGACCGTTCACTCAGAAAGTCCTTTACCCATTCAATTAGACCAGGGGAGAAGCCTTACGCTGGAAGCTTACCCAAAAGGATAGTGTGCCAAAATCTGTCAAAGGCCTTCGAGACAGCAAAGGAAACAGCAAGTGGTTCCCCGCTGTTCTCGAGTGCCTCGTCCCATACGTGTGTGGCATATGCTAGAAGGTCCCCAGCTGTCCGATTTTGGCGAAACCTATATTGATGGTCACTAAGGAGTTCATTCTAGGTATGCCATTAATATACGCTCCATAATCTTGCAGAGTATGGAGTCAATTGAGATTGGTCGATAATTGGCAGGATCGGCACGTCTAATTTTTCTTACATGCTGCACGTTGGCCAGCTTCCAGGATTTTGCCACTATTCCAGCTCTAAATGAGAGGTGGAACAAGCGTATCAGCACAGGAGGCAACTCATGTGCACAACCCTTTAGAACCGCTGGTATACCGTCTGGTCCAATAGCTTTATTCACGTTTAGACACCGCAAGGTTCATAATCATTCTCAGATTAATAATAAGCTTAACCCAGCTTATTTAATTTAAACTTCAGTAATAGGTTACAAACCTTAAATAAATAAAATTATTTAAGTTTAAATTTATAATAATTTAAATTATCCGTAATTTGTTAAGATTGCAACCCCATCATTTTGATGCAGTAGTAGTTATCAAAACTGAATAAGTCAGTAACTACCGTATCTACTAAAACGTACAACCTGTTTCAACTAAGAATAGGATGATCTTGGCGCAATATTGTTATTTCATATTCAGATTGATTGTTAAACACTGGCTCCAGGGGAATTTTCTTTCACTTGAGATACTAAATGACCCAAAATAAAAGAAGATAATATAAGGTCTACAAATACTTCTAGGACAGAGCTAATACCTGGGTATTACAATAAGAATAAACATTTCAAATCTTGTCCCTTAGAGCTATCATCCCCTTGAGGATAGATGAAGATTTTTAAAGCACTATCACATAGAGGATAGACACCAGTTATCATATTACTCAGTTATATAAGACATAAAGTAATGCAAAATAAAAGAACGAAATATAAAAGAAAGATAAAGTAAAACTAGTATCTGTACTAAATCCTATCCCTTCAAGCTATCTTTTAGATGATAGATTTACAGCTATCATATTAAGGATATATTAATCATTTTGTATAGGTATCATTTAGAAGAACATAGGTTATCATATTACTAAACAGAATAGAATAGGCAGAACAGAACCATAGATAAAATTTGCTGTAAAGAAACTGGAAGAGTCCCCTGCAACTTCAACATTCAATTCACAATGTGCAGAATTATCGAGTACAACTCCATAATCACTGATATCGTCCCATGTTGCTGCTACGAAGGTGAAGTCAACACTAACACTGGCAAGGTAGGTAGGTACGTACAAAAATAAGATGTCTTAACGAAACTTATTTATTAACCCCTGACGAAAACAGAGGGGCGTTATAAGATTGAAGTGTGTATATACATATGAATTTGTCTGTTGCATCATAGCTCCTGAACATATGAATCGGTTTTGATGAATTTTTATTCGTTTGAAAGGCGGCTTAATTGAGAGTGTCCTTAGCTATATTTCAATAAAATCTATTCAGCTGATTCCAAATTATTAGCTCTTTTTGTTTCGGGTGTTTTTTGAAATTTTGAATTAAAGTTATTTCCTTTTAATCTATTTTAACAGTCGTGAGTTCGTCACGCTTCCACTGCACCAGTCTGTTTATGGATCTTGTTCTTGCCGTTCCTTTCATACCAAAAATGTCATTCATATACACTCTGACTTATATGCAAAATAATATTTGATTTCATTACAATTACTATCGAATAAAATAGCAGTTGAGAAAATATTTTAGGAACCTTGACGCAATAAAATACGTAATGAAGATGTCATGTATATGTTAAAAACTTGTGATGGCTTCGACGAAAAGCGTAGACTTTAATTGTAATAATATTTCGTAGAAAAGCGAGGAGCGAGTATAATGAATTAAAAGCTCGTCAAATGGCAATTTCTCAAAATATAATAATCAAACGAAAATTGTAGTATGTCTTTTACAAATACTCAGCTTCGCAGTGGTTTTTCTTTATGTATTTTTGATTTCAAACATTATGTATCTATTAAAAAAATTGGTATGTATATACTAACAATTTAACTAGACGGCTAGTAAATGTGTATTGACACGAAATTACACAGGTACGCAATAATCCTGATGAATAAAAATTATTCACCAATTTCTTCGTATCTTTTCTTTTGCAATAATATGTTTATTTTTGCCCTTGTGAGTAGACCTAGTTACTTACGTATATATACCTTATTTTAATCATTTATTATAAAACATGGGTGGGTGTCGAAGAACACTCGGTTGGAACGAAGTTCCTTTCGTAGTATATTATTATTTATAAACGTATTATATTATTGATTTTTTTTATAGGATAAACGTGACAAACGAGCATGCAGTCCACCTGATGGTAAGTGGTTGCTGTGGCCCATAGACATCTACATCTATCTTCGATTAAGGATCAAAATGCAGATGTGTTGTCACCCGTGAGGACTAAGATGGAATGCCTCGTTTGCAGTAAAAAGGGTCTCCGGTTCAGAGAACCGTTGTTTCGTATGGTGAGTGTCTCTACACTCACCATACGAAACACAGCAGCTTTAAGCTGCTATTTTTTATTGTTATCTGTGAGAGCGTGGTTCTTCCCCGGTAGAGCCGCCCCATTCGTGCTACAACCATAATATAACTGCAGCATGGCTCTAACTTTAACAAATACACATAAAAGAACTACTAGCGTCTATTTAATCAGACCGGAGGTCGATAGTGCCGTCCGATTGCCGGTGCATCCTTAATGCCGGTGGGGAAAGCGTGCTGTGTGCGTAATGGCAAGTGAAGCTGATGCGAACGATATGCTGGTGTATAATGCATACCGTACTACGCACTTGCAAGTGATGCCGGTGAGAACGATGTGCCGGAGTAAGTACCAGGGATTGCCTTGTAGTCTGCGGTGAGTCGAGAAGAATGCAAGTAATCTGCGAGAGTGCCGTGAAGCAGAGGCGAGCAGTAAGGCTCAGAGCCGTGTCGAACACTGTAGCGCAGAGAGTAGCTTGAAGGAACAGGGAGCATTATTATTCCAGTGCTGCGATAAACCTTTATAAAGCTAAATGGCTTGCAGAATGTGAAGACTGCAGACAATATCAGCTCTGGAGCGAATGAATGGGGTACTAATATCTGAATTTTAAATTAAATTACAAATTAATAATTACTTACTACTTCATTTTGAACAATTGGTGCGCTTGACTAAGAAATATATTAGGTATAGATGGGATATATAAGGTTGATAATGTAATAAGTAGACATAAAATTTACAATGTATTAAATATTCTGCAAAAGAGATATGCAGTGAAAATATTCGATTCTCATTTATTCGACTCATTTGTGGGAGCAGCAGACCTTAAAATGACATCGTATTAAACGCAAAACCGAATTCATTCTGATTTAAAAAAGTACGCAGACATATTTACAAAATTTTCTTTTTTGTATTTTATCTGGAAACATGATATATAACTCCCCTGAAAAATATAGTATATTATTTTTATTCTTCAGTGGAATATATTTAACAATAGTAACTTGGCTATCAGGAGTAAACATTTAGATGTGTGTTTGTTAATGCAGAAACAGTAGAGGCGGCTATAATGTGGTTGTAGCACTAATGGGTCGGCTCGACCGAGGTAGAACCACGCTCCCACAGAACTCCAGCGTAAAATGGCAGCTTAAATGCTGCTGTGTACGAAGCACAGCAGCATTTAAGTAGTCGGTGTGAAGAACCGAGATCCCTTTTTACTGGAAGCTAGGAATTCTATCTTAGACGTCAGGGGTGACAACGCATCCGCATTTTGATTCTTAATTGAGGATAAATGTTGCTTTGTTTGCTTCTTTATCAACCGCTCCAGTTGTAGTGAGGATTTTCCTTAATTGTCAAACTATACTTAATAGTCGTCTCTAACCTTTTAGTCTGCTGCTTGTCGCCGGTCTGAGTATTTTTTGTGTGATGAGATGGTTATACTGACATTAGTTGGAACCCATAAGCATTACCCGCCTCTTACAATATCAGCGGCATAAAATGGGGTGATGGATTCTTTTTCACCACCATTACACTTCAATTGATTTTGGTCAAATGCTGTTAATACTTCAGACTGAATGTTATTGACAAAATCCATAATTCTCGAAACTAACACATATATATACATTAATTAGAAATTAATAGGGTATTTTTGGAACGCTCCCGAAAACTAAGACAGGCAACAGCACCAAGTATACCTTTGATCATGGGTCACATATAAATTCGATCCTGATGAAAAAAAATCATCTTTTTACAACGTTTTATTAGCTTTATTCACGCGCCATCATGTTAGTACAGCTAAATGAAACGATAATTTTATAAAAAAATCATGAAAATACTGAAACATAAAACCAGCAGTGGAATAACTGAATTCATATCAGCTGATTAAAGGTCAATGTACGCGCAAACGCAAATTCGCGCGGTCCGCAACTAGCGGGCCATACCACAATACTTTTTTTTTATAGGAGAACGGTAACAAACGAGCACACAGTCCACCTGGTGGTAGGTGGTTGCTGCGGCCCATAGACATCTACATCTATTCTCGATTACGAATCAAAATGCAGATGCGTTGTCACCAGTGAGGACTAAGATGGAATGCCTCGTTTCCAGTAAACAGGGTCTCCGCTTCTCTACACTCACCATACGAAACACAGCAGCGTTACGCTGCTATTTTACGCTGGTATTCTGTGAGAGCGTGGTCCTTCCCCAGTCGAGCTGACCCATTCGTGCTACAACCATAATATAGCAGCAGCATGGCTCTACCACGTATAAAATACTAAATACCTAATAATTTACAACACTTGTCTAAAAACCTAACTTATCTACTTAACTTACTATTTTGCCACTGTACTTGTCTCCACGTAGCCATTTTAATCCGAATTTACAGGTTAAATAACCCAAATAACTGGTTCGATTTCCCGCTAATGAAAAAATACATAAATGAAATGTAACCAAGGTTAGAGTGGTGCGTTTTTATTCATCGTGTAGGTATGTTTATTATTCTCATGTATTCAGTTATGTATGTATTCAGATTAGTTCAGTACTAAGTTATTTATAAAAATTAGTTATGAAACAGCTTACCGCTCTAAATCCTCCGTGGTCTTATGAGATGCGGCTCAAATTGTGCTCCATTCATTTCAAGGCAGATTTGGGCTCGGTGTTGCGTCTCCTCATGGAGGCGGGGCATCATCGTGTGGTCTTCGACACAGTCCGCACATAGTTTGTCAAAAACATCCACGATCCTTTTGTAGTTTCGTCAGCACTATCACACTCACGATTAGAAACCCTTTCTTTCACATACCCCACGGAAAGAAGTCTAACGGGGTCAGATCTGGTGAGCGAGGTGGCCTAGCGTGTGGTCCTAGTCCGCCAAATCCAGCGATCATCAAATAGCTCATTGAGGCGCTCACGGACGAACCTCACGATATGTGGAGGGGCACCATCATGCTGGAACCATGTGCGGCGATATTCAGCCAACGATAGGTCGTCTAAAATGTCTGTCAACTGTTCATTTATAAAGTTTAGGTATCGCAGTCCGTTCAGTCGCTATGGCAGAAACACTGGTCCCAGTATGCGATGCTTAAATAAACTTGCCCATACGTTAACCGACCATCGGGTTTGGTGCCCGGTTTGTCGAACAGCGTGCGGGTTAACCTCTGAATACACGTGTGTATTTCTTCGGTTCCACAGGCAGTTTCTGGTAAATGTCGACTCATCCGTCCAGATAATGTGCTCAATGGAACCAGGCACACGTTGTTGCTGGTATAATAACCAACAGCAGAAAACTCGTCGGCGGCCGTGATCGCCGGGAACTAAAGCTTGCACTTTGTGCAATTTGTATGGGCGCATTCGAATACGCTTCAACACTTTGTGCACTGCACAGTATGACACACTTGTTCCATCCCGACGTCTTAACAATTTATTTAGCGATACTTCGTGTACCTAGGTTCGGATACCTAACATGTTGTCGTATTCACAATCACTATAAACGTACGCGTTAAGCATTATTAAAACAAAAAACGTAACAACAAGAATAATACCAACACGTAATAAAAATTTAATAAAAATAAAGGATTGAGCTGTCGCTCGCGCACGCGTGTACAAAATCAACACGGAACTGTTTCAATAACTACAATTAATAACGAACCACGACAAAACTGAAACCTACTGCGTCACAGCGTGATACGACACGAGCCGGCCTGGTTACATTCTGCCGTCATAATAAAGGAGGACGCAACTAACAAAGACGTAAAATGGAAATAAAAGATAAATTGATGAATTTTTCTTTCAGACCCTGTGTCTATAGTATATTAAAAGGTATCTATATGAAAATTGAAATATATACGTAAAGACATGAAGATTTTAAGGACGAACTTATTTTTTTGATAATCTGTTTATTTATTTAAATAAAACTTATTTTCCTTTTCATCTTAGCTTAAAAAATACATCTGGCAACACAAAAACATCGAAGGAAAGACGCATATAACTATTTGCGTCTTTCCAACCTAATAAATAAAAAAACTGCCATTCATTTAACATTTTTACATATTTTGGAAAGGTCATTTGAATTTGAAAGGACGCTAATAGTAATTTATTACTTTTTCTTAGTTAATATTATTTAATATTAGAGAAGCATTGGTAGTGAGACACAAAAAATAACAGCCCGCAACTCTTGAGTAATGATTTTAAAGGGGATATCATACAAGACTTACTACGATAATAATTAAAAATTAAAAATTTTGTACAACCGACTTATTTAATATAAATAATTAAGGATAACTCAAAAACTATTGGTCTGACCTCGATCAAATTTATTTGGGACCACATGTGAAACACCAGCTCTTAATAACAAGATATAAGCTCTTAATAATAAGATATAGAATAATAAGACAAGAATAATCGATGCAAATATTGTTAAAGATGACGTAGCAACTGGTTAAAAAAGTCTTTTCTTTTATGTTGAATTTGTATAAGTCTTTTCTACTAAAAAAATGTCATCTGTGATCAACAGTTACGTCTAAAATTTTTACGATAATTTCTAAAATATTGATATATGTGAATATTAAAAAAAATAGTAGATGCGCCCTTTTTTCTTATGACCGCAGCATTGTTTCGTACCGAGCTAGATACAGGTCGACAGCGGAGGTGGCGGAGGGAGTGTGGGTACAGTCGCGTTCTAAAGTACTACATGGTATTGGGCTATTGTTTTATAATATTATAGTAATTAATTGTTTTATTGTAAAATCATAATAGGTGTTTCACTAGCTACTTAGAACTTTGGAAGAGGTGGGAATTAAAAATGGATAATGTTTACTTGAGCATTATTTGTTATTTCTATCGTAAAATATAAAGAAGTTTGTAACAAGAAAACTTAGCTAAGGGTGACACGCCGTCCATTATGACGTCTTGGGTCACATGGAAGCCAGATGTTGATGGTGTGTTGGTATTACTGGATGCTACTTCATCATCACTTTCATCTTCGCTTGAGCTTCCGTCATCAGGTCGATCACATGGTAATTTTTCGGTATTCTTCCTCAACACTTTTAAATTTACTGCACAATTTTCCACATTCACCTTCTCCTATCATATTTACCTTTTCGTTCACTAGTTTAGTCATAAAACAATAGATATAAATAATTTTTCTTTCCTTCCTTTTTAAAACATCGTCGCGAGTCGCAAAGTAAGCTGTGTATGCGATTGTATTTTTGGAGCGAACAAAGCGCGGGAACCAATAGCATGAAGGCACAGTAATACTGGCGGATTGTTCCCCCGTCGCGCCCCCTTCGTACCAATATGTAATAAATCGCTCAGTGCCCAAGTTCAAGGCCAGCGATCTTTTTTCACCGTTCGCGCGTACATTAACCTCCATTAGTCTGGTGATATCAATTCAGTTTCCACTGCTGGTTTTATGTTTCAGTATTTTCATGATTTTTTTTATGAAATTATCGTTTCATTTAGCTTTACTAACACGATGGCGCGTGAATAAAGCTAATAAAACGTTGTAAAAATATGATTTTTTTTCATCAGGATCAAATTTATTTGTGACCCATGATCAAAGGTATACTTGGTGCTGTCGCCTGTCTTAGTTTTCGGGAGCGTTCCAAAAATACCCTATTAATTTCGACAACGCAATTACGCTCTGACAAGCACATGCAATGCAAGCTAATTTATCAGTTCTCCACTTACCCAGCCGTCTGCTCAGTGTGATGATCATATGCTGAGATCAGTGTAAATGAAATTTCGGAGTAATGCTTGTAAGCAGGAGCATTCTTGGAAAAGCATATTTCCATATTTAGACTTAAAAAGAAATTTTGTGGTGCAGATATAAAATTTACTAGTAACTATTTTAAAGCAAATGTACATACAAAGTTGTCGTAAAGTGCATTAAGCAGCAAATTGAATCTCCCATTATGACCTTTAATACCTTCGGCGACAATAGCATCCGCAAGGGCAATAAACTTAGGATAACGACCTTTGTGCTCACTTATAAAGAGAAATATCCACGATACAATCTGCTTAACGTAAGTGAAAATGTAATTTCTTTGCGAGAAAAGCCCCACATATTAATATTTTATAAATTAATATCGTAAATTGGAACATATTTTAGCTATTCTTCTGTGAGTATTTTAAGAGTCAGAAATTTATTCTTGGGGCAATGTATACGCTATTACAACAAATTCCCAGAAAATATACAAGGTCTCTTCTCTATTACTAAGTTTAAATATTTAATTAAACAGAAACTGCATATAAGGTTTATTATAACATAAATGAAAATACATGGTTAATAATAACCCCTGGGAACGAGGTGATCGCTTCCAAACTGTTTCTAAAATAAATTCTGTAAATAGTTTGTAACCATTTACTTATATAGTAAAATTTATTAAAAACAGCTGGGTTTCTCGCTGGTCCTTCCCAGGACAGAGGTGTTTTACCGAACCACGGGGTAAAGTAAAAAATGACTATCAGTAACAATTACTTGTACTGAATTTTGAATGAAAATTATTCTTTTCTATTCTAAGACGTAAGTGGAGAGCGTGAGGCAGCGCGTGCGGCCAATATTTTAAGGGTCTACTATTCTGGAGGACTAAGATTAAATTCTTCAACGCAAAACTAGACACAAGAGAGAACGGTGAGCTGAAAGTAGGGTAATTCGGAATAGGGTAACGGAACCCAAGGGACCAGCAGCTGGCCTACTTCATGGAGAAAGATGGGCACTTTATGATGACCTCTTTCCTCCAGAAGTGGCCCCCAGTAGGTGGACCTGGTCGAGCCCCGACGGTTCGACAAAAATGATATTGACTTCATTATGAAAATCAAACGACAACTCTTTAGTGGTGTCTCAGTGATCGCCATGGTGAAAACTCGCAGCGATCACAGAATGGTTAGAGGTACACTGAGCGTAAACGTTAAGTTGGAGCGATCTCGTCATATGAAGTCAACGCGTCCCCCTCGTGCTCTAATCCAAAGTTTCAAAAGCTTTCAACTCGAGATATAAAACCGTTTTCAGTGCCTAGAATATTACAATGCTAGTTCTGTACTCGGATATCTATCGTAGCCCTACTGTACAAACACTTCAGCACTTCGATATACCGACAGTCAACTTGGCACCACTGAAGGGAATGCAGCTTCGCCAAAATTACGACAGAATCAAAGTCTTTCTCATAGTCCACATACGCCATACATAGTGGCAAATTGTACCACTCAGACTTCTGTACAATTTGCCGAAGGGAATGTATGTGATCTATGGTGCTAAAGGCTTTTCGGAAACAGGCTTGTTCAGGAGGCTGGAAGTCGTCAAGTCTGCGCGCGAGACGATTCATAATGACTCTCGAAAACAGCATGTAGACGCGGGTCAAAAGGGAAATCGGTCTGTAATTCCTACAGAGAGCGTTGTCGCCTTACTTAAAGAACAAGACCATTGTACTTCTGCCAAACGCCTCCGGTGTGGTGCAATCATGGAGAACGGAATTAAAGAGCTTCTGAGGACTGAAAGTGCCGGTTTTCCACCCGCTTTCAGAAGCTCTGCTGTAATTCCATCCTCGCCTGTGGCCTTGCCGTTTTTAAGGTGCTGGAGAGCCATTCTTATCGCGCTCAGACTGACGTCCAGAATATCATCGGAATAGTGTCGTATAAGGCTTGCTATTGGATCGTTACTCACACTTGCGTGTGGTTCCAACATTGATGTGTACAGCTGCCCATAGAAACTCAATGTCATTCAAAATCTCAGGTGTTCCGGAAACGACGCTGCCATACTCGGTCTTCAGCTTCGACTGTTAGCTCTTTCTAGCAGACAGATCTCTAGCAAAGACTTTGGGGTCCTGGTTCCGCTCGATCGCTTCTTAAATACGAGCAGTATTAAAATCGCGTAAGTCCTGCCGCATGCATTTTGTGATCTCTCTGTTCAGTTGATTGTATGCTATCAAATCAACTGAAGACTGCAGCTTCATTTCCGTCTAACAGCTATGAGATTAAGAGTGTAATCGGAGAGGTTTTGTGTTCTTCTGCTGCGGGTCTTGCAAAACTTAGCTCCGACCGCATGGACAATTTCCACAAGCTTGTCTTCTAGGCACTGAAAACGGTTTTGTAACTCGAGCTGAAAGGTTTTGGGACTTTGGAACAGAGCGTGAAGGGGGATGGAGCGTTGACTTCATTAGACGAGACCTCTCCAACTTAACGTTTAGGTTCAGTTTCCCTCTGACCATTCGATGATCGCTACCAGTTTTTACCCTCGTCATCACTGAGACATCACTGAACAGTAATATGTCCTAATAATAAAGCCAACCTCATTTTTTGTCGAACCGTCGGGGCTCGACCATCATAAAGAGTTCGTCTTTCTCTATGAAGTCGGCTAGCTGCTGGCCCCTTCGGTTCCGTTGCCCTATTCCGAATTTCCCTACTTTCAGCTCACTGCTTTCTCTTGTTCATAGTTTTGCGTTGAAGTCTCCCATTAACACCGTATAGTGGGTTTTGAATGAATGCATGGCTCTAGAGATATTCTTATACATTTCTTCTACCTCCTTATTGGGGTGTGCCGAAGCTGGTGCATAAACCTGTATGACCGTCAGCGAATTACGTTTGATGATTCTCAGTATGAGGCAAGCAACCCTAGGCGACACACTCCCAATCTTTACAACGTCGTTAACGAGAGACTTGTGGACGACAAATCAAACATCTCCTTGGGACAAATGGTCGCCCTCCTGGTAATAGGATAAGTTGCAAGATTCGAGGATTACCGTGTCCTCCCCCTCTCCACAGGTTACATAGATCATCCTATTCATTCATTGCTCACTGAATAAATAAAAAGAAGATTACTGATTAAATAGTCAAAGAATCTTACCGTCTTATTTCAAGTTGTACCTTAATATATTGATGTTACTCAAGCATTATGGCAACGTGGCAACTAAAATGAAACGCGTTAAGACCTCTAAACGGTTAATTTAATAGTATAGCTTACAACCACTAACTACCCTGAAATTTTCAAGCTCTCGATATTAGCTTAGAATACAATTACATTAACACTTCCCATGTAAGTGGTATATAATATTATACGGATAATTATTCAATATAATCTATACATCTATACATATAAATAAAATTAAAGTGCCTGTCTGTAATATCGAAATAACAGCCTTCTGTTGGGCTGAGGGGGTTATTTGCATGCCATTAAGACGTGAATATCCTGTTTGTCTGTCTAAGATAGACATCTGTCTAGAGTTTCTGTGCTGGAGGGGATCGAACTCAGGATACTCTCATAATGAAAATTTACGGTGACCTTGAAACACTCAGGAGGAAGAAAATTTAATCTACTTATAGATATAAACAAAATCTGTCTATAATAGCGAAATAACTGCACTTTATTGAGCTGAATAAATTATTTGGATGCCGTAAAGATATAAATAACCATTTTTAATTTTGTTTTACTGTCTGTGCATCTATATCGCCGTCCGGGCTAATCTTCAAAATGGCTGAACCTATAATAATCTAAAAAATCTACTCTAGATTAAGAATCAAAATGCGGAACCTGCGTTCTCACCTCTGAAGACAAAGATGAAATGCCTCGTTTTCAGTAAAAAGGGTCTCTCCAGTAGTTATATAATGAATATTACGAAAACAATAACACGGAGCAAAATAACTGTGACACAAATGACACATGAAGGCTATAAAATAATCCAATTACTTTTCCAATCCCGAGGTGCCCGAGATGCGTTGTTTGTTATATACGCTGTGATGGAAATGACATGACTTGCTCAAACACATTTCGTTTTGTGAGACTTCGTAAACAAAACTTACCAACTGGGTTAAGTTTGGTAAACTATGCACTACGCACAAACGCAAAGTTTGTCATTAATTAAATAAGACTTTTTAATGGAATGAGGAACAAGGATGATAAACGAGCACACAGTCCACTTGATGATAAGTGGATGCTGTGACGTGTGATGTCGAAAAAGAGTTACCGGTTCTTTACACTCACCATACGAAACACAGCAGTATCACAACTACAATAACAACACAACTATAGTTTTACGCTAGTATTCAGTGAGAACGTAGTCCTACCTCCATTGAGCCGATCCATTCATGCTGCAGCCAATATCCGCTTCTTGCTTTACCGCGTAACAAAGTGACACATGCCACCAGAACTGAAAAAGTGATTTACTCAAACGCCTAATACTCCTTAAAAATCCTAACTAAGCATCTAATGGCTAACAAAAAAAAAGACTTAACGATATCTTAAAATTTATTAGTTTATTTGGTTTGGCCATTAGTTGCTTAGTTAGAATTTGTATCATCACCCACCCCATACCCCCGTTAAATCTTTATATTATTTTAACCGTATGTGCCAATCTTAATAATCGTGTTACGTCTGTACGACTTGACTGATTCCCACAATACTATTTGCTTCGTGGAGACGATGGTTCATATCTATGCTAGGATCCGATTGATGGTGCTTAAGTCATGTCAAGAATAACATCCACAATATATGTGGTTTTAGTGACAAAAATGAAATCACAATATCTGGACTCGATAAATAGTTTAGCTATGGTCGAATTATTAATACATACATAAACACTCACGCCTGTCACCCAGAGGGGTAGGCAGAGACTACGGACTTCCATTTGGCACAATCCTGGCACACCTCTCTCGCCTTGTCCACATCCATATATCTACGCATACATGCTCATCGGTTAAGGGTACACTTAATTTGGCCCATATATATAGCCAATTTGGTCGACAAATGTTCGCTGGCTGTATAAAATGAGTTTTCTTTTTCTTTCAATTGTTATCTTCATACCTTCTTCACAGAGATTCCCTGTTGTTGCTGTTATATTGTAGTTTTGAAAAATGTATGTGTGGAAAAATAAAATAATAATAAATAAAATAAATATAAAAAATAAATATTATTTAAAAAAGAATCATTAAAATTGGGTTACAATTGACGAAGATATTGTTCAAAAAAATCATGCAGTTAAATTTAGAACCTCCTTTTTAATTACATGTGAAAAGATCAAAATATTTCGAAGAAAAAAATAATTTGAAGTGTTTAAATTCGTCGGGCCTCTACGCTGTCGAATTACAACAAATTATGTAATTTTATAACGTAAATGTCAGATTAAGCCATATGTCAGTCCTCTAAATCTGGGCTAGGTTCGTTGTTTGATGTTTTTAAAAACAACTGCGGATTTATATATATATACACAGTCAGGTCATAAGTATTGTCACACAGTAAAAACTTTTCTTTTAGAATGCTGGCCACAAAAAAGTTTATTGAATTCGAATTTCGAAGTGTTTATGAAAATAAAACTGTATACTTTTTAGAATTTTACTCATTTTCACAGAACACAATTACTCTCTACCAAGAGCTCATTTCTAAATATGGAGTGGACGCTTAAAGAAGACCGTGTTGCAGTTATTGCGTTGCATCGTTGCGGTTACGCGCCAATTCAAATTTTTGACATACTGAAAAATTTGAATATAACCAAAAGATTCGTTTGACGTACCATCAAACGATACAATGAAGACTCTAGTGTAGATGACAGGTCAAGAAGTGGTCGCCCTCGGTCTGTTAGGACTCCAGCAGTGATAAAAGCTGTGAAGGCCCGAATTCAAAGAAATCCCAAACGTAAGCAGAAACTGTTGGCCCTTCAGATGGGGTTAAGCAGAGCCACAGTGAAAAGGGTGTTAACTGAAGACTTAGGGCTTCGGGCATATCGAAGAAAAACAGGACATCGTTTGAATGCTCGTCTAATGGACCTGAGACTGAAGAGATGCCGCGCTTTGTTGAAGCGGTACGCGGCAAAAAAAATATCGGGAAATTCTTTTTTCGGATGAAAAAATTTTTACCGTAGAAGAGAGCTACAACAAACAAAATGATAAGATCTACGCACACAGTAGTGAAGAAGCGAGCAACCGTATTCCGCGTGTCCAACGAGGTCATTTTCCATCCTCGCTCATGGTATGGTTGGGAGTTTCTTATTGGGGCTTAAGAGGTACATTTTTGTGAGAAAGGTGTAAAAACGAATGCAGTTGTGTATCAAAATACAGTCCTGACGAACCTTGTGGAACCTGTTTCTCATACCATGTTCAATATCAGGTACTAGGTATTCCAACAAGATTCGGCGCAGGCTCATAGAGCGAAGAGCACACAAGACTGGCTGGCGGCGCGTGAAATTGACTTCATCCGGCACGAAGACTGGCCCTCCTCCGGTCCAGATTTGAATCCGTTAGATTACAAGATATAGCAACACTTGGAGAAAAAAGCGTGCTCAAAGCCTCATCCCAATTTGGAGTCACTCAAGACATCCTTGATTAAGGCAGCCGCCGATATTGACATGGACCTCGTTCGTGCTGCGATAGACGACTGGCCGCGCAGATTGAAGGCCTGTATTCAAAATCACGGAGGTCATTTTGAATAAACTTTAGTGTCATAAGAATCTATGTTTTGTAAAGTTCATTTTGGTATTTAAATGGTAACATAATGAATAAACTTGTTTCAATTATTTAATATTAAACATGTGACAGAATTTATGACCTGACTAGGTATATATATATATATATATATATATATATATATATATATATATATATATGTCGGAGCGTCTATAAAATAGCGGTTGGATCGAGGTTGATCTGAGGGTATTTCGAGAAACCCGCGCTTGTTTGAGCAGTATAAAGTTCACTGTAGGCGTAGTGTGCGAGAGATTCCGCTTAAGTCAATGTCGTGGTGGCTCTACTTGTACAGGCAAAGATGGTGTTGCTGAGAGGTTGTCCTGTATTACACTGAGATAAGTGTTGCTGTTTGTTTGCATACTTTGATGTTGTCACGTAAGTACGTCCCTCACGTGGTGTGTGATTATGGCGGCGACGTGTTACGGTGTGGTCGAACTGTAACTTCTATATACTGAATGCATAGTGCGTTACGCTGTCTTATTACTGATAACGATTATTTGCGTAAGCAGGAAAGCAAGTTAACATCCGATCTCACTTTTTTATTATTATTAATAATTAACGCTATCCTGATATATTTCCGAGATCAGAAGTATAATATAGTACACACACACATATATTTATATACTTAAGGCATTATTTTTATACATACATACATACATATACACTCACGCCTGTCACCCAGAGGGGTAGGCAGAGACTATGGACTTCCATTTGGCATGATCCTGACACACCTCTCTCGTTTCTTCCACATCCATATATCTACGCATACACGCTCGTCGGTTAAAGGTACTCTTGATTAGGCCCATTTTCAATATATCGCCAATTTGGTCGATAAGCTTTCGCCTAGGGCGACCCTTCCCGTCTCTGCCGTTCACCTCTGCAACATAAATTTGCTTTGTCACTCTTTCCGCATTCATTCCTTCAACATGACCAAACCACCGAAGCATTCCGTTTTTAATCTTGGTCACAACATAATTTTGCAAACCACACTCTTCTCTTATTAAACAATTTCTCACTCTGTTATTCAGATTCATCCCTAACATACTCCTTAATGATCGCATTTCTACAGCATTTATTCTACTCTCGTGCTTGTTCTGCCACACCCAACTTTCACTAATTAAAGACATTAAAGGAGGTACTAACACAGCATTGTGAATTGCCATACGTGCCTTTTTGGACACATTCTGACTTTTCACAATGGGGTGTAGAGCCCTTTCACTCTATTTCCTGCATTCACTCGTCGTTCTATATCTTTATCATATCTACCATCCCTGCTAAACACACATCCCAAATACACAAACTCATTTACTTGCTCGACCAACTCCCCTTCTATTCTTATTTCACATATCGTTTTAATTTCTTCTCTTTCAAAAACCATAACTTTCGTCTTACTTGCGTTCACTTTCATTCCCTTTTCTTTTAATGTCCTGTTGATTAATGTAACCATCATTTGCAACTCGACCGCCGACGACGCAAGTATGACTTGTTCATCGGCGTACAAAAGGCATTTGACGGTTAATTCATCCATTATTAACCCGCATTCTTCTACTTTCAAATTTTTACGTGGTAGAGCCATGCTGCAGCTATATTAATAGTATAGTTGTAGCACGAATGGGTCGGCTCGACCGGGGAAGGACCACGCTTTTAAAGAATACCAGCGTAAAATAGCAGCTTAATGATGCCGTGTTTCGTATGGTGAGTGTCTCCCGGAGACCCTTTTTGCTGGAAAAGAGGCATTCCATCTTAGCCCTCACGGGTGACAACGCATCTGCATTTTGATTTGCAAACGAGGATAAACTGTGTGCTCGTTTGTCTTCCTATCCTATAAAAAAATGCCAAACAACTGTCCATAAATAGATTGAACAGCCACGGGGAAGCCACACAGCCCTGTCTCATACCTTTATGAATGCCAAACTAGTCCCGTTGATCCTGACACAAGCGCTAGAGTCCCTATACAGAGACTTCAATGCCTGTATCAACCTAGCGCTCAAACCAAATGAATTCAGTGTTTGCCATAACACATCCCTATCCACTCTGTCATAAGCCTTCTCCAAGTCCATGAACGCACAAAAGCTTTTTGGGTTTTGGCCAAAAACGTCTCCGCGATCATGCGCATGGAAAAGACCTGATCCGTACATCCCATTCCCTTTCTAAATCCCACTTGCACATCCCAAATTTTTCCATCAGTTTCTTTCATAACTCTTTCAATTAGTACCTTAGCATACAATTTTCCCACAATGCTAAGAAGGCTGATACCACGGTAGTTTTTACAGTCCTGCTGTGATCCTTTTCCTTTATATATTGGGACTATCACGGCTTTGCATCAGTCTCCCGGTACTCGCTTAAGTTCCCAACATAAATTAAACAAGGTGTACAGCAGGTCCGCCACCACTCCTTCTCCATCCCTTAGCATTTCGAGAGATACTTTATCATATCCAGCTGCCTTACCTGCTTTCATACTTCATCATCTGTACTTATATCTATTTCTTCTTCTTTCGGAATTTCTATTTCATTTAATTAAAACGTCTCATAACTCATAAACACGCTTTCAAAGTATTCCTTCCATCTTCTTAAACTCAAAACTTCGTCATTCAGAATACAGCCATTCTGGTCTCGTATAGCATTCATTCTAGGCTGTTTTGAATGTCCCCTGGCAGTTCTTACGAGTTTCCAGAACATTTAAATAAAACTAATTTTACGGATTTTATCGCGTATATTAAATTATTTTTATTCCCGATGTTTCGGGTGCTTTCCAGCACCTGTGGTCACGGGGGACTGAGGTGTTTGACGTCCTGATGTCATAGTTAGCCCGGCTACCTTTAGTTTTTTAATATTAATTTTTGGTTCGATTTACTTTATATATATACTTAAGGCATTATTTTTAAAATAAAATAAAATCGTTAAAACGGCGAAGATATCGCAGATAAATTATATTTTTTGTATTTCATAGTGGAGCGATTATCATAGTACAGTCTACTTGAGAACCTTCCTTTTTTAAGTCGGTTTATAATAGAAAAATAATATCTATACAAATAAATAAAATTGAAGTGTCTGTTTGTAATGTCATAGAAACCGTGCGTCTTTCAGGAATAACAAAAAAAAATTATAAAAAATAAAGAGTCGCTTAGGCTACTTTTATTTTAGTAAAAGATATAGGGTTCCGCGCAAAAAATTGAAAATTCATGAAGTACAATCGTAACAAATTCGAAACCAAGGGCGAAGTTGTGAATAGCTAGTTTCTTTTATATATTATCCTTTATCTGTATTGTATGGTGTGCAATAAGGAATAAATAAATACATAAATTAATGATAAGAACTAACTTTTTCTTTCATACCTACTAAAAATATAAATGAGAAAGTGTTTGTTTGTTAGTTTGTCCTTCCACGCAGCAACGGCGCAATGGATCGACATGAGTTTTAATAGAAATAGTTCATGGGCCGAATTGTGTACTTTTCAACCGACTTCAAAAAGGAGGAAGTTATCAATTAGACTGTATTTTTTTTAATGTGTGTTACTTCAGAACTTTTTTCTAGGTGAACCGATTTTGATGATTTTTTTTTATTTGAAAGCTGGTGCTTCTCATGTGGTCCTATATAAATTTTATCAAGATCTGGCCACTAGTTTTTGATTTATCCTTATTAATGCGTATTTAATTAACTTCGACTACATTAAGTGATGTTCTCATTTTATTTATATTGAAGTCGGTTGTAAAGTTTTACCACTTGTTTTAATATTGGGACGAATGGTGACCATTTTACTGCTAACCGGAGTTCATTCAATATTCAAACCTTTACAGCCTGTACAGTAACTACTACTACTAGTAGTGTGTAGTGGCATAATCAATTTCATATTCTCTGCTGATCTTTGATTCCGGGAAAAGGAATCATGAAGAAACTCAAAGCGTTTTTTTAGGTAAGAAAGGTAGGAAGCATTGAAGAGCACGCTATATTGATTTAATTAGCACAAGCATTTGCATCATGTTTTTTCAAAGGTACCTACACAATTAGTTTTTTACTTAGTATATATTTGAGAAGTTAAATTATTTAAAAACAATTTGGTAGTTACTGTAATGGCAATGGAATCCAAGAATAAATTATTTTTAAGACAATAATGTTTATATATATGTGACAAACCAATTTAATATTAAATTAAGCCCAAATTACTGCTGCTACGAATGGGCTATTTCAGAAAACACCTTGATGAAAAAATTATCTAAATAGCTACGCCTCAAATGTTTCCTTTGTTTCTGTCTCTCACTGTGGGATGTTAAGTGTTATTATAAATTCATGAGAGTTTGCACGGAATGTCCAAAACAAAGCAGATTATAATTGTATGAAACATATTTTCGTGAATAATACAAAGTTTAATTCTGTTAAAAAATATACAAAAGAACTAAATTAAAAAAAATGTTTATCATTAAATAATTAAAACACATATAATTTTAAATATTCTTAACAACTTTTAATGGCTGACATTTCAGCAGTTTTACAGCACCTTCCGTCACAAGGCGACTGAGGTATATGTCGACCTGATCTCATAGTTAACACGTCACACACTTCTAGCCTTTTGGTGCGATCTACGAAGAAGGATACTTATTACAGTTGTTGAGGACAGCTAGAGACCCGCCGCCCCGTCGCCCCTTCGTACCCCGCTACGCCCCGCGCACCCCGCACACCGGCGCTGATCCAGTGATGTCGGCGACCAATCAGCGCGCGTGCGGCTTCATTATCGTCGCACGGCACTACTCACAGACTGAGACACCTTCTTGCGAGATATAAGAAGGGCGTCTCGGTCTGTGAGCTGTTCATTTCACTTCGGAAGCGGCACTCGAGAAGACTCCAAAGAAGACTCAAGACAACAGATCAAGACTCCACAACTGAAGACCTCTCTCTGTACATATTAGATAGTTTATTTTAATAGTGCCGAATATTGTAAATAGTGTAATACAGTATAGTAAAAAGTACCATCTTTTCTTCGAGCAGTCCCCTAGTATAGCTAACCTCAGATCAGTCAGTCATTAATCAACCAATAACACAAATAAATAGACAGTCCACTTTCATCCATTATATTCTTGGTCCATCGCCGCCGGGTTCAAGCCAGAAGAAAGAAGCAAGAAGTAAGAAGAAACAAGAAAGAAGCCAATTATAGAAGAAAGAACATAATTATAGAAGAAAGAACATAATTATAGAAGAGAGAAGATCATTATAGAAGATCTTCAAGGAAGAAAGAAGTTCGTCGACGAAGAGAGAAGATCGTCGGTACTAATTTCTTCCCTGTTTCTTGTTACGACTACGTCATATACGTCTATTGTCTGTTTCCAGACAATTTCTTGTTTCTTTAACCGCGTTTACGCGGCCAGGTGGTTGCTCCCTAACGGTGTCAAACTGTGACCATCTGGTAACGCCCTTGTTGCGGGAACGACATCCAATACGTGCGTCTTTTTGAAGACGATACGTACGTCTTTTTGAAGACGATACGTACGTCTTTTTGAAGACGACCGGAGGTCGCAACGTGGGACCATGAGGAAGACACGAAGCCAGAAGACACGGAACGAGGACGACACGCCGGTAGGAATACGTATATTCGAAGAAGCACCCGCGTCCCCGTCCGATTATCTCGCGATGGCACAAGCGCCCTCCGCCGCGCCCCAGGCCCCGCTCGCGCTCGCATCTACGCCCGCGCCCGTGCCCCCACCGCCGCGCCCCGCTATGTCCGTGTCTACGACCGATCGCTTGGGAGAGGTTAGCACATCCGCGCCGCGCACAGAGACACTCGCCGCGATTATTGAAGATCTTCCGTCTACAGAAACTAGTTCTGCGTGTACGTACCGTCGCGCCTGTAACAGACGTCGTACATAGGCCCGCACCTCGCGCTCCGTCGGTCCGCTCCGTTCGTTCAGCCCGGTCGACAGCTAGCGCGATAGCGAGGTTAAAACAAATTGAATATAACGCCGCGGAGAAACTAGCTGCAATTAGGAGGAAGCAATTGCAACTGGAAGAAGATCTTATTAAGAAGAAGTACGCTAGGGACGTCGCGCAACTGCAAGAAGAAACAGATAGGGAAAGTATTAACGAAGACGAGTTAGTTGAAAATAGGGTACGCGTTGATAGGTGGTTAGAGAACGTAGAGACTGTGCGGGGGGAGTCGCCTTACCGCCCGTCTCAGCCCGCGCAACAGAGCAAGCCCTACCGAATAGGGAAACCGGTTACGACCACGCTGAAGATGCCCAGGGGAGGACGGTAGCGAATGAGGTTCAACCACGTCGCGTAGAAACGATACAGAGGGATAGTGGAGTCGCCGTAGAAATGAACCAGGTGGATCGTCGTGTACGGGTTACGTCGCCGTCGCGCGTCCAACGCCGCACTCTATCGCCTACACATAGATCGCCACATCGCCACGCGGATCGTAGATCACCGTCGCCGTATAGGGATGTAGGGGTACATAGATCGCCATCGCCACATCGCCACGCGGATCGTAGATTATCGTCGCCGTGTCATAGGGATGTAGGTGTACATAGAACGCCAGCGCCACAGCGTAGGCTAGAGGGAGATAGGGATAGAGATAGGTCGCTTACTCCGCGAGGGAAAGAGAGGGGTATAGAGCGACTAGCGGAAGCTCTAGAGAATATGATTAGAGTCAGGCCCGCTGCCGCGAAGCAGACGCAGGACTTGCCTATTTTTAACGGTTCGGCCGCGGAATGGTTAGCCTTCAAAGCCGCGATGAAAGAATCCACGCGTTTATATGGATTCACAAATACGGAAAATATGGCAATGTTAAGAAACTGTCTACGCGGTGAAGCTAGGGAGGTAGTATCGGCACTGCTGTTTACCGCGAAGGATCCAGCAGATATTATGCGAACATTAGAGCAGTGTTTCGGCCGCCCGGAAGTAATTATCGATCGAGCGTTAGAGGAACTGAAACGCCTTCCGCGCCCGGGTCAAACCGCTCAGGAATTGAATTCGTTCGTTACAAAATATAGTATGTATTTTACAGAACGTCGACGGCAAAGGGTATTTACAAAATCCAATGCTGACTAGGGAAGTAACTAGTAAACTAAGCCCTCACTTACGGTCGCGTTGGTGCGATTATGCGGAGCACTACGGAAGTGCAGACGAACCGGACATCGTTACACTGTCTAGGTTCATGATGAGAGAGGCTGACCGTGCGTTGAGTCATGCCTATACGTCCGTAGCGCCGACTAAGGAATCGCCCGTAGGACGAGAGGCGCCGCTGTCGAAATGAGTTGTATTAACACGCCGCGTAGAGAATAGGGCCCGCGACGTAAAGACATTCACCGCCCAGGAGGACACCGGTAGTGCCTCTTGTATGTGTTGCGGGGGTGAACACGTGATCGCCAAGTGTAGAAAGTTAGCGTAAATGGGTGTGGACGACCGGTGGAATTGGGTAAAGGAAGAGAGGGTGTGTTTTCTCTGTTTGAATAGTAAACACCGACGGTTTAGATGTAAAGCCAATAAATGCGGCGTCGACGGCTGCAACGCCCCCAACCATGCCCTCCTTCACACCCGCAAGACCCGCGCACCTGAGACATCGGCAAAACCGGATGAGACCGTGCTCGTCGCGTCTAACGTTGGTAGTAATGCGTCCGTATTATTGAAAGTGTGTCCCATTACGTTACGTGAACCACGCGGTAGGGAAATAGATACGTATGCGTTGCTTGACGAAGGCTCGACTATTTCGTTGATCGACGACGACTTAGCGCGCGAGTTAGGAGCGGAAGGACCGGTAAAGCCGCTGAATATTAGAGGCGTAAATAATAGCCAGCGCGAGGCCGATAGCAGGCTAGTTAGCATAGGCATATGTGGCAAGACGCGCAGTGAGATGTATAGAATAAATGCGCGGACAATTGCAAATTTAAAGATAGGTTCGCAATCCGTAAGTAAGGAGTGTTTACGTTTAAAACACTTACGCGACCTACCGAGTTCGGTTTGTTATGACGACGCAAAACCGAGATTATTATTAGGCGCCGACAACTGGCATTTAATAATCACCCGTAATTTAAGGATAGGACGTCGAAGGCAGCCTATAGCTGCACGTACGTTATTAGGGTGGGTAATACAGGGAACCGTGCCGCGATTCACGTGTAGGGAGGACGGTGAAACCGTATTACACGTCGTAAGCGTTAGCGGATGGTCAGATAGGGACATCCGAACGTTTGCCAGTCAGGACGAGGAGCTAACGGAACTCCTCAAACGGCAGTACGAGATCGATTCCATAGGTATCTCGCTAAAGAGTAGGCCGCGACGAGAAGAGGAACGTGCTGTCGAGATATTCCAGCGCACCGTCAAGAAGGTCGGCGAGCAATACCAAGTTGGACTTCCATGGAAGGACGACAACGTGCGGATGCCACCCAGCTACGAGATGGCCGCTCGAAGACTGCGGACGATCGAAAGAAAAATGGACAAGTCGCCGGAGTTTCGAGACGCCTACACAGCCCAGATAGACAACCTCCTGGCAAAAGGATACGCAAGGGAAGCCGAGGGGACAGAGAGAGAGGACCCCAAGAGCTGGTACCTGCCTCACTTCGCCGTACGGAATCCGAACAAGCCGGGGAAGACAAGAGTGGTTTTCGAAGCGGCAGCGCGTGCGTCCGGTAGATGTTTTAACGATTATTTACTCGACGGCCCCGACTTGTTACGAAACCTACCGGGCATACTGTTTAGATTTAGGGAGAACGAAATAGCCGTGTCCGCGAATATTAGGGAGATGTTTTTACGTGTGAAGATCGACCGTCGCGACCAACCCGCGCAATTGTTTCTGTGGCGAGGTAACGAGCGATCCAGCCCACCGCGGGAGTACGTTATGACATCGATGATTTTCGGTGCGAGGAGCTCGCCGTTTCTCGCACATAGTGTTAGGGATCGCAGAAACACATCCGTTGGCGCTTAACGCTATCGTACGTAGTCACTATATGGACGACTACTTAGACAGTTATGCTACGGTAGAGGAGGCGGTAAATACGGCAAGGCAGGTTATGGAAGTACACCAGAAGGCCGGTTTCACCTTGGCAGGCTGGAATTCGAACCACACAGCCCTATTGGAAGACAAGCCGGAGGAACTACTAGCGAGCAATCCTAAAGAAGTAGGCTTAAGGCAAGACAGGCCAGGCAGGACACTAGGGTTGTTATGGATGGCCGACGAAGACGCCCTGACGTTCAACACCTCTATGAATAGGGTGCCACAGGAAGTAAAGGCGCTACAGCGACCACCGACTAAGAGGGAAGCATTAAGCGCAGTCATGTCGGTGTTTGACCCACTCGGACTGCTTAGCTACCTCACCATCACCACCAAGATCCTGCTACATGACCTATGGCGAATGAAGAAGGTCGGATGGGATGATGAACTACCCGAGGAGGTAGCGGATGAATTCCAGAGGTGGCTGCGAGTCGTCGAGGAGGTGTCACGACTGCGACTTTTTTGCGATTTATAACCTAAATTGTAAAGAGTCCCTCAGAGAAAAATTTAAAGAAATAAACATATTAACTTTTGCATCGTAATATATTTATGAGAATGTGATGTATGTGCATAAAAACATTAATAGCTTTAATAGGAATAAGGATGTGCATACTTTAAATACTAGGAATAAACATAAGCTTGTAATGCCAGTTACTAGACTCCACAGAATCAGTAATTCATTTATGGGGCAATGTATACGCTTTTACAACAAAATCCCAGAACATATTCAAAGTTTGTCAATAAACAAGTTTAAAAGTTTTATTAAAGAAAAACTGTACAAGAAGGGTTATTATAATATCAAGGAATACATGAATGAAAATAACCCCTGGGAATAGGGTGATCGCCACCATGCTGGTTCTATGAAAATATCATTTAAAAATTGTATAAACAAAATTATTGTTAAGTGAAATTATGTTTAAAAAAAAGTCCCGCTGGGTTTCTTGCTGGTTCTTCCCAGGACTGAGGTATTTTCCGAACCAGTGGTAAATAAAAAATTGAGCGCAGTCATGTCGGTGTTTGACCCGCTCGGACTGCTTAGCTACCTCACCATCACCGCCAAGATCCTGCTGCAAGACCTACGGCGAATGAAGAAGGTCGGATGGGACGACGAACTACCCGAGGAGGCAGCTGATGAATTTCAGAGGTGGCTGCGAGTCGTCGAGGAAGTGTCACGACTGCGACTGCCTAGGTGCTATGCTCCTACGGGGGGAGTGGTAGAGCGTCAGCTTCACGTATTCAACGACGCAAGCGAACGTGCGTACGCATCCGCGGCGTATTGGCGTATACGATACCGCGACGGAACAATTAGGGTACGGTTAGTGGCGGCCAAGGCGAAAGTTGTCCCTATAAAGGCACAAAGTATACCGCGTTTAGAGTTGCAGGCGAACTTGATAGGCGCGCGACTCGCGGAATTCGTGCAAGGCGAGCACAGAGTGGTAGCCGATAGGGTAGTATATTGGACAGACTCCACTACGGCGCTCCACTGGATACAGAACGATACGGCGCGTTACACTCCATACGTGGCTCATAGGTTAGGGGAGATAGCAGAGAAGACATCACCCGAGCAATGGAGGTGGATACCGACCGCAGACAACATCGCGGATCAAGCGACGCGTGTGAATTATATGAATAAAGAAGAGAACGACAGATGGTTCACGGGACCGGCATTCCTGTACGAGGACGAAGGCAGATGGCCTCGTCGTCAGGAAGAGAGGGCAGGCGATGATGATGAGGAGCTGGAGGAAGTCGTGGCGTACTAGAGCGACACCAAGGACGCTCCACACCTGCCGGACATAGAGAGATTCTCTTCCTACGAGAAATTAATAAGGGCCACTGCACGGATACTACAGTTCGTCGATGCCATAAGAGGAAGGGCGCACGGACTGACGCTGCAGCACATCCAGAGAGCAGAGCCGATGTGGACAGAACGCAGTCAGCAAGAAAGCTTCACTGAAGACATCAGCCGACTGCAGCGAGGAAAGAACCTGGCAACCGGCAGCGCGTTGAGGAAGCTCGACCCCATATTGGAAGATGGCATATTACGAGCTAGAGGACGAATCGACGCAGCCGATGTAGACAGCCAAATGAAGAGGCCCATCATACTGAACGGACGCCACCAATTTGTAAAGCTGCTTGTGGAAAAGGCGCATCAGGAGGCAAGCCACGCCAACAGGGAGCGGGTAGTAAACGACGTACGCACGAGATATCATATCCTTCGATTACGACCAACCGTAAGAGAAGCGGAGCGGAGATGTCTGCGGTGCAGGGTACGCAAGGCGACACCACGGCCAGCGGTTATCGGAAATCTACCACCTGAACGGTTAGGGGCATTCGCGCGACCATTCACCTACACCGGAATCGACTATTTCGGGCCAATAACGGTTACGATAGGACGTAGGCATGAAAAACGGTGGGTAGCGTTATTCACCTGTTTAACGACGCGCGAGGTGCATTTAGAAATGGTTTATTCCCTAACGACGGATTCGGCGATATCGGCATTGCGGCGCATGGCGGCTAGGCGTGGGTGGCCACGGGTCATCTACTCTGACAACGGAACAAATTTCCATGGGGCGGACACCGAACTACGACGGGCAATGGAGGAGTGGGCACCCCTGCTGAAGGACTACGTGTTGACTCGGCGGACAGACTGGAAGTTCATCGCGCCGGGCGCGCCGAACCAGGGAGGCGCATGGGAGCGTCTCGTGCGCTCAGTGAAGACCGCGCTCGAAGCCACTCTACACCAGAAGAGCCCGCGGGAGGAGACGTTGGTGACGCTCCTCACAGAAGCCGAGAACACGGTGAACTCTCGACCGTTGACACACGTACCGGTCGACATCGACGAGGAAGAGGCGCTGACACCCAACCACTTCCTGCTGCTGGGACCATCGAGCCTTCCAGTAACCGCGCCGTGCACGTCTATTGATCGTCGGGCGTGGAGAGCGGCGCAAGGACTTGCCGACGAGTACTGGAAGCGCTGGATGAAGGAGTACCTGCCGACGCTGGTTGCGCGCGGGGACTTGCGGGATGTGCAGCAGCGACAGCTACAAGAAGGGGACCTCGTCGTGGTGGCAGACGGTAGCCTGCCAAGGAACGTATGGCCGCGGGGAATTGTAACACGGACCTTTCCCGGACCAGACGGCGTGGTGCGCAACGTGGAGGTGCGGACCAGGGGCGGATTGCTGCGGCGGCCGGTCAGGAAGATCGCCGTCCTCCCGAAAGAAGATGGGGCTCGCGAGCTACGCCGGGGGGAGGATGTTGAGGACAGCTAGAGACCCGCCGTCCCGTCGCCCCTTCGTACCCCGCTACGCCCCGCGCACCCCGCACACCGGCGCTGATCCAGTGATGTCGGCGACCAATCAGCGCGCGTGCGGCTTCATTATCGTCGCACGGCACTGCTCACAGACTGAGACACCTTCTTGCGAGATAGAAGAAGGGCGTCTCGGTCTGTGAGCTGTTCATTTCACTTCGGAAGCGACACTCGAGAAGACTCCAAAGAAGACTCAAGACAACAGATCAAGACTCCACAACTGAAGACCTCTCTCTGTACATATTAGATAGTTTATTTTAATAGTGCCGAATATTGTAAATAGTGTAATACAGTATAGTAAAAAGTACCATCTTTTCTTCGAGCAGTCCCCTAGTATAGCTAACCTCAGATCAGTCAGTCATTAATCAACCAATAACACAACTAAATATACAGTCCACTTTCATCCATTATAACACTGTCTTGAAGTCTTGAAGTGGTGTGTAAGGGTTTGGATTACAGTTTGTTAGTTATGGGATTCCGAGTACATGGTAGCACCCCGTTAATTTCTACTTTGCAAAGAAATTGCAATGATTTCTGGTTTATCAAATCTGATGTAATAGCAGAGTGATATCCAGCATACATTGCATGACAACACCCTTCGGTACCTACGCCTACTTCGATATAATCGAGTGAAACCTGTCATGTCTTTTGTCATACAATGTCAGAGGAGCCAAATACGAGATTGGCCATACCTTAAAGCGTCATAAGAAGCGTCAGTAGGCACAGCATACAAATACGGTGCTCTGCGCGGTGCGAAACCACTGGCCTCTTCAAGCATCGTCGCGTCAAGTCGCGTCTCTGTGTGAAGTGACCCTAATGCGCAAACTTAAGAAATTGGACTGTTGAAAAATTGCACTTACTAACCAAACCATTGAAATTAATATAGGTAGTTCTTTCTAGACATATATGTTGTATGTTATAGTGACATTGATTTAAATAAATATGCCTATAATGTTGTACGCTGATCTTTCGCTCTCTCCACGGAAAGGTGGTCATCTCAAATCAATTGCTATCCGTTTATCTCGTTACAACTCAAAAACGGCTCGACCGATTTTGATGAAATTATTTGATTAATTGATTTTGAGAATGATTTAGATTTACATTTGGAACCATTAGGTGGCACCGTTGTCGAGATTCGTGCAAACCCGGGGCGCATCGCTAGTATTAAATAAAATCAGATTGAATGTGACTATAAACGATACGTTACTTCTCTTCGTAATAGTGTATTTGCTTCACAATGTAAAAAAATAACTATTTGGAATATGTACAATAATTGCGGCCGTGTCCTAGTTTAAAACTCGAAACAATAGGAAAGGCTGCGCAGTTTCCACAATGTTCTCACCATAATGACTGGTCGCACTGAAATATGACATTAATTTTACTCATATTTGAAAAGACTTATAGAACAAGGGTGACAATCAAGCACACAGTACACCAGGTGGTAACTGGATGCTGTGGACCTTATACATCTTCATCCATCTTCAATTTCAAATCAAAATGCAGATAATATGTTGTCATAAATGAGGACTTAGATGAAATGTCCTATTTCCAGTAACAAGAGTCTCTGGTTACCTACTCTCATTAAGCTGCAATTTTACGCTGGTATTCGTAGCGTGGTCCTTCCCCGGTCGACCCATCCATCTACCGTAGCTCTACCACGTGTCAATCAGTTTTTAGCACCCATGCATTCCTCTAAAACCCACTATACGGTGTTAATGGGAGACTTTAATGCAAAACTAGGCATAAGAGAGAACAGTGAGCTGAAGGGAGGTAAATTCAGGATACGGCAATGGAACCCAAGGAACCAGCAGCTGGCCGATTTCATGGAGAAAGAGGGACTCTTTATGATGAACTTTTTCTTCCAAAAGCGGCCCCATAGAAAGTGGACCTTATCGTGCCCCGACGAAAGTTATAATTAATTAGGTTTAATTCAATACATATAGTCGCGCCGAACATGCTCGCGAATTAATCTGTTCGTATTTATCATAGATGGCGGTGGTGTGAGTAAAAATTGTCACTCCACTTCACCTTCAAAAGGAAAAGGGTCATTAGTTCAATATAGTCTTCGCTAATCCGCGCCCGCCGCCCGCTGTTGCACCTTGTTGTGCTCTTACCGCAGTATCAATTAAAATTTTTTTTATAGGATAAGGGTGACAAACGAGCACACGGTCCACCTGATGATGAGTGGTTGCTGCGGCCCATAGACATCTACATCTATCCTCTATTACAAATCAAAATGTAGATGCATTCCATCTTAGTCCTCACGGGTGACAAACCCGTGAGGACTAAGATGGAATGCCTCATTTCCAGTAAAAAGGGTCTCCGGCCACCTGCACTCACGAAGCGAAACGCAGAGGTAAACCTCTACTTCACGCTGGTTTTCTGTGAGGTCGTGGTACCACCCCGGTTCAAGCCGGCCCATCCGTGCGACAGCAGAAGCTGCCGCGTGGCTCTACCACTGTTAAATAGTTTTAAATTTTATAATCGCTAGTGTTTACACACCACAATATTTAGAACGAACGCCAATTAGTGATTGTGAGTACGAGCTTCTCGGTATGTAAATTTAATTCCTCTAATTTAAGATACATACATATATTCTCTCACGCAATCACGTAATTAACGGCCACGAGGTGATAGCTAGTGCCCGGCGTGATTATTTTTCTGGTGCCTCCTGTGAGGACTTCGATTTCTTACCGAAATTTAAATTTTCTCACATAACGTCGGTTAATTTCTTCGCTTACCGCCCGCCATTTTTATTTCCCGCAATTATTATTCATGTGTTCTGGATGACGTTGATCATTTTATAGTGTGTGTGACTTGTTAAAATATTGCATTTATTATTATTTGAACCGTTATTTGTGCGGATACTGGTATAAATACTTTGTATGTTTTGTAATTTTACATCATTAATTTGCACTCCGTTTTCATTAGTTCGAAAATATGGCAGCCACTCGCAAAACTCTGACTAAGGAATTACTTATTAAGGAAACATGCCGTGATGGTTATTTTACTCGCATGCAACGTATTTTCGATCTCTCATAAACAATAAACGATGCCGCTATTCAGGATATGTTTATATCACAGTGCGAAACCATCGATGATATCAGGAGTGAATATCACAAGTGCATTCATGACATTAATTCTATAAATATGGAACTAGATCCCGAATTTACTCCTTGTTTCAACGCCTGGTGTAGCTTTGAAGACCTGTACTGCCATGGTAGACGTATTAAGAACAAAATATGCAAGCCGCAAACGATGAATGCTTCCAAGCCTAAGATCGCGTTACCTAAGTTGCCTCCCATAGAAATTCCAGAGTTCCACGGAGACCGTTCCAAATGGAGCCTCTTTTATGAAACATTTAATTCGACGATTAATTCTAATACTGAGTTAACGAACTCGGAAAAAATCTATTATCTAGTTAGCAAATTTAAAGGCAAAGCGCAATATGTTTTTTCGGGTATTAACCCCACCGCTGATAATTACGATTCTATATGGGATGCTTTAATAATAAAATATCAGGACAAGCGTTACCTCGCGAGCACCTTTCTCGACTCAATATTAGAGATGAAAGCTTTACCTAATCCCGTAACTTCAACTCAATTGGAAGCATTCATTGATAAATATGCCGCATCTATCGCTGCTCTTAAAGAATTAAATATACCAAATCTTTGTGATTACGTGTTTATTCATTTAGTGCTCAAGCGCTTAGATCGCGACACTTCAAAGGCATTTGAAATGTCTGTCCGAGACGTGGACATACCTACTTACGACAGCTTTATTAATTTTGTAAAAGGTCAAGTCAAAATAATGCAACGCGTAAACGCATCCGCATACAGTGTCAACGAAAGAAAGTGATAATCCCAAGTTGCCTGCCATTCCAAAGATCTCGCATTCTTATATTACATCGAATTCTAATGACGTCACATCGACATGTAGACTTTGTAGTAAATCGCACGACCATATTTATAACTGTCGCGAATTCATGAATTTGTCACCAGAGCAACGCCATAAATTTGTGAAAGAAAATCGTTTATGCACAAATTGTCTCAGTTCTAAACATATTTGGAACGCTTGCAAAAGCATTAATGTTTGTCGTATATGTAGGTCACGCCATCATTCGTTAATTCATTTGAAAAAATTAAATTATATCAATAAGCGAGATAAGGATTTTCAAATTGTTACAAATCCCGACACGGTTGCAACGCGCCCGCGCTCTCCCGCTTCAACTCGACAGCTAGAGCTTATGGATACAACCGGTGGTGTAGCCTTTCTGTCGGCTGACAGCGCAGACAACAAACTATGTCTTATTTCAAAGCCACAAAATATTAACACATTATTAGGTACTGCGCAAGTTAATGTGCTAGACCGCCATAATAACATAGTTACTTGTAGGTGCATCATTGATCCAGGTTCACAAAATAATTTTATCACGACCGCATGTTGCCACAAATTAGGGCTGAATATTAAACAGTTAAATCGCAAAACTATCATAAAAAGACTAGGCGATCATTCGAGTCTTGCAAAAGGAAAGGTGAACATCAACTTATTTAGCCGAATAAATCCCTCCAAAACATACGCTATTGATGGTTTGGTTTTAAATCAAATTACGGGTAATTTACATACCGCGCCCCTTAATACCACGTCGCTAGAATCTTAAATACCTACCGCTGGCTGATGAAGAATTCTCTAAGCCGTCAGAAGTCGAGATACTTCTCGGGGCAAAATTATTTGTTGAACTGTTGCTGCCCGTTAAAGTAACTGGACCCCCGCAACAACCCTCTGCGCTTTTTACGACATTAGGCTACGTAGTCATGGGAGACGCGCAGGTTGAAGTCAACGACTCCGTTGACGTATCTCACTCTTATCTGTCCAGCGTTTCCTTCCCGCATTCAATTCATGACCAATTAAGCAAGTTTTTTGAAATAGAGGACCTCGGCGATGCCCCGATTCTCTCCGAACAAGACAGATATTGCGAGGAGTTTCATTCTGTCACTACACAACGTGAGGAGACGGGGCGCTTTGTTGTAGGTTTACCTTTCAGGGACGAAACTATCCTCTTAGGAGATTCATTCCAAACGGCTCGTAAAGGTTTCCTTCATTTAGAACGCAAACTTCAAAAAAATCTAGCATTTAAATCGCAATATGATGAAGTCATCCGTGAGTACCTATATAAGGGTTATCTTAAACAAATTCTGGAACCGCAAAATCATAGCAAAGGTTACGTTATACCGCACCATGGGGTGATCCGCGATGATAAGCTCACTTCCAAACTGCGCATCGTCCTTGACGCAAGCACTCACACCGACTCTGGAGTATCGTTAAATTATATTTTATACGTCGGACCGCCGCTACAGTGTAATTTATTTCAAATCTTATTAAACTTTCGCCTTTTCGAAATCGCCGCAACTGCTGATGTACGTCAAATGTAATTACAGATTGTAGTTCGCGAGGAAGATCGACCTTATCAGCAAATAATATACCGCTTTAATAATAGAGAACCGTTAAGATATTTCGCTTTCCAACGCGTATGCTTTGGTTTACGATCTAGTCCCTTCATAGTTATCCGAACCATTCGTGAATTTGCTAAACGCGAGGAAACTAATTTTCCCCTCGCCGCGCAACTCGCTACTACCCAACTGTACGTTGATGATATAGCCTGCTCTTTTTCCAATGAAGATGTTGCGCTAGACGGATTACAACAGCTCATCAAAATGTTCGCATCGGGTGGTTTCGAATTGGTAAAGTGGTCCAGTAATTCCCATGAGTTACTAGAAAATGTTCCCGAATCGCATCGGTTAGCTAAACCAATTGACCTTACAAAAGATGAGTCTCTTAAAATTCTTGGCATGCAATGGTTGCCGACTTGTGATAAATTTTCGTTTACTATTTTACCATCCGACCGCACTTGCACGAAACGCAATATGTTATCAACAGTGGCTCGCTTGTGGGATATACTTGGGCTGGTAGGTCCGGTTATTACAACGCCAAACTCCTTATCAAAGAAGTTTGCTTGCATTCTCTGACTCCACCGTAGCCTACACTGGATTAACACATCTCCACATCGCCTGCAGGTTTTTGTCGCTAACAGGGTTTCCAAAATTCAATATCTCTTATCCGCGAAACATTTTTATCATATTCCTGGATGTGATAACCCCAGCGACTGTTTATCCCGCGGTTTATTACCTTCGCAACTCTTAGTTCATCCACTATGGATGGGCGGTCCTAGCTGGACACAAAGAGAAGAGACTGATTGGCCCATATCATGTTTTAATCTGGAACCTTCTTACGACGTTCCAGAACTGAAATCGGTTTCTCTCACCACAACTACCGAAGATATCCCATTATTGTGTCATATTGCTTCTCGACCTGGACCTGGAATTGGACCAAACTTTTGAATACTATTGTGTATATTTATAGATTTCTTAAATATTTACCGCGCAGTAATTTTATTTCCGTTTCCGATTTAGAGATTGCTGAAAGTAAACTTCTTGCCGCTGTGCAAATAACCCATTTTCGCGAAGAATTTAAGCAATTAAAATCGGGCAATAAATGCCAGAAACACGTACAGAAATTAAATACGTTTCTTCACAACATACTTATCCGCGTTGGAGGAAGATTAAGTAACGCTAACTTAACCTTCGACCATCGGCATCCTATTTTGTTACCTAGGAAAGATCATGTAGTGAACCTCATTGTAGATCATTATCATCGTATGCATTGCCATACTGGTCCTAATTTATTAGATAGTTTATTACGACAGAGGTTTTGGATTATTACCGCTAGACGAACGATCCGTTCGGTAATAGATAAATGCATCAAAAATCAAAAATCATTGTTTTCGCACATCACCGAAATCTATTTGTCCACTTATGGGAGATTTGCCCCCGGTACGAACTCAAGTTGTACCTAAAGCGTTTGTTCAAACAGGTTGCGATTACGGAAGCCCGCTGTTCATTACTCCGAAACGTGGCCGTAGCGTTCGTAGCTATAAGGCGTATATATGCCTATTTGTGTGTTTGACAACTCGCGCGATTCACATTGAGCTCACCACCGACTTGAGTACTCCTACGTTCATGTCTGTCTTCAAATGATTTATATCGCGTCGAGGACCTGTGTCGGTGATGCATTCTGATAACGCCAGTAATTTCCGGGTTGCAAAATCATACCTTGACGAGCTTTTTAAATGCATAACTTCAACGCAATATCGCTCTGCTTTAGTTCATCAACTTAATGAGTATAAAATAGAATGGAAAAACACACCACCTAGTGCACCTCACTTTGGATCATGGGAACCATTAATTAAATCAGTAAAATCGCATCTTTACAGATCTATTGGCTCGCAAATATTAACTTAGAAAGAAATGAACACAGTTTTATGTTTTATGTTTTTTTTTTTTTTTTTTTTTTTTATAAGATAAGGGTGACAAACGAGCACACAGTCCACCTGATGGTAAGTGGTTGCTGCGGCCCATAGACATCTACATCTATCCTCGTTTGCGAATCAAAATGCAGATGCGTTGCCACCCGTGAGGACTAAGATGGAATGCCTCATTTCCAGTAAAAAGGGCCTCCGGCCACCTGCACTCACCAAGCGAAACGCAGAGGTAAACCTCTACTTCACGCTGGTTTTCTGTGAGGTCGTGGTACCACCCCGGTTCGAGCCGGCCCATCCGTGCAACAGCAAAAGCTGCCGCCTGGCTCTACCACTGTTAAACAAATGTCAAATTGAAAATGTAGTCCACTCGCGTCCGCTTTGTACAACGTTAAGCCAAGAACCAAGTGAGCCGCTAGCTATTACTCCCTCTCATTTTTTGACCTTAACATCGCTTAAGTATTTACCCGCTGCCCCGGTGGAAGATCGAGCGAAATGTTAGAGCGCTATCAGCTGTTAGACAACCTAGTGCAGTCGTTCTGGTACCGATGGTCGCTCGAATATCTAAGCACACTAAAGGCGCGCGTGGAATGGAACGTTCCATCTGCAAATATTAAACCAGGTACAGTAGTGCTAGTAATACAGGATACCAAGGTTCCGCCATTACAGTGGGAGATGGGAGTTATAACTGACGTTCATCCAGGTCCAGATGGGATTGCAAGAGTAGCAACTATCAAAACTAGCCGCGGTATCTATAAGAGACCTGTGGTACGCTTGGGTCCACTGCCTACACAATGGTGATTATTAAAAATAGATATTAATATATAAGTTTAAGTATTGTTTGTCAATCTCGCAATTTCGTAATACTATTTATATCTTGTTTGCAAATTTTAATTAGTCATCACAAACTGTCCGTTATTCGCATCATATCTCTCTATTTCAGATATATTTAGTCATTTATGTAATTAATAATAAGTTACTCTTAAAATATTTTGAAAGGGAACCTTTCAAAGGCCGGGAGTATAGTCGCACCGAACACGCGCTCGAATTAATCTATTCGTATTTATCATAGATGGCGGTGGTGTGAGTAAAAAATGGTCACTCCACTTCACCTTCAAAAGGAAAAGGGTCATTAGTTCAATATAGTCTTCGCTAATCCGCGCCCGCCGCCCGCTGTTGCACCTTGTTGTGCTCTTATCGCAGTATCAATTTAAATAGTTTTAAATTTTATAATCGCTAGTGTTTACACACAACAATATTGAGAACGAACGCCGATTAGTGATTGTGAGTACGAGCTTCTCGGTAAGTAAATTTAATTCCTCTAATTTAAGATACATACATATATTCTCCCGCACAATCACGTAATTAACGGTCACGAGGTGATAGCTAGTGCCCGGCGCGATTAACATACTTAAACCGTTTTATTTCAAAACTTGTTTTATTGATAGTCTCGGGTCTAAGCTTTGTACCAAGGAAAGTCTTTTTTACAAAAGAAAACCTCAGTCGAGTTTTCACAGTCTGCCAAGATTGTAATTTGCTATCAAATAACATTTATCTTCGCATATTTTTCCGCAGGAATTCTGTTTTGTAACAGACTTAAACTGAGACTGAGACTAATTGTGAACTAATTCTTGTATTATTTCCTCATGGAATTAATTTTGTATATCGCGCAAAAATATCGATAAAGTTACTGCAACTTCTGTCAAGTCTATTCGTGTGTCGGGTCAACTAATTCTAAATTTATGTGTGATGTCTGCGATGCTTCGTTTGACCTGGAAAATAGAACAGCGAATAGGATGTAAGTTGCATCGACCAATTTATTTAAATTCTATTGCGTTGATTTTCTAACATAGTAACTGCTAAATGTCGGTTATACTAAAAAAAAAAACAATTTAGCAACGCACCTGCACGATATGTTTTGTATGTATGTATTCGTCGCCAGTACTGGAAATACGATAATTTTATGCAATGCAATATACATGTATCACCATACCAAAGTGGATTCGAGATTTTATTTGTGGAATAGTTATAATATACCATTATAGCCTATCAAAGGTTTACTGCTGATCATAAGTCTCCTCCATAGATAGCCTTATAGTAAATGGGTTGGCAACCACAGTTATCAGGAAGACGCTAAGACGCTGCTGCCCGTCTATCTGGTTGTTTCGCTCTGTCGCTTCTAACAACACCCAAAGGACGATATGGCGTAGTGGGTATTATTACATCACCACCATACGATCATTTCACGGTCAAACAACATATTTTCGACCGGAAATAGTTAAGGATCTTGCAAACAGCAGTTACGTCAAATATCTTTACAACCGATTTTATACCCCGATAATTGGAATAAGGCAAAGGTTAAGATTATTAAATTCACATTATCCTACACTTTCAATAAGCAATTTTTTATAAATTTGTATATGTGTGATTTCTTTTTGAGCCCTAGTGAGGTCGCGGATGTATACAAATGCTTTCCCGTGGTCTTTGCCAATATGGGGTTTTGAGTACGAATCCAACATATCTCTTCTTTGCCTAAGCAAGGTGGATATGTGTATGCATTTCTCCGTACAGAAAGGTGAAATAAGGTAAGAAGAATCCAGACGAGGTTCGATACACTAGTATTATTAATTTTATTGGTAATTTTAGAATTATAAAATTACCAATATAAATAATACAATAAATTGTATACCGCGATCGTCAGTTCACTACTATTTGGTACTTATCTATGTAACTACTCTTTTTTTACATCTTATGCCTTATATATATATAGCATAATAATTTGTTTGTCTGTGAATGGATACAATTTTGAATGTCTGATTCTGTTAGGGTGAAGAACACGTCTTTTTGTAGATTGAATGCGATATAGGATGTGATGAATGATGATAATAATGATGTAGTTCAGTCGAGGAGTCCTAATAAAGGGTTTCTTTATTCACCAGGGGAATTTTGATTTCTATGATCAGGTAAGAGTTATGACGTAGTTATGACGTATTTGTGTTGACGTCACCTTAAGATGAGATGTTGTAAGTCCTTCTGTAGGTCAAGACCACTCTCTATTAAATCATTTAGGCTGTGTACACTAAATCTTTTCGATGCACCATTGCAGTGGAATCAGTTTTCTCAACACCGTGATGTAGGAGATAGTTTACTATTGGACTGTGTTGTGTAACAGGAGATATGTGACCTTGCTCGTAATCTCGTATAAATTTTTTGTAAGGACTTCATTTTTTGACATCTTTTTTTCAAATTTGTAGAATTGTGCAATTGACCATGATTAAGGTTCACCTACATCATGTTCGAACACAGGCTTCATCGGCAGAGCAACCTCGTATCTTCCGTTTCGTCACCTTGTTGTGGACTAGTAGAATTACTCACAATACTGTCTAGTGTCAATTCCGCTGCTGAGTCACTGATCTCTTCGAGCTCCCAGTATTGAGAAATCTCTGATAAGTCGGTAATTACAACGTGACATTTGAACGTTTTCACGTTACCCCAGAGTATCCAGCCCAGTCTCGTTTATTTGAGCTATTGGTGTCATGTTTGGGCCTTTGATCAGACCGCTCATGATGATCTCAGAATATATGCTTGCGTCTAGTAGAAGATCAACAGGCTTATAAACGTTGTACTCGGAATCAACCAGTTGTAAACGTTGCAGGTGAGGCCACGACTCCTTACTGAACGACATATTTGGTAGATTGTTGATTACGTGGTTAGTAACTAATGCTTGAGTTGTGAACTCATAGTTTTGGTTAATGGATTGACATTCAAGTAAGTACATATCTAGTATGTCCTAGCTTGTTGCTATTATTTTTCCGTAAAATAAGGATCGGTGTCATTCTCATGGTTGAATTGCTTGTGGTTATTAACTTGGAAGTCGGCTCATAATTTATCAAGGGATTCGAGTCGATTACTGAAGTACTTACGGGTCTTCCGGCTTGCGGAATCCTTGCTTAAGTTTCTTTCTATCTTCTTGATCGCTTTAACAATATCTTGTTGGCGCTGAAGTAAACCCTCCATGTTGTATATGTTCACTGTGTGACTCTCTGAGGACGAAAAATATACACTCAATGTTCACTTTTATTATGTACACAACACTGTTTATTTCGAATGTCGACAAGAATTGTCTGTGATAGCTGAAATAGCAGAGCTTTGTCTAGTGGTCCGGGCCACTCTTATGTCTTCGCCAACGCACAACCTCTTATTCGCTTTCTCAATTGAACTAGTGGAACCCACTTCTGGGAAGCCAGTCAACCGATCGCAGTCGCACAAAATCCACAAAGAACATGAAGTGACGTCAACGTAAGGGCCACTGTACCTAATCGATTTTGTGTCTTCAAAGGTTCAAAAAAACTGATTATCTCGAATGTCTACGAGATCTGTCTACGAGATCCGGCTCGAAGGACCAAAAAACTGTAATGTATCTACAGTTTACAAGATAAGTGCAAAACGAGATGCAAAGGAAAGTTAATGTACGAAACAAACCCAATGAAAGTCGTTCTAACGCTGATTTTATTGTAAAGATATACTTTATATAATTATATGATTATATAATTATATGATTATATAATTATATGATCTGCAAGAGTGCCGTGAAGTAGAGGCGAGCAGTAAGGCTCAGAGCCGTGCCGATCACTGTAGCACAGAGAGTTACTTGAAGGAACAGGAAGCATTATTATTTCAGTGGTTCGATGTACCTTTGTAAAGCTAGATGGCTTGCAGAATGTGAAGACTGCAGACAATATCAGCTCGGAAGCGAATGAATGTGGTGTACTTGAGGATTATGACGAAGGTTTGAAGTTGTACTTTCCGAAGGTTATTGGTTGCGTGTTCATATCACGTCGGGGTCACCACTGAAGCCGGGTGGAAGGAAAAGGGGAAGTCTCTCGCGGGGCAAGGTGTTCTGCCCGGGGAGCGGCCAACTCTGCGATTGGTAGTTCTGAGCTATTCTATATATACTACTTTAACTTTGGAACTTTGTTAGCGCGATTTAGGTTTCGATATGTTTCGCTTGTGGCGCGACGACAGCACCGCCACAATTATTATAAAAACGATGTTTAAGCTGAAGTACGGAAGTTATACATGTGGGTGTAATTAACAAATAATATTATTTATAAGTGACCTAAATAAATGAGTAATGCATGTTACATTAACTACTAGCTTCTGCCCGTGACTTCGTACGCGGATCCTGTTGCTTATGCCAGCGACAATGGGGTCGTCAAAATCGAAGATCTGAAACGTCTGATGTTAAATTCTAAGAGCCCGGGGACGGGAAAACAACGTGATTCGCGAGACGATTCGAGACGTTCTAGGTCTTTCATTTTTGTAAGTCAACAGGAAATGCCCATCAGACTAATCAACTTTTTTATTACCGGTAAGGTTTGTCGGAAATCATCACAAAATAAAACCGTGAAACCGCCCATTGGTCGATCATTTTGTCTTATATCCCTTAAATTTCTGTCTACCGCTTCTACTCCTTTTCGGTGGGCCATCGTACATTCATGATTGATAAATATGATTAAATTACACTCACGTAACACCTTAGCTTTGTCGCTATTTCTTGAAATACTACAGGTTGGACTTTCCGTGCGATCTAAATCAATTGGTATTTTAAACATAGTGTGAGCAGTTTTATTTCCTGGTAGCAATGTTGCAGCTATACCTGATGAAACCACGGCAAGAGCAATTTTACGCTGATTTTGAAAATAAGCTAATATTAATTTAGTCAAAAAGGTTTTCACAGTTCCTCCAGGTGCATCTAAAAACCATATTGTTCCCAAATTATTCTGAACACTCTCGCACACGCGATCATAGACTGAACGTTGTTCTGCAGTCATCATTGGGACACCGTTTTCTAATGTTGCCAGCAGTTCTATTGAGCTGTAACCAATCTCTGCAGAATATTCCCTATTGGTAACCTCTCCGAGTGAGGTTGGTGTTGGCAAACCATATTCACAGAGTGATTTACCGCCTACTGCTGTTAAGTCTTCCTGAAGAGTTAATAAGCACAGATTTATGGCAAGATCACGGAAATTATCATTAGTTGCGCCTTCATCATTGTGAGATATATTCCGAAGAAAGTCTTCTGCAAATTTTTCTTTATATTTTACCCATTATTGTACAGCATCTGACAAATAACAAAATGTGAGTAATGTTACAAAAAAATGGCGTAACCGTCGTTGATTGTCACTAACACAGGATTCTGCTAAAGCGTCATCCCAATGCTGATAATTTTCAAGCAAACGACGCGCTTGGCAAGCTGAATGTTAAGTTGGATAAACAACATCGTCTACTTTTCTTAAATCTATAAATAATGTTGGTATGTAATAATAATCGCAAATAGAAACATTCAGCGTTGTTAGGATGAACGGTATACACTCTACCAAGAACATGTTCTTTGAAAATACCTGACTCGCCATCTACAGGCCTGCCACGGCGTCTACGATTAAAGACACCTCGTTGCTTATCGTAGGTATAATACGATTGAACTTCCTCATACAAAAGAGATTTTGCAAAATCATCAGTTTGGCAAAGTCGAAAGAATGCTAATAAATTTGTTTGTCTAGGGTTCTCTAATCGTCATCATCATCATCATCATTACAGCCCTTCACAAGTCCACTGCTGAACATAGGCCTCCCCCAAAGAATGCTACAAAGCACGGTCCTGAGCCACTTGCATCCATCGACTTCCTGCATAACTTACCAGGTCGTCACTCCATCTAGTGGGGGGACGCCCAACACTTCGCCTGCCGATACGAGGCTACCACTCGAGAACCTTTCTTCCCCATCGGTTGTCGGTTCTTCGAGCTATATGGCCGGCCCATTGCCACTTCAGCTAACTAATCCGTTGGGCTATGTCGGTCACTCTGGTTCTACTGCGGATATCCTCATTTCTGAGTTTATCACGCAGAGAAACTCCGAGCATAGACCTCTCCATAGCTCGCTGAACGACCTTGAGCTTCCTCATCCGGCCAGCAGTGAAGGACCACGTCTCAGTTCCATGTGTCATCACTAGCAACACGCACTGGGTGTACAGTCCCGTTTTCAAGTTTTGAGGTATACCTGACGAGAAGATGTGCCGTAATATCCCGAACGCTGCCCAACCAAGTTGAATCCGTCGATTGACCTCTCGGTCGAAGTTGGACTTACCTAGTCGGACTATTTGTCCCAGGTAAACATACTCGTCAACAAATTCGAGCTTAGTGTTCCCAACAACTACCGGCATAGGTGTGACATGGACATTAAACATGATCTTTGTTTTGTCCATGTTCATCTTAAGACCTATCCGTTGGAAAACACTATTGAGGTCATTGAGCATAGTGCTTAGGTCCTCCAGCGATTCTGCCATAAGGACTATATCGTCGCCAAATCGAAGGTGAATGATGTACTCGCGATTGATGTTAATTCCTCATCCTTTCCAGTCCAGAAGCTTGAAAACGTCTTCCAATGCAGCGGTGAAGAGATTCAGGGATATGACGTCACCCTGTCTTACACCTATCTGCAGTTGGATAGGTTTCGTACTCTGGTTCTGTACTCGGATAGCCATCGTAGCTCTACTGTACAAACACTTCAGCACTTCGATATACCGACAGTCAACTTGGCACCGCTGAAGGGACTGCAGCACCGCCCAAATTTCGACGGAATCAAAAAAATCGTCTCAGAAGGGAAATCGGTCTGTAGTTCTTCAAGTGAGCGTTGTCACCTTTCTTGAAGAACAAGACCACCGCACTTCTGCTCCACGCCTCCGGTGTAATGCCACCATGGAGGACGGAATTAAAGAGCTTCTGAAGGACTTCAAGTACCGGTCTTCCACCCGCTTTCAGAAGCTCCGCTGTTATTCCATCCTCGCCTGGGGCCTTGCCGTTTTTAAGGTGCTGGAGAGCCATTCTAATCTCGCTCAGACTGACGTCCGGGATGTCTTCGGAATAGTGTCGGATGAGACTCGCTTACTCACACTTGCGTGTGGCTCCAACGATGACGTGTACAGCTGCCCATAGAACCTCTCAATCTCACTCAAAATCTCAGGTGTCCCGGAAACGATGCTGCCACGCTCTGTCTTCAGCTTTGACAGTTGGCTTTTTCTGGCAGACAGATCTCTGGCAAAGACTTTGGAGCCTTGGTTCCGCTCGATCGCTTCTTCAATACGAGCTGTATTGATGTTGCGTAAATCCCGCCGCATGCATTTAGAGATCTGTCTGTTCACTGAGTTTTTTTGTTCTTCTGCGGCGGGTCTTGCAGAACTTAGCTTTGACCGCATGAACAGTTTCCACGAGCTTGTAATTCATATTTTCCACTTCATTGCAGTCTTCTAGGCACTGAAAACGGTTTTGTAACTCGAGCTGAAAGGTTTCGGGAATTTGGAACAGAGCACAAGGGGGACGGAGCGTTGACTTCATTAGACGAGACCTCTCCAACTTAACGTTTAGGTTCGGTGTGCCTCTAACCATTCGGTGATCGCTACCAGTTTTCACCCTCGCGATCACGGAGACATCACTGAACAGTTGTCGTCTGGTCGTCATAATGAAGTCAATCTCATTTTTTGACGAACCGTCGGGGCTTGACCAGGTCCACTTCCTGTGGGGCCGCTTCTGGAAGAAAGAGTTCAACATAAAGAGACCCTCTTTCTCCATGAAGTCGGCCAGCTGCTGACTCCTTGGGTTCCGTTGCCCTATTCCAAATTTCTCTACTTTCAGCTCACCGTTCTCTCTTGTGCCTAGTTTTGCATTGAAGTCTCCCATTAACACCGTATATTGGGTTTTGGAGGAATGCATGGCTCTAGAGATATCCTCATACATTTCCTTCACCTCCTCATCGGGGTGTGCCGAGGTTGGTGCGTAAACCTGTATGACCTTCAGCGAATACCGTTTGGTGATTCTGAGTATAAGGTACGCAACCCTCGTCGACACACTCCCGATCTTTACAACGTTGTTAACGAGAGACTTGTGGACGATAAATCCGACACCTCCTTGGGACAGATGGTCGCCCTCCCGGTGATAGAGCAAGTTGCCGGATTCAAGGGTTACCGTGTCCTCCCCCTCTCTTCGGACTTCGGATAACCCTATAATATGCCAGCGCAACTTGCATATCTCTCCTTCCAGCTCCACGATCTTCTCGTCAGTCCTCAGGGTGCGTGCGTTGTACGTTGCCAGGTCGAGTCGTCTAAGGTGGCAACGGAACCTCCACCGGAGATTCTTAGCACCCCCTGCCCCGCCGTTACCATGGTCGCCACCGTAGCCAGGAATAGCGGGGCCGCCGGGGACTGGGGGCCGTCTATTTGTTACTCTCGTCATTGGGGAGTATTTGCCATAGTTGCCACGCTTGGCGAGCGGGTTGGCAACCGCAGTTTTTTTTAATTGAAATTTTGGCTATTATCAGGAAGATGCTGCCCATCTTCTGCCTGTTTCCCTTTGTCGCCTTTTACGACACCCACGGGAGGATATGGGGTAGTGGATATTCTTGACAGCCACTACACGGCTTTAATCGTACTGTAACATTTTCGGCGTTGAAATATATACGTTGACCGCCTTCAAGATGAACCTCCAAATGAGTCACAGGTGGATATCTTTCGTGAATGTTGAAACTTAAGATCCGCCACACAGCTTCTGAAAAGCTGATATATCTGCCTGATTGAAATCTAGTGACTTCATCATGTTCATTTCTCAACGGAAATGTAGCTTGGTCACTGACCTTGTTAATATACTTACAAATATATTTTATTGATTCTACACTATTACACATTTCAACATTTATGTGATTGATATGCTCTAGACATCACTGGCGAATACGGAACGACCCACCTATTATCTAAAGTAACCTGTTGTCCAGACACTCGCTTTTTAACAGTAAAACCACCATTGTCTCTTAAACGGTGACGATATAATGGGTATCCATCATGTCCTGTTACAGTTTCATCCACTAATGCTTTTGGATATCTTTTGGTGCAACGACCGTCTTGCATGCAAGGAGCATTCCCGTTAAATGCACCACATGGACCATGTATCATATGAGTTTAACAATGTAACACGGGTTCTGCAATCGGATCTGGAATTTCAGCACTGATTGAACTGTCTACATCATTAGGTCGAACCTTATCTTTTAACCAAAGCAGGATATGTGCGTCAGGTAAGCTGCGTTTTTGTTACTCAACACTATACATATAACACAATACGTCTCCAAAAATGTTATCTTTGGTAAGTAGATCTATCATTGATTTTAATTTTAATTGAAAAACTCTTGCGATAATATCTTGGCGGTCATGCGGTGCTTGGCCCTCAATAAGGCGTGCATGGCGTCGCGAAGGTGCACGTATTCTTCAGCGCGCAGCTGCCTTTGATTAGATCGTATATAAACTAATCTTTCGGTTTCAATTTTTGCGTACATGTCAACAATAAACTGATTGAATAAGCCACGAAAACGTTGAAAGTATACAAATCTATTCCGTCTCACTTGCAAGTGGTATCAATAAAATTGAAGGCATGACATTTTTTTATTATAATTAGGTGCGCCTGTATGCGGATCAGTTTGCTTTAAAGCGAAATTATAACCATCTTCCCATCGAGAGTATATCAAAGGATATTGCAAACTGTCGTAAGCCCTGTGGGTTTCGTAAATACGTTGCAAACGATTATCTCTGGAACGGATAACGATATCACGCCTACCACATTCCTGGTCGACCAATACTACAGCAACTTCATTCGTGGATGGAACGTTATAACGCCCAGGGTGTTCTTGAGTTGGACGTCTATCGGCATTTATAACAATTTTATAATTATTATCACCATCTTGAGGAAGAGCTTCTAATGCCGATTTAAAACTGCATACATACGAATTAACCTGATGCAATATGTTTTGAAGTTGTGAAATAAGTTCAGTATTTAAATTCGGGAAATATTGATTTCTTATATTCGACTGTTCGTTGTAGTCGGATACAAAATATATTTGAAGAAACTTAGGTTGGTCTTCAGGCAAAAGTGATCCTATCAAATGGTAAATCTGACCTTGTGTCTTAAAAGTATGCATTAACGGACCTTCTGAGATTTGATGAGCACCAAAGGATGTCATTTGAAACGCACTATTATAAGTGCGAATATTGTCTAAGAACTGTTTAGATTGGACATGTTCCCCTAAAAGTGGTGACTTCAAAGGTTCCGGTGGATCTTCGAACGAAGGCAAATTTATTTTACCTCCAGAACAACAGAAACCAGCCGACTCCTTACTCCACTTTGAAGCATTACAAAAAGAACATACTACGTTCATATCGCCTATTACAAAAGATGATCTGTAATCAATTGTGAGGTTGTAAGCAAACCCACTTTTATATTGGTCGGACCACGCCACCGAATTTGTAGATTGATCTTCTATGTGCACATCTAAGTCATTAAGACTATGTCGAAAACTGTCTGCAGTAAGATGGGCTTCTCGCTGTTCATCCGTTTCAAGAGACCGAATATTTTCAATTCTTAATCTTTCATTAGACAAACTTATTAATCGTTCTTGTCTCAAAGAATTGTAATGTTCGCGTCCCGACTCTAGTCGTTGTTCATGCTCATGTTCGTCTTCAAGAGATCGAATAATATTATGGTGCACCCTATCATTTGTCAAACGGTCTTCATATTGAGTAAAAGTTTCAGATTCTCGAGATAAAATATGACGTTCGCGATCAGCTGTGAGACGTAATTCCCTCTCAGTGTAGGTTTCGGAATCACGAGATAATGTATGCCGTTCGCGGTCAGCTGTGAAAGGTAATTCCTTCTCAGTGTAGGTTTCGGACTCGCGAGATAATGTATGACGTTCGCGGTCAGCTGTGAGCTGCTATTCTCGTTGTGAAGCAGTTTCAGTTTCTCGGGATAACACATGTTGTTCTCGGTCAATGGTAAGCCTTAGCTCTCGTTGAGAAGAATTTTGAGACGCCCGTGATGTAGCTCGTCTGCTCTGTCAGCTGCTAATCGCATCTCTCTTTCTGGAGAGCTTTCATTGGCTCGAGAAGTTGAGGCACTAACTCTCATAGAGTTTAACCGATGTGCTCTTTCCTCTGCCGATTCTTGAAAACGCACATTTATTATTATATATATTATTATAAAGATAATCGTTTTTAGGTGTCATTGTGTATTTTATTTTTAATCGACGGCATTCAGTTAACTAACAAAATATTTTACGTTAGAGGTCCTAACTATAGCTACCATACACTTAAAAAAATCTAAATGCCTACTTAAATAATAAAATGGATCCTAAATAAATTCTTAAATCCAAAATTAAATTCTTAAAGATATATAAGTAGGTAAACTACGTCTAATAGAATAAAATAACCTATTTGATACCTAGGTACCTATTTAAAACTACAGCTAAATAAAAAAAAGTTTAATTTATAATTAAGCTAATACTAAGAAATATTTAAACACTACTAAAATAACTAATACCTATTTTATAAAATAACAACCAAAGAAATCTAAAAATAAATTATTTAACGTAAGAGTAGACTAAAAGTCGCGCTGATAAGCACGGTTTGTTAAAATCAATTATTGTCTGTCAATAAGGTCGAAAATTCTGAACGTCTATTCGCATCAACAGCCAAATATTGTATGAAGCTCGCACTCGGACCCCCTGCCTTTTTGACCGTTACACAAAAATAATCTTTATAGCATGATTCAGTATTCACGCGCAATAGCTTATTAGCGTATTTCATGTATAACTTTGGTGTTTCTAAACCGATTTCTATGATTCTTTTTTATTGAATAGATAAGAATGTTAACTTTTTTTAATTAGGGATGAGTGAGAGTGTTATAAACGTAAGAGTAGACAAATATAATCAGAAAGCTCCGAACTGCTAAGCTATCGGGAGTTACACGTGTCATTGTGACTCAACCATAAAAGATAGACATATGCTGTCGTGGGATATTTTTTAAATAATTTTAAGGAGAACATTTCCGTTATACATGATTTCTGTGTAGCTTTAACCATTAAGGGTGCACACGCGACGGAAGCTTAAAAAATGGAGTAATTTCTCCCGTTTCCCCAACATTTACCTTCACTGCTCTGCTCCTATTGATCGTAGCGTGATGAAAAGTATACTATAACCTGCCCAGGAGTATGAAGAATGATTGTACCAGGTTTCGTTAAAATCCGTCGAGTGGTTTTTGTTTCTATAACGAATATACAGACAGACAAAAATTTTACTGTTTGCATTTTTGGCATCAGTATCGATCACTAATCACCCCCTCATAGTTATTTTGGAAATATATTTCATGTACAGAATTGACCTCTCTACAGATTTTTTATAATTATAGATAAATCGCTTTGTTTGCTGTGATGAAAAAAAAAACACATCTGTGTTCATGTTATTCCTTTTTGAGCCTTCCATAATGTTTTATATATTAAGAAGCTTGCTTGCAAAATTTCCAACTCTATTATAAACTTTATTAAAACTCTTTCGAATGACAACCGTTAAACACAAAACTGCACATTTATTAATTAAAAACTAAAATAAACGAGAAACAGGCCAAGGACAAATGAATTCCTTATTTTTTTAACTAAGCAAGTCCAGATGAAGATTGCATTTCGATTTCGTGCTGAGAAAATTTGCATTTAAGTAAATAAAACTAGTTTTGCGAATTTTATCGCGTATATTAACTTATTTTATATTCTTAACATTTCTAGCACTTTATAGCACTCATGGTCACGGGGAGGACTGAGTCGTTTGACGTACCAATGTCATAGTTACCCACGGCTACCTCCAGATTAAAACTAATAATTTTTGTTCCGATCTACGCAGTATGATCTTACAGTATCTTGAAGTCTTGGTAGCGCCCAGCCATCTTCTCTATTGCAATTAGGATGTTTTTTGATTTCAGTAGGCTCGTGAATCATCTTTGAAAGGAATCGGTGTTCTTTAGCGAGGGTTTGTGGTCTATCAAATCGAATGTAGTAATGGGGGCGATCCTGTACGTATTCACAGACTGCAGACTTCCCTGAGCATTGATTCTTCACATCAGTTATGTGTTCTGTGTGAAATATCGGGAATATAAAATAAGTTAATTTACGCGATAAAATCCGTAAAACTATAACTAATATTTCAGAAAGAAACATATCTCTACACTTATGTCATGTATTTCACCCACTCCCAAGCAGCGCCGTCCTAGAGGCAGAAAACTTCTTGAATTAATGTAGGTCATTCACTTGATATCTCCTTCGGAACACTTAATATAAAAAAAATTACGCCAAGTTTGGTTTCTGCTCCGTGTAACACCCGACACCGATTTTATTAATATAGGAAGAATCAATTTCCTTAATTAGTCAACTTTAGCACCGAACTCGTGACTGCGGGAGCCGTTGCTATGTTAGCAGATTAACTTAGTTAAATAAGCCACAGTGCTGCACATACACGTCGCTGCCAACTCACACGACTCACGACAGCAGTCACTCGTATAAGCACGGCATTAGGTACGTTTTAGCTTGGCAGTTTCTTTCACAGCTTAACGTATTGAAAATGCCTCAAGCATTACTCTTCGAGTACCACCGTTACGAGCGCTCAATGAATCCTCGAAGAGCGGTAGGTACTGCATGCACGCTAGCAGGTGTCACTTAGCCGTCACGGCGGGTGTCAGGTGGTCCATCAGTTTCAGCGTCTCGCACAAGCCAGCCACGCGCCCACATCTCATAGCATGCTCGCCAAGATCACCAGCGCTGCCTTAAACATCACCCTTATTCCCTCGCATAGAAAGCAGTCCCATACGGGCAGCAGGCTGTTCCATGGCAGTGTGCGCGTTAGCGCGCACAGGAGCCACTTTGTGTCGTACAGCACCAGCTCCACCTTATGGCGGGCCAGGTGCCTGTGTACGGTGGGTGACGCAGCAACGCCTGCAGGATTTCGCCGTCGTGTTGCAGTGCCTCTGGACCAGGGCTGTAATAGGTGCTAAGATACGAGGTCACTGATACCGACGAGGCGCCAGAAGGCTTGTACGGCCGCCATGTCCATGAAGATAAAGACAGATTCAACATCGAGTACGCATTTCACACTGAAACAGTTCTTGTTGCCCTAAACCCTGTTCGGGTATGAACATCATAGTAGGGGAACTGACAGTCCTTAAATAATTTATCATATCAATTTTGAAAACGTTTTTAAGATACTGAAATAAGGACCTAGAATTAGTAATATTTTTTTATAGGATAAGGGTGACAAACGAGCACACAGTCCATCTGATGGTAAGTGGTTGCTGCGGCCCATAGAAATCTACATCACTTTCTTGATTACGAATCAAAATACAGATGCGTTGTCAAACGAAGATGTCAATGCTTCGTTTCCAATAAAAAGGGTCTCCGCTTCTCTACACTCACCATACGAAACACACCAGCGTTAAGCTGAATACCACACTCTCACAGAATACCAGCGTCAAATAGCAGCTTCATGCTGCTGTATTTCGTATGGTGAGTGTAGAGAACCGTAGACCCTTTTTACTGGAACAGAAACAGAAACAGAAACAGAAACTATTTTATTCAATATAGATTATAAATAATGCTTATTGAAAGTCACTCTTTTGTATAATTACCACTGGTTCGAAAAAAAAACCTCTGTCCTGGGAAGAACCAGCAAGAAACCCAGCGGGACTTTTTAATGGAATGGGATGGAATGGAATTTAATGGGATGGAATAAGAGGCATTCTATCATAGTCCTCACGGATGACAACGCATTGACAACGTTGATTCGCAAACGAAGATAAATGTAGATGTCTATGGGCCACAGCAACCACTTACCATCAGGTGAACTTTGTGCTCGTTTTTCACCCTATCCTATAAAAAAATATCCAATCCCCTACGAGGCAATCTTTAGAGGGACCTATGTTCAGCAGTGGACTTTGGTTGGCTGTGATGGTGATGACGATGTCACTGCTGCTGCTAATGGTGATGATTGGAAAAGTATAAATTATTAAAAAGTACACTACTTACATATTATATTACAGTACATACCTATATATTCGTACATTCCTAATACCTATGTATTATTTGAATACCCATAGAATAAAGTAAATTTATTCTATGCCATTTTCGAAAATTAAAATATTTTTTTAATATTTTTAATGGATTGTAAATGAAATTCCATAATATGTCGATTAGCTTAAATGTCGAATATAACGTTATATAACATTTTTATACTGATTTATGTAGAAAAGACGTATAGGCTACTTTAATTCAATTTAAACTTTTGCACCAGTCTCAAAGGAGTCTTTTGTCATAAGGGTCTTTGTTACACATAGCCTTGATGTTCTTTGCGACCCGATTTCTCAGTCCTTTGAGTAGGGTTGAGATTTAAAAAATTAAAAAAAAACGCAGCAAAAATGGAATTGTATTGATTTATATAAGCGGTTATTTTTAGCTTGTGATATTGCTTATGCCACTCTAAGAAGTCAAAAAGTTGGGGGTTAGTTAGGCTAGACCTTAGACCATTGCAGAATCAAATTTTAAACTTCAGAATTATTTATGTGTAAATTATTTTGTTCTTTTTAATTCTTTTAAGTCAGTTTTTACATTTTATTAAAAACATTTTTTAACAATTACGTTTAAAACACAAATAATCTCTATATATGTATAAAAAAGAATTGCCGTCTCGCTAAATGTCGAAAACGGCTCGAACGATTTTGATAAAAAAAAATTATGTGCATTTGTCCCTGGATAAGTTACAAACTTAATTGGACTCGGTAGGTGGAGGTACAAGGCCGGGGCGGATCACTAGTAAAAATGTAATAAAGTAATGAAATCTAAACATACCTCTTTTATTTCATGCCTTATATAAGTTAAACAGGTAAATATGAATTTAACGGAATTTTATAATTCAGATCACACAAACATGTGTCTGCGTGCATGTAAAATAAAATAAAAATTGAAGTAATTCCAGGTCCGAAGGTCCGAATTACATAAATTTTTATTTTATTTTACATGATAAATTTAATTTTTGTGGACGTACTAAGAACCGATGATCATACAATATCCCGAACGCTGACCAGCCGAGTTGAGTATATATATCGTCAGGTAGTTGAGGTATACCTGTTGTTTAGGTAAAATATTAAACATTCGAAAAGTGAATTCTTAAATGCACGTTCGAAGCGCATAGCACCGGTAGCAAGGTCATCCGCCCCCCGCCCGGTCGCATTCCATTCGGGCGGTGTCGAACGGACTTCGAGTGAATCAGTGTAAAAATGTTGCGATCGGAACTGACGTCTTTTGTTTTATCACTTAATTTTGTCACGAACGTAGTAAAAACTCGTACCTCGTTGCGTCGGGGCGAACACGTGTTGTTTTTTACGGACTTATTAATTTCGTTAAAGTAATTGTGCGAATTCGATAGTGATTTTCGTTTGAAGTTCTTCTTTTGGCTGTACCATTACGTGACTAGACTGAACTAGTGCCTCAAGAAGGGAATAGTTTCGGGGCTACAAGAGAATACCTTCTACAGGACAGCATCGTGCCATCTAGCCCAGGCCAGTTACACACAGTTTCACACAAATAACACCTACACTCACTACACTCTCATTAGCCGGGCAGATCCTGGTGAAAAGTCTCCGCTCCCGAGGCAGATAAGTGCCTTCCCGTTAACTGGCTTTCCCCCTTTATTGTGATAGGATATTTCCCAGTAGCCTTTAGAGGCCCAACCTGCGTCTGCCCGTAGAATTCCTGCTTGGGCCCCGGGATAAATACTTTTGGAGGGGCAGCCGTAGGCCTTATCAAGTTGGTAGCAGAAGCGCGGCTGATTGATTTTCAATCACGCCACAGCCGTAACATTAATAATACGTAAAAACTATATCTAACATATATATATATATACAATAATATCTATAACATAAGGAAGAGGCTCGAGAAGGTCGATGCTCGGAGGGCTGCCGTGGAGGAGGCTTACGCTGATCTTGAGGACTCGGAGGTGGAAAAGGGAGTCCTGAACTCCTGCCGCGCGGACTACGAGCAGTTCCTCGCGCTCACGGACGACTTGATCGAGGCGGGGGCCAAGGACGCGGAGAAGGAGCGTGAAGCTCGGCTGAGTTGCCTGCTCTAGTCCCGTTGAAAGCTGCCCACTTAGCCGGAGCTGTTGGGACGACTCCCAACGCTGGACCTGCCAAGGTTCTCCGGGGTCCTCTCGGAATAGCTGTCGTCGATTCGTCGGTCTGTTTGACAGCCTGGTGGACGCCCGGAGAGACTTGACCCCCAGCCAAAAAAATGGGGTAATTCCTGGCATCACTGGAGGGTGAGGCCCTGGGCGTCGTCGGCCACCTTAAGTTGTCGGACGACGCCTACCAAAATGCCAGGGACCTCCTCGCTGGAAGGTACGCCAACGTCCGGCGGATTGCTGACGAGCACGTTTGGAGGCTGCTGAACCTCTCGCTGCTGAAGAACCGGACCAGACTGCGTGAAGACATCGTCAATTCAGTCGTGGTGGCTTGCAACTCGTTGCGGCGGCTGGATTTACCGGTGGACGAGTGGTCTTTTTTCTTACTCCATGTCCCGCCTGCCCCTCGACCTTCGGCTCCATTTTGAGGAAAGGTACGGCGGGGATGGCGCCTCGTATATTCCCCCATTTAGAGACCTGCTGCGGTTCCTGGAGGAGAAGTGCAGGCAGTTAGAGAACGCAGCAGGCGTCGTCGAGGGCCCCCCGGCTGTCGCCCGAGCACCCACAGGGAGAGGCGGAACCCGACGGCCAAGGCGTCGCCAACCCCCCTGAGGCCGAGCGGAGCCCCCGCGGGAGGGCGCCCCCTCTACCCTCTTATAGTGGCCTAGTGACCAGGGAGGCACCCCCCTGCTCCTATTGTCGAGCATCCGACCACCGGGCGACGTCGTGCCCAAAGTTATTGCGCAAGCGGGCTCCGGCGAGGCAAACCATCGCCAGGGAGCACCGCTGGTGCTACTCATGCCTGGAGAGGCATTTACAACGAGACTGCCCGCACCAGCGGCCCTGCACGCACTGCCAGGGCAACCACCACATCATTTTGTGCCTGGGTGCGCGCGGCGCGTCCTCTCCGGGCCCCGCGAGCCATCCGACTCCCACGGGCGGGGGCGCTCAGCCACGCCCCCTGTCGGCCGACGCTCGCCGCTCGCCGGCTCACCATGGCGCCCCTCGTTCTGAGGGGAGTCCCTCCCCCGACCGGTCGGGGAATCGTTCCCCCAGGGGTGTGGGGGTCATCAACCCCCTCAGCGTGTTGAGAGTGGCTTCGCAGCCACTCAGCGGTCAGCTAGACCATTCTCACCCCCGTTGGCTGAGTGGTCGCGACTGGAACGCCGTCCGCTCCCCTTTGGTCGGTGCCGGTATTACCGGGTTACGGAGACCGCGTATCGGTCCCGGGCCTCGGAGCCGAGAATCCCCGAATTTCCCCAGGACGGCCCGTTCGGGGAATTCCAGTCGAGCGTCATGGATATGCCGTCGAAGTGTCGCTCTCGGTTGGGGTGCCGGTCCGACTGAGGCTGCCGCCCTAGCTCCCGCCACGGCCGCCTCCACTGAGCCTTTGAGTCGTCGGCAGTCCACCTGTCAAACTGTTCTATTGCCGACGGCGATCGGAGGTGCCGAGCCTCCTGCTCCTAGGGGACAAGCGGAGTTGGTATTCGGCCCTACCAGCGAACACATTTTAGTCAAGGTAAATGTCCTCGATGACATTGTAGGGTTTCTCCCTAACGTTCGTATAAATGACAGCGCGGTTCACTGTGCGTTGGGTTTGAGACCGGCAGACCCTCGGTGGGCCCAACCTGGGCTTATAGATTTTATTTACTGGGGGCCGACGCGCTGGGGTTCATCTTGTTAGGTGAGATACGAGCTCTACAGCCCGATGGCCTTTCAGCCATGTCCACGATATTTGGGCACAGCTTCTTTGGACCGGTTATGTGGTCTCCTCCCCCTCCGACGGCCAACCCGCTCTCCGTTGTGGGCGTGTCCCTTTCGGACGCCGTCCAGCGGTTCTGGGAAATTGAGGAACCACCACATGCAGCTCGAATCAACCCTCTGGACCGTGAGTGCGAGTTGTTCTTCCAGAACAATACCGGCCGTCGTGTCGACGGTCGTTTCGTCACTCGCTTACCCTTTCTGGACTCACGTCCCTCTTTGGGTCAATCTCGTGCACTAGCCGAGAAGAGGTTGTTTTCCATGGAGCGCCACATGCGGCGCGACCCAGAATTTCGCGACAAATATGTCGAGTTTATGCACGAGTATCAAGAGCTGGGTCACATGTCACCGTCCAACTTCGAATGGCGTTCACAGGAGCACTACTTCCTCCCTCACCATGCGGTCTTGTGGACCCCTGAGAGTAAGATTCGGGTAGTTTTGATGGGTCCGCCCCTACATCAAATGGTGTGTCCCTGAACCAGTGTCTTCACTCTGGTCCTAAACTGATCAAGGACATATCCGACATCTTGACCCAATTCCATCGACACCAAGTGGTTTTTGTAGCTGACATTCGGATGATGTTTCGACAATCAGTGGTCCATTGTGATGACCGTCGATATCAGCTGATATTGTGGCGCGAGAAGCCCAGCGATCCTATACAGGTGTTTGAGTTGAACACCACCACCTGTAGACTCCGGTCCAGCCCGTATATCGCCATGCGAACCCTCCTTGAACTCGATGAGAGAGAGCGCCTTAGATACGCTCGGGTAGCTTCTATTTTGGAGACTTCGGTCTACATGGACGACATTTGTACGGGCGCCTCCGCCGTCGAGGAGGCTCTTGTCTTGCGAGACGAATTAATTGCCATCCTGAAGTCCTGAGGTTATGAGTTGCGCAAGTGGTTGTCGAACTCCCCTCATATTTTGAAGGACCTCCCAGGAGAGGATCAACAAGACCCTCATCTGTTCGAGCACCCTGAAAATCCTAATTTGTTGACTGTGCTGGGCATTCAATATCAGCCTGTTCAGGACACCTTCACGTATCGAGTAAAACATGATCCCCCTCCCAAAGCATGGACCAAGCGTTCCGTGCTGTCTACCGTAGCTCGCACCTTCGATCCTAATGAATGAATCACCCCGGTCATCTTTTCGGCTAAGTGCTTTCTTCAGAAGCTCTGGATGTCCGGGTTGGGTTGGGACGAGCCTATTAGCGGAGACCTCTTGCGAGAGTGGCTCTCCATGGTCTCCTCCCTTCCGGACATCAACCGGGTCTCCATGCCAAAGTGCTTCCTTCCTATAGGGAAGTGCCGGACTGCCCTACATGGGTTTTGCGACGCCTCCAAGAAAGGCTATGCGGCCGTCGTATATCTGCAGCCTGTGAGTTCTTCTGGTCATACTACAGTCCATCTCGTACTTGCTAAAAGTAAGGTTGCTCCCATTAGGTCCCGCTTAACTATCCCTAAATTGGAACTGTCCGGAGCCGCTCTTCTCACGCGACTCCTCAACCACGTTCACTCGTCCTAGAAGCCTTTAATCGATATTACGGACGTCTACGCATGGTCGGACAGTGAGATAGTACTTTGTTGGCTCAGGGCTGCAGATCAAATCCAGAGTTCTGAGACTTCTCTAAACTGGAGACATGTCCCAGGGGAGTTGAATCCCGTAGACTACGCTTCTCGCCGCTGTGAGGCCCCCTAGCTGGTTGACCACTCACTGTGGAGCGGTCCCGGTTGGTTATCTGAGTCTCAGTCATTCTGGCCCCAGGGTAATTACTCTGAACCTACCGATTTGCCGGGCCTACGAGCCCGAGTAGGAGTGGGCAAGGATAAGCCCACTCGGGATCTCTCTCTTCTGGAACGGTACAGCTCTCTCGATAAGCTCTTAGGAGTGACTGCTTGGTTGCGCCGCTTTGTCCGCAATTCGAGAGACCCGTCCAACCGACTCTCTGATTGCGTTTTGTCCCCTAGCGAGCGCCGTAAAGCTTTGATGCATTGGACCCGTATGGTCCAAACGTAGCATTTTGAGCCCGTTATTGAAAACTTGAAGCGTGGCTCCGTTATCAAGGGCGCTCTGACCCGCCTGAACCTCTTTCTGGACGACGCTGGGATGCTGCGCGTTGGTGGACGTTTGAGAAATTCTCAACTGCCGTACGGGTCTCGACACCCGTTACTACTCCCCAAGGACGGCGCCTTTGTCCGGTTGCTGGTAACCCACCATCATATTAAGAAAGCCCACGCTGGGTGTAACGCCCTTTCGGCTATTCTGCAGCGGGAGTTTTGGATTTTGACTGGCCGACGCACCATTCGGAGCGTCATCTTTAAGTGCATATCCTGTTATAAACTGAAGGCCACCATATCGCAGCCTATGATGAGTGATTTGACCGCGTCAGGACCATCCGACCATTCGCTGGAGTCAGAACAGACTTTGCTGGCCCCTTCCTCGTCAAGTCCTCTAACCTTCGTAACGCGCGTTTGCATACGGCCTATCTTTGCGTCTTCGTGTGCCTCTCCATTAAGGCCGTTCACTTGTAACGTGTAAGTGCCCTCAGCGCGGAAGCCTTCTTGGCCACGCTGGGCCGTTTCGTATCGCGGCGCGGTTTGCCGGAGTTGATTCGGTCGGATTGCGGAACGAATTATAAGGGCACGGATACGTATCTAAAAGAGGTTGTCGAATTTCGGTCCAGCCACCGAATTTATTTAGGCAATGCTATGTCAAAAAGGGGAATCCAGTGGAAGTTCGATCTTCCGGCGTGACCCCACTGGGGTGGCATCTTTGAGGCGGTGGTTAAAGTTGCAAAAACGCATCTCCGTCGCGTTATTGGTGAAACTATTTTGACATTTGAGGAGCTCACCACTGTATTCTGTAAAATTGAGGCGGTACTCAACTCTCGGCCCCTCTGTCCCCTCTCATCCCACTCGAATTATTTGGAGGAGGGCCAGCCGCTTAACGACCTGCCCGAGTACCCCTTCAGGAAAACGAACTCTTCGCGGTTGAGCAGATTTGACCTGCTGCAACAGATGACTCAGAGTTTTTGGCATCGATGGTCTCTGGAGTACCTACATCTTTTACAGCAGCGCATTAAGTGGTCTGACAAGACGGATCCTCCTCGGGTTGGAGACCTCGTGTTGGTTAAATAACCCAACGCTTTGCCTTTGTATTGGCGCCGTGGGCGCATTGTTAAGTTGTCGTATGCATCGGATGGGGTGCCTAGGGTGGCCGAGGTTTTGGTCGGAGATTCGGTCTTGCAACTTTGGTTCCGCTCGATCGCTTCTTCAATACGAGCAGTATGAATGTTGCGTAAGTCCCGCCGCATGCATTTTAGGATCTTTCTGTTCAGTTTTTTTTCTTATAGGATAAGGATGACATACGAGCACACAGTCCACCTGATGGTAAGTGGTTGCTGCGGCTCATAGACATCTACATCTATCCTCTATTACAAATCAAAATGTAGGTGCGTTGTTGTTGACCCGTGAGGACTAAGATGGATTTGTTGATAAGATGGATGGATGGATTCCAGTAAAAAGGGCCTCCGGTCACCTGCACTCACCAAGCGAAACGCAGAGGTAAACCTCTATTTCACGCTGGTTTTCTGTGAGGTCGTGGTACCACCCCGGTTCGAGCCGGCCCATCCGTGCGACAGCAAAAGCTGCCGTGTGGCTCTACCACTATTAAAAAGACTGTAAAAGACAGCATACAGGCAACTGTGAAAAAGACACAGTTGCCTGTATGCTGTCAAATCTACTGAAGACTGCAGCTTCATATCCCATCTAACAGCCATGAGAATAAGACTGTGATCGGAGAGTGTTTGTGTTCTTCTGCGGCGGGTCTTGCAAAACTTAGCTCCGACCGGATGGACAGTTTTCACGAGCTTGTCATTTATATCGTCCACTGCATTGCAATCTTCTAGGCACTGAAAACGGTTTCTTAGCTCGAGCTGGAAGGTTTCGGGACTTTGGATTAGAGCACGAGGGGGACGGCCCGTTGACTTCATTAGACGTGACCTCTCCAACTTAACGTTTAGGTTCAGCATGCCTTTTACCATTCGGCGATCGCTGCCGGTTTTCACCCTCGCGATCACTGAAACATCACTGAACAGTTGTCATCTGGTCGTCATAATAAAGTCAATCTAATTTTTTGTCGAACCGTCGGGGCTTTACCAGGTCCACTTCCTGTGGGGCCGCTTCTGGAAGAAAGAGTTCACCATAAAGAGTCCCTCTTTCTCTATGAAGTTGGCCAGCTGCTGACTCCTTGGGTTCCGTTGCCCTATTCCAAATTTCCCTAATTTTAGCTCACCGTTCTCTCTTGTGCCTAGTTTTGCATTGAAGTCTCCCATTTACACCGTATATTGGGTTTTGTAGGAATGCATGGCTCTAGAGATATCCTCATACATTTCCTCCACCTCCTCATCTGGGTGTGCCGAGGTTGGTGCGTAAACTTGTATGATCTTCAGCGAATAGCATTTGGTGATTCTGAGTATAAGGTACGCAACCCACGTCGACACACTCCCAATTTTTACAACGTTGTTAACAAGAGCCTTATGGACGATAAATCCGATACCTTCTTGTGACAGGTGGTCGCACTCCCGGTGATAGAACAAGTTGCCGGATTCGAGGATTACCGTGTCCTTTCCCTCTCTTCGGACCTCGGATAATCCTATGATATTCTAGCGCAACTTGTCTATCTCTTCTTCCAGCTCCAGAATCTTCTCGTCAGTCCTCAGGGTTATGTCGTACTCGCACCGACTAAAACCCCATGGTGTTCCACTTTCGCTGCATATTGGCAGGGCCACGGGAACGCTTTCGCACACATCCGCGGTCCCACCAACGCCGGCCGCCCCATGGCAGCCTCTTTTCGGGGAAGGACCTCTCCTCCCCATTCTCCTTCTCAGGCAAAGCACACTAGGAACACAAGGCTCCCCCCCCTTGACGGCCTCCAACTACACATGCGTATCGGACCCCTCGAGCCAGATACGCGGAGTTCATGGGACCAGGAAAATCGAGCGCTTAGTAGCACCCGCTTTCTCGATCCCAGCGGCGGATCTGGTCTCTGGCTCCGCCGCCACCCAAGTTTCAGCTGCTAAGGGTAGGGAGAGCGGCTCCTCGCAATACCGACACTCCTCTCCCCCCGCGGCGCCACCACTACCGCATCAACGGTACGGCCTCGTCAGAGTCGCGGAGGATAGGGCGAGTGGCGCATCAACATACCAACACTCCTCCTCTTCCGCGACTCCACCTTGGCTGCAAGAGTTGGGTGAGAGGACACCTCTCTCACTGCAGCCCACCGACAGACATCCAAAGTGGGCTCGCCAAGCCCACTCGGAGTGGCCACCTCGGGTCGGCCCTACACCACGGGCAAGCCAAGGGGTTCCTCTTTGTTAACCGCGGGTGACCAAGCCACGGTTAATAAGCCCCCCGCCACGCCAAGGCGGGAACCCGTTCGGGGGGAGTCCAAGGACACCTACAGTAAACTTTAAACAAAGATGACCACAGATGCATCTCTGAGCACTAAGATGTAAGAGTAATGCCTGCCAGCCTAAAACTATACCGGTCTAATTATTTAGACCAGAACACAGCAGTACTATTTGGCGACAGAAATGGTAAGAAGGATGTGCCTGACTGTGATGTGAATGACTCCTAGACAGAAAAGGAGTCTTACCACCTTATTGTCAAATAAAAGATAATAAAATATATGTTTACAGCTGTTCTTCTGTGTAGAGTGTTTCATTTTCTTTACGCGACTGATAGCATCGGAACCCAAAAATTTACAGAACATTTTTGCATGTTGTGTAAGATAGATACTCGTACTTAACTCGAGATGAGTTTATTATTCCATCATTCGCTTTTCGTCGATTCCATGAATATATCTTTCAGGAAACTATGTCACTTTTGGTTTATTCAATTCTTGGTAGCTACACTAAGTTTTATTCAATAAAAATAACACTGTCGATCGATAACGGTTGAATAACGTCAGTCATTAGGTATTATTAGCGTAACGGAGGTGGCTCAGGACCGGAGATGCTAAGGAATGTGATGATAATATAACTACAATCTATGAAAGCACGTATGTACTATTCTTAGAGAAAACACGAAAGACTTTCCTAAGATACGTTTACAAGCGGAGTTATGGGTAATATAATACAGCAATATGTTAACGCGCTGAATGATCTCCTGTATGGCGCACTCCACTTCTATCCGTATTCGGTTAAGTGGATGCCTTTTTGGTTATTTGGTTTTGCTTTATAATATTAAACATTTTTATTTTTATTTGAAGTTAATAAATATTATATTTATTTTAATAATTTTGTTTTAGTACATTTTCTTGTAAGATAAATGTAATATATTGTAATAGATATTACGTTTTATTTTATTGTATATAGTACCTACTCAATTTAATTTTGTTCTGAACGTACCTACTAAATTAATTAGTGTAATTGGTTGTCCGAATCCAACGTCATACTTCTACTGAGAATTTATTCGAAGAATCCAACCGGGCAGCGTTCGAAAGATTACGACACATCTTTTCGTCACGTATACCTCAAAACTTGAGAATAAGAGTGTAAAACCAGTACGTGATAGCAGTGATGAAATATGTATCTACACTTCTAGCTTTATGAGGAAAGTCAAGGTTGCTTGGCGATATATGGAGAGGGTTATGCTAGGAGTTTCTCTACGTGATATAGTTCGTAATAAAGTAAGAGCAGCTGACATAGCTCAACGAATCAGTAAGCTGAAATGGCAAAGGTTCGAAGCATCGATGTGGAAGGAAGATTCTGGAGTAGCAGCCTCGTACTGGTAAGCGAAATCTAGGGCTGCCTCCCCCTAGATGAAATGAAGACCTGGTAATGCAAGAAATCAAAAAAGAAATTTATCACTGAGCCACTTACGGTAATATGCAACTTGAGTATTTCTACCGGCGTATTTCCAGAAGTTTGGAAGACAGCAATGGTGTATCCCATATATAAAAAGGGCCTTAAAAACTCTCCAGATAATTATCGACCTATTTCTCTGCTGAGTGTTTTTTCCAAACTGCTTGAGAAATTGGTTAATAAAATACTCGAATTACTTAGAAACACATAATCTGCTTTCTTCAAGACAGTTTGGATTTAGGAAAAGAAAATGTACCGAGGACGCTGTTACCACCTTAATTTCACATATATCTTCTTGCCTTGACAAAAACGAATGCTGTATTGGCGTATTCCTCGACTTAGCCAAGGCCTTCGACACTGTTTCCGATCCTTTATTATGTAAAAAGCTTGAAAACGTAAGAATCAGAGAATTACCTTTAGATTGGTTCAAAATCTATTTGCAGGAACAGAAACAGTGCGTGAGCGTGGGCACTTATATAAGTGAAATGCAGAATGTTAATTATGGTGTACCTCAGGGAAGTATTCTCGGTCCCACTCTCTTTATCATATACATGAACGACATACAGTCAACATCACAGTCAACATCAGTTCAACTCAAAACGTTCAGAAATAATATGTTATGCTGATGATACAGTCATTTTATACACTGGGAAAACATGGTATGATGCCATTTCTGTGGCGGAACGCGGTATTTCACAGGTTCCTCATTGGTAAAATTAAAACCTGTTAACTCTCAATGTCGAGAAAACTACTTTCATAAGACCCGTTCGTCAACACCACCTATTGACAAACACATAAAATTGCATCATTGCACAATTATGAAGAATTTGTGTAGTTGTGAAAAAATTCGGAGAGTGGAATCTACAAAATACCTCGGTATATTCATTGATCACAACCTTATTTTCAAGGCGCATATCTCGACATTGGCTGGAAGAATTCGTAACATAGTTTACTTTATGAGAAAACTGAGAAACTCTGCACCACTGAATACATTAATGACCGTCTATTATGCCTTAAGTCAGTCGCTGCTAACGTATTGAATTTCTTGCTGAGGAAGCGCTTTCAAAACAGTCATGATGAGGATTGAGAGAGCTCAACGTTTGGTCCTGAAAGTTATGCTTAATATGAAATACAGGTATCCGACAGTTAAATTATATAGAGATAGTAAAGTACTTATAGTTCGGCAGCTATTTGTCTTATGTATGGCTAGCAGTGCTCATAGAACAATATTAAGCTCACATAAATACAATGAGCTAAAGAAAAAAAACGTGTGTTTCAAATGCCATTACCAAGCGTTCGCACAGCTTTCGCAAAACGATTTAATCCATTCATTGAAATACTCATATTTAACAAAGTTATGAAGGCATGCGACATAAGAGATTGATCAACGAACACAGCTAGAAAGAAAATACGAAATTGGTTGTTTACGCTTAGTTATGAACAGATAGAGAAGCTGCTCCAAACATTGTCATAGTAGCTATATGTCCAATATTGATATTTGATTGATATTGTTATTATAGTAGTAAGTCAAAATACTGTAATATTAACAAATTATATAATATGTATATATATATATATATATATATATATATATATATATATATATATATATATATATATATATATATATTGTTTTCTCGCCTATCCGACAATGTAAGGCGTAATCGCCGAGACAACAATAGACTATGTGCTCACCCTGCTAAAACAGCGCTTCTGCGTAAAAGTGTAGTATGCAAAGCTCCATTAATATATAACAAAATTTCAAATGACATTAAACAATTGAATACAGGATTATTTAAGAAAACATTAAAAAAAATATTGACTGCAAAATGCTATTATAATGTTGATGACTTCCTTAATGACAAATCTTTATGAATATAACCAGCCTATTTAATTACTATTTACTACTTATTATATACATTGTTAATATCATTGTATTATTAATGCCATTGTATAATTATTTTTGATAGGAAATATAATTGACATTTATTACATTCAATTATTTCATGTTCTGATACATTATTTAGTAGATATTATATCTTTTGTCATAACTTATTAATTATCTGTTACAGCTATTCTTATTTTTTATTTTGTCATATTTGTACACCAACTATGATCAAACATGTTGATTCAAAATTATAACTTTCAGACCAATAATAAACATCAAATGTATTATTATCTACACATGTTTTTGCAAATAAATATATCTTTATCTTATCTTTATATATATTTACAGACTATAAATAAAATGAGGAAAACATTTAAAAAGTAAGGAAAGCTTTGTAAAGTGAGCCGTGCACTAATTCTGTTTTTGTTAATATGTGTATATGGCTATCACGATACAGGTCTGCGAGCCTAGTAAATTATTTGTAAAGGTGCTAACCAGGCTGATGCAACTTCCATAGTAAAAATTATATGTACTACTCGGGTCAAATTTTAATGACGGTTATCTCTTCTTTCTGCTTTTTGTAATATGTCTTTTAACGACATTGTCAAATGAAAAATAGGTTCAAATGTCAAATCAAACAATTATATTTGTGTATATTTTATTAATTAAGATTACTTTTAATTTTGCATTAGGAGCCGTTGTTCATTTACAAATTGTTAAGAAATTTAGTATGCATTATAAAACTTTCCAATTAAATGGTGCAAGAAGCGGAAAAAATTATCAAGAAAAGACTATTCGTAGCAATATTTCCCTTAGATGATGAAAGGTATGTGGTGATTTCAACTTTAATAGTAATATGATATTTAACGTGAGTACATTTTTGGACTAGCCAACTTTTGGACTAGGACTTTGAACTTGCACAAAATATAAACACACTATTTCCTAAACCTGATAGTTCGATGGTATGGCAATCCGAATTCTGACTGCTAACATTCTATTTATTCAATAAAAATATGATTTTATTTATATTATTTTTTCAGATGCAAGCAATGGGTGAAATAGCTGGCACATGCACCAATTGAAAAGATTCACATGTTAAGACATATTTGTGACAAACATTGCATTTGAACCAAACTAAAACGAACTGTTATTTCTTCAGTGGACTTAATTTAAATTTCCACAATTATGCATATGTTAATTAGGTTTCATTTACATGTAGCAAAAGATAATATACCTCTAAAGTCACATTTTGGTAAGAATTCGATTATATAAATAAACTCAAAGTTATTTGTAATTACCTGGTTATAAATATTTTTTTTATAGATTCATCTACAAACATTAGCGATAATGAGCACTCATTTTGAAAGCGACAATTAGTAAACGATCTCTGCGAATAGTATGTACGTAGGTACCTCTGTGAAGAAGCCTAGCGATTTGTACATAGTATTTATAATAATAATATAATAATAAAACGTTTATTTCAGATTAAAAAATCCATACAATTTTGTTAGTAAATTTCTTAAAAGCTATGTTAGTAAATTAAATTAAATCAAATTAAATAACTTACAATATAAAAATATTAATTAAGATACTTAAGTGTCCCACCCATATGCATTCGAGTCCAATGCCTTTGAATGGGACAATCAAGCCTATCTTTAACTACCTTCAGGACGCCGTTTGAGCTCCCCCGCAATCTGCGCCAGCTGGACGATATTCGCTTCCGTATTATGCCATGAAAGTAATCAACACCCGCTTCAGCAAACATGGCAGATGCACTGCAGAACATGGGAAGGCCCATCAGCATCCTGAAGGCATTATTATATTGGACGCGAAGTGCATTATAGGCCCTCTGCGTATAGCTATACCACAGGCTGCAGGTGTAAAAGGTTTGGCAGTAAGCCTTGAAAAGAGTAATTTTGACTTCTCTAGTACACCTAGCAAATATGCGGGCAACCATATTGCATCGAACCGCCAATGCTCTCCGCTCCCTCTCTATATCACAGTTGTCTGTGAGATTCTCTGTAACAATGTGTCCTAAATATTTAAACTGTGACACCCTACTTAATGGCACCCCAAGGAGCTTGACTGGAGGCACAACCTGGGGTTTTTTAGCACCAACTTGAAATACCATTAACTCACTCTTTTTGGTGTTATAGAGGAGACCGTGTTTAGCAGCGTATACTTCACAGACAGCCAACAGCTTACGCAACGCGCTCACCGATGGACTCAGCAACACCATGTCATCAACGTAGCTAATACTATTAACCATTTGTCCGTCAATGGAACAGCCTATCCTGGTGCTACTGAGTGCACCAATGAGCCCGTCAACGTAGAGGCTGAACAGCAAAGGCGAGGATAACCCCCCCTGCCTCACCCCGCATTCCAAAATGAAAAAAATAAAACACATAAAAGAAATTTAATCCAATCAGTATTAAAAACCCAATATTTTTATCCTTTATAAAACTAACGTTGAAAACAAGCATCTAGACGCAGACTATTTATTTTACAGCATAGCAACAATTGTTCAGTGCGGGAAGGAAGCCTCGGTCCTGCAATGCCGCAGCCAAACGCTTAGGCACTGCGCTACGGAGTCGTCATTTATTTTTTCTACTATAAAAGTGCGTTTTATGTTTTATATTTTCTTTATACATATTTTTGTACCTAAGTGTATAGATATAATTACAAATTACTGTGTGTAAAATACATTGATTTCTTATCCTCATCGGCATTTTTACTCAATCCACACGTTAAAAAATTTATTTCTCATATATAATTCAGTATAAAGATCTAACTTATGTAACAATATCGATAAACAATATATCGATAAAGGTTATATCGATAAAATTGTTCGAGGTTAGACATTTACAGCACTATTGTAATTCGTCAATGTTGTCACCACTGTTTCTCAAAACTAAATGTCATATCTTGATGTTGGTAGAGTAGCTTGGCGTAATTTCATGGTAATTATTTTTACTATGGAAGTCCCGCCTCTTAAACGTAGTGATTATATTCTATTTGGTGCTAACTGTCAAATAAAGTATTTTTCATTTTCAAGTCATTATGACAGTGATTATTTGCTGGCAGCAGTTTATAATTCTTTAACGACAATCTCTGTCTGTGCGACAGTTTAACTATTGTTTGGATATTACCATTATAGCCTATTAAAGTCCACTGCTCAACATAGGTCTTCTCAAAAGATTGCCTCATAGGGGAAATATTTGCAACAGTTGCCACGTTTTGCAAGCGGGTAGGCAGCCGCAGTTTAATTTTATTTTCAGTCGTTATTACTAAGACTCTGCTACCAATCTCCTGATTTGTTTCCCGCTGTCACCTCTTACAACACCCACGGTATGGTGGTGGTTAGTGGATACTCCTACACCGCCACGACACGGTAGCACGGTGTTTGATATTAGTCTTAGAGTAATGACATACATATGCTTGTTTTTTCTTTGACACATTAGCGGTATCGTAAACAATGTATGTTTTATTTTAATCATGTAATTTAATGTATTTATAACAAGTATTGTATATAAATTTTAGCTTTCTACACTCCTACTCCGTATAAAATTTATACGGATATAATTTTAAATGGAGAGGAGTAAGATCTTGTTGATACCACCATTTTTTTGCAATCACACTAGACGTGAAGTTTCAATTGGGTCCCCATATACCAAAATTAGCAAGCAGACTTTGTTCTTCAACGTATGCTGTCAAAAAGATTAGAAATCTTACCATGCCAGTGATCAAACCACTCGACTAGTTTATTTAAGCTATTTTCTTATAATAATATCGTATGGTATTTTCTATGGGGACGCACAACTAATACTGAAATTATATTTGTTTTGCAGAATAGTCTCCAAAACAAATATTTAAGAAAATTTTAAATTAACTTTGGCCTTTTAATACATTTACGCAAAAAAGTTATGCTCAGTCTGTATATACTAGAAACAAACAGGTGAATACCACTTTGCTTTTAAATGTGGAGGAGCTGAGCCTTGTTGAGCCACCTTTTTCTCGGAATTGCAGTTGACGCGAAGCTTCAATGGGGCCCTCATATATCTAAACTAGCTGGCAAACTTAGTTCTGCAGCAAATGCTATGAAAAGATTTACTAAAAAGACAGCCTTACATGTGTTAGTTTAGTTTCGTTATTTCAAATCTTAGGAGCGTATATGCAAAAATGCGATTTTTTGTTTTTGTCATTGGATTCTATTATAAAAAATACGCAATCTTAATTTTTCTTATAATTTAATAATAATTACTTTTTAAATAAATTGCAAAATATCATTTGTCGTAAGTCTGAAATGATTTTAGGCCATATAGCCGTATAGTAGACGTAAGGGTAATATTATCGCTTATTGGGGCAGATTTGACGTGTCATAACGACGTATGTGTATACGATCGTCAATGTCCACATGATCCTGTGAATATTTAGTCACCACAGCAGATGTATGTACATAGGCCTTTTTTACTGGAAATGAGGCATTCCATCTTAGTCCTCACGGGTGACAACGCATCTACATTTTGATTTGTAATAGAGGATAGATGTAGATGTCTATGGGCCGCAGCAACCACTTACCATCAGGTGGACTGTGTGCTCGTTTGTCACCCATATCCTAAAAAAATATACGTCCACAACTTTTGGACGCATAGTCATGTCAACAATATCCAATATATACACAGAGTCAGTTATTAAAAAAAAAACAAAATACCAGAAAATATACAAGATCTCTCAATTAGTAAGTTAAAATAATTTATTAAACAAAAACTGTAGAAAAATGGTTATTATAATATAACCATATTTCCTTCGTTTGGTTTCTTGATGGCTCTTTATTTTATAGGATAAGGCAGACAAACGAGCTCGCAGTCCACCTGATGGTAAGTGGTTGCTGTGACCTATAGAAATGTACATCTATTCTCGATTACGAATCAAAATGCAGATGCGTTGTCACCCGTGAGGACTAAGATAGAATGCCTCGTTCCTAGTAAAAACTGTTTTAGGCTCTCTACACTGACCATAAGAAATACATCAGAGTTAAGCTGCTATTTTACGCTGAAAGGACCACGCTCTCACAGAGGAGAGTGTGGTCCTTTCCGCTCTTCCCAGGACAAGGGCATTTTTAGAACCAGTGGTAAAAGTAAACATTACTTAATAAGAATTACTTCTAACCTATATTGAATAAAAAATTTACTGTGCTTATTTTTATACCAAAGATGTTTCTTTATTATCGTATTTGATGCCAATGTCAGTATAAAATAACCAATAAAATACTGCATAAAGAGCTTCTTCAGTTCAAAGTCGACAACTTACACCACTCTATATACCAATACTCTCTGTGAAGCCATTGTTTAGACCTAGAGAATATAGAATCACGCTGTCAATGGGTATTAGATTTGGGTTTGGTCGAATACTTAATTAACGATGCTTTAAATTGAAAATAAAAATGCTTTTGGGTTTTACGCGAAATTTTCATATTTGTAGCGGTAGGGTTGAATTTAATATACTCCTTCAAATGCTTGTGCGTATGTATTTTAATTGTATTTGATTGTTGCGTCTGTTTGCTGAAAGGAAAGTTTGACTTCATTTGAAATTGAATAACGCGCTACTTGGAAAATTATGTATATGTTTTGTGATAGTGTTTAATCATTTTGCTTTGTGAAAAGGAAGGCTGAAATTAGATAACCCTATTTGTGCCGAAGGGAATAAGAGTCAATTCTCTTTTGGTTTACATTTTGTTGGCACTGTTTAAGATATTTATTTCAAATGAGAAATAGGGCTGTCTCTTACGTTTATTGTTTTGTTTACTTTGTCAAGTAGACCTATGTGCATCGGTGATTAATTTGGTTGAATTGATTCTGTAGTTGAACATTGATGCTTTTGAAAAATTAGTTGAAATATGAACATAGGACTACTTGTCTGACAGGCTGGCTAGTTTGTAGATTATCAGATGGAAATCAGCTGTCGCACCATTTGGTAAATAATTATATGGTGGATGGCTTGGTTATGCCTACTTGTTTGAAAATTCATACTAGGGACTATCTGTGCATTCGTTTGGCTCTCCACAGACGACGTTCATGTAGAAGTTGTGGGTGCTCTCTGCACTGAAGATTAGGAGGCCACGCTGGGCCGTTTCGTAACGCGTCGCTGTTTGCAGACCTGAATCGGTCGGAGTGGGGAGCAAATCATAGGAGCACAGATAGGTGTTTGAAGGAGGTCGTCGGACTTCTGTCTAGGAATAGGACTTATTTATGTGCTGCGGTGTCCAGGAAGGGCATCCAGTTCAACCCTCCGGCTTGCCCACGTTGGGGCTGTAATTTTGAGGCGACGGTTAGGGTTGCAAGATCTGATAGGGTGCCTAAGGGGGCCTAGTTTGGTTGTAGATTCGGTCTTGCAACTTGCCGTCGCGACCCTGTCCCGCTGACCGTTTGCTCGCGGACATAAGTCTTTATGTCCGAGGCGGGGGTTTGTTCGCGCCAAGCGCTAATGTCAAGAATTGACGTCAGAGGGCGCGCGCCTCGGCGATACCGGTTTCACGTTCGGTCGTGTCGAGAACGCGCGAGGGCAAATAGGACTCGTTTGCAGGCAGTGCTAAACACAGCACGCTGTGAGTTTTGTTCGGGGACGCGGAAGAATAGTGCACGCGCGTCTAGGAAATATACTGTCTAGAAACGTAACGCGCATTCCTTGCAGAGAGCGTCTCCCGGGACTTCTTTGTGTTTAACGCTGAATCCGTATATAAGTGGATTCGACTGTATTAGCTACTAGTGCGGTATTTGATATTCTAGAAATAACTGTTGCCACGCGAAACGGTAGTGACCTTTGATCCGTACATTCTGTGTTCGTTTCGCGTGTTAAGCTTTATAACAAACAAGAGTTAGTGGCTTCTGTAAGATAGTTAATCGTACGATAGAGTTAATGTACTGTCATCGTGACGAACGAAGAAAGTGGCTGTGGACGGCGCCACGGAAGGTTACCACAAGTTGGAGCGGTGCTGAAGTCCGAGCAGCTGCCGACGGCAACGGTCTAATCAGGTCTAACACTACCAGCCACACCCAGATACACATCACTGACCCTTATTTCCCTAGCACTATACAACCACATACGACCTGACCGAATCCTGGGGGTACCAGTCGCCTTGAATATAGGTAAGTAAGTTCGGTTTAATATTCTCCCTGTTGAATTGCGGTAGTATAGAACGCTCCCCTTTATTGTTTATTGTTATTAGAGATTTTCCACTTTGGCCTTTAGGAGGCCCGACCTGAATCTGCTTGTAAGTTCTTCAGTTAATGGGCCCCGGAGGACCCTACTATTGAATAAGGCAGCTGCACGCCGTAACAGCCTAATAGATCTTACGGCGTGCAGCTGCTTTATTCAACAACAGCCTAATAGATCTTAATACTAAATTTCCTCAAAACCTATTCATAATCACGCTCCAGAATCATAGAAACCGTGCTTCTTTCAGGAATAACATAAAAAGTAAGGAGTAACTTAGGCTTCTTTTATTTTAGTAAAAGAATCAGTGTCCCGCGCAAAAATTAAAAATCCATGAAATCCAATCGTAACAAATTCGAAACAAAGGGTGAAGTTGCGGGGAATAGCTGGTTTATTTAATATATTATCCTTTATCTGTATTGTATAGTGTGCAATAAAGAATAAATAAATACATAAATTAATGATGAGAACTTTAATTTCTACTAAAAATATAAATCAGAAAGTGTGTTTGGTAGTTTATCCTTCCACGCAGCAATGGCGCAACGGATTGACATGAGTTTTAATAGAAATACATAAATAGTTCATGGGCCGGATTGTATACTTTTCAACCAACTTCAAAAAAAAGAGGAGGTTATCAATTCGACTGTATTTTTTTAATGTGTGTTACCTCAGAACTTTTTTCTAGGTGAACCGACTTTGAAGATTTTTTTATTTGAAAGCTCTCATGTGGTCCTATATAAATTTTATCAAGATCTGACCACTAGTTTTTGATTTATCCTTAATAATGCGCATTCAATTGACTTCGACTACATTAAGTGATGATCTCATTTTATTTAACAGTGGTAGAGCCACACGGCAGCTTTTGCTGTCGTACGGATGGGCCGGCTCGAACCGGGGTGGTACCACGACCTCACAGAATACCAGCGTGAAGTAGAGGTTTACCTCTGCATTTCGTTTGGTGAGTGCAGGTGGCCGGAGGCCCTTTTTACTGGAAATGAGGCATTCCATCTTAGTCCTCACGGGTGACAACGCATCTGCATTTTGATTCGCAAACGAGGATAGATGTAGATGTCTATGGGCCGCAGCAACCACTTACCATCAGGTGGACTGTGTACTCGTTTGTCACCCTTATCCTATAAAAAAAATATATTGAAGTCGGTTGTACAAATTTTACTACTTGTTTTAATATTGGGACTAATGGTGACCATTTTACTGTTAATGGGATTCAATATATAAACCTGTACAGCCTGTAGAGTAACTACTACTAGTAGTGTGTAATGGCATAATCAATTTCATATTCTCTGCTGATCTCAAATTCCGCCAAAGGGAATCATGAAGAAACTCAAAGCGTTTTTTTTGAGGTAAGAAAATTAGGAAGCATTGAAGAGAACGCTATATTGTTTTAATTTGTACAAAGCATTTCCATAATTTTTTTTTCAAAGGTACCTACAAAATTAGTTTTTTTACTTAGTATATATTTGAGAAGTTAAATTATTTAAAAAAAATTTGGTTGTTACTGTAGTGGCAACGGAAACCAAGAATAAATTATTATAAAACAATAATGTTTATATATATGTGACAAAGAAATTAAATGTAAGATTATGCCCAAATTACTGCTGCTACGAATAGGCTATTTGAGAATACACCGTGATGAAAAAATTATCTAAATAGTTACAAATGTTTCCTTTGTTTCTGTCTCTCACTGTGGGATGTTAAGTGTTATTATAAATTCATAAGTTTGCATGGAATGTCCACAACAAAGGCAGATTATAATTGTATGAAACATATTTTCGCGAATATTACGTTTAATTTTGTTAAAAATTATACAAAAGAAAATTAAATTAAAATAATGTTCATCATTAAATAATTAAAACACATATAATTTTAAATATTCTTAACAACTTTTAATGGCCGACATTTCAGGAATTTTACAGCACCTTCCGTCACAAGGCGACTGAGGTATTTGACGACCTGATCTCATAGTTAACACGTCACACACATCTGGCCTTTTGGTCCGATCTACGAAGAAGGATACTTACAGTGTCTTGAAGTCTTGAAGTGGTGTGTAAGGGTTTGGATTACAGTTTGTTAATTATGGGATTCCGAGCACATGGTAGCATCTAGTCAATTTCTCCTTAGCAAATAAAAAGCAATGATTTATAGTTTATCAAATCTGATGTAATAGCGGAGTGATATCCAGCAAGTATTGCATGACAAAACCCTTCGGTACCTGCGCCTACTTCAATATAATCGAGTGAAACCTGTCATAGTCGAGCGAATGTCTTTAGTACTACCATGTTATGTCAGAGGAGTCAAAGACGAGATTGGACACACCTCGAAGCGTCATAAGAACATAAGTAAGCGCAGCATACAAATGCGGTGCTCTGCGTAGTGCGAAACCACTGGCCTCTACAAGCATCGTCGCGTCGTGTCGCGTCTCTGTGTGAAGTGAGCCTAATGCGCATACTTAAAAAATTGGACTGTAGAAAAGCTGCAGTCACTAACTCAACTATTGAAATTAATATTGGTAGCTCTTTCTAGACATACATGCTCTATGTTATAGTGACATTGATTTAAATATATATGCCTATAATGTTGTACGCTGATCTTTGGCTCCCTCCGCGGGGAAGTAGTCATCTCAAATCAATTGCCGTCCGTTCATCTCGTTACAACTCAAAAACGACTCGACCGATTATGCTGAAATTACATTTATATTTGGAACCGGTAGGTGGCACCGTTGTCGAGATCCGTGCAAACCCGGGGCGCATCGCTAGTATTAAATAAAATCAGATTGAATGTGACTATAAACGTTACGTTACTTTTCTTAGTAATAGTATATTTGCTACACAATGCAAAATAACTATTTGGAATATGTACAATACTTGCGGCCGTGTTCTAGTTTAAAACTCGAAACAATAGGAAAGGCTGAGCAGTTTCCACAATGTTCTCACCATAATGACTGGTCACACTGAAATATGACATTAATTATACTCATATTAGAAAAGACTTATACAACAAGAGTAATAATGAAGCATATAGTACACCAGATGGTAACTGGATGATGTGGACCTTATACATCTTCATCTATCTTCAATTTCAAATAAAAATGTAGATATGTTGTCATAATTGAGGACTTAGATGGAATGTCCTATTTCCAGTAACAAGAGTCTCTGGTTACCTACACTCACTAAGCTGCTATTTTACGCTGGTATACTGTGAAAGCGTGGTCCTTCCTTGGTCTACCCATTCATCTATCGTGGCTCTCATCATCATCATCATTACAGTTCTTCACAAGTCCACTGCTGAACATAGGCCTCCCCCAAAGAATGCCACAAAGCACGGTCCTGAGCCACCTGCATCCATCGACTTCCTGCATATCTTACCAGGTCATCGCTCCATCTAGTGGGGGGACGCCCTACACTTCGCCTGCCGGTACGAGGCTGCCACTCGAGAACCTTTCTTCCCCATCGGTTGTCAGTTCTTCGGGCTATATGGCCGGCCCATTGCCACTTCAGCTTACTAATCCGTTGGGCTATGTCGGTCACTCTGGTTCTACTGCGGATATCCTCATTTCTGAGTTTATCACGCAGAGAAACTCCGAGCATAGCCCTCTCTATAGCTCGCTGAGCGACCTTGAGCTTCTTCGTCCGGCTAGCAGTGAAGGACCACGTCGCAGTTCCGTATGTCATCACTGGCAACACGCACTGGGTGTACAGTCTCGTTTTCAAGTTTTGAGGTATACCTGACGATGAAGATGTGTCGTAATTTCCCGAACGCTGCCTAACCGAGTTGAATCCGTCGATTGATCTCTCGGTCGAAGTTGGACTTACCTAGTCGGACTATTTGTCCCAGGTAAAAACATACTCGTCAACAACTTCGAGCTTAGTGTTCCCAACAACTACCGGCATAGGTGTGACATGGACATTAAACATGATCTTTGTTTTATCCATGTTCATCTTAAGACTTATCCGTTGGGAAACACTATTGAGGTCATTGAGCATAGTGCTTAGGTCCTCCAGCGATTCTGCCATAAGGACTATATCGTGGCTCTACAACGTGTTAATTCGTTTTTAGCACCCATGCATTCCTCCAAAACCCACTATACGGTGTTAATGGGAGACTTTAATGCAAAACTAGGCATAAGAGAGAACAGTGAGCTGGGTAGAGAAATTCGGAATATGGCAATGGATCCCAAGGGGCCAGCAACTTGCCGACTTCATGGAGAAAAAAGTACTCTTTTTGATGAACCTTTTCTTCCAAAAGCAGTTCCACAGGAAGTGGACTTGGTCGAGCCCCGACGAAAGTTATAATTATTTAGGTTTAATTCAATACACACTTAAATCGTTTTATTTCAAAACCCGTTTTATAGATAATCTCGAGTCTGTGCTTTGGTTCACGGAAATTTCTTTTTACATAAGGAAACTTCAGCCGCGTATTCACAAGGTTCTTCATAAGAAGTCTTGCCAAGATTGTAATTTGCTATCAAATTCCATACTTAGCATTTTATATCCCATATTTTTTCGCGTGATTTCTGTTTTGAAAAAGACTCTAAAACTGAGACTGAGACTAATTATGAAATAATTTTTGTATTATATCTTCATTGAATTAATTTTATATATCGGGCAAAAATATCGATAAAATTACTGCAATTTCTGTCAAGTCTATTCATGTGTCGGGTCAACTAATTCTAAATTTAAGTGATGTCTGCGATGCTTTGTTTGACCTGAAAAGTAGAACAGCGAATAGGATAGAAGTTGAATCGACCAATTTACTTAAATTCTTTTGTGCTGGTTTTCTAACAAATTAACTGCTAAATGTCGTTTAAACTAAAAAAAAAACAATTTAGCAACGCACCTGCACGATATTTTTTGTATCATATGATTCGTCGCCAGTACTGGAAATACTATATTTTTATGCAATGCAATATGTATGTATAATAATACGATATTTTAACAGTGGTAGAGCTACGCGGCAGCTTTTGCTGTCGCACGGATGGGTCGGCTCGAACCGGGGTGGTACCACGACCTCACAGAAAACCAGCGTGAAGTAGAGGTTTACCTCTGCGTTTCGCTTGGTGAGTGCAGGTGGACGGAAGCCCTTTTTACTGGAAATGAGGCATTCCATCTTAGTCCTCAAGGGTGACAACGCATCTACATTTTGATTTGTAATAGAGGATAGATGTAGATGTCTATGGGCCGCAGCAACCACTTACCATCAGGTGGACTGCGTGCTCGTTTGTCACACTTATCCTATAAAAAAAATGTATCAGCATACCAAAGTGGATTCGAAATTTTATTTGTGGAATAGTTATAATATACCTTTATAACCTATCAAAGGTTTACTGCTGATCATAAGCCTCCTCCATAGATAGCCTTATAGCAAATGGGTTGGCAGCTACAGTTATCAGGAAGACACTAAGACCATAGTATAAAGAGAGGGGAAGTACGTTATCTTGATACAAACGCAAAGCGCGCGGCTTGTATGTGTGCGCCATAGTATCTATGAGGCGCCGCACGCACACTTAAACACAATCTCAAAGTGTTTCTCAATGCGCCAGTCGAGGCTAACACCGCACGAGGTTCGCGCGTCACGTAAGCGAGTCACTTATTATAGCATATAATTTTTACACCTACTTACTTATTTTTGTTGTATTAGTTGTCTATCAGACAGAGGAAGAATAGTAACTAAGTACCTACTTACGGTTATAAAATCGTAATTAAAAATAAGTAATTGACTAATTGTGAATCAGATAAATAGAGATAGTTCGAATAATAACAACAGAACAAAAAATTGATTACAGTCTAAGAGACAGGCGTTAGTAATTTTATGCTATTGTACGATGTTTTTTTTACAATATTTTAGTCGCTTTATTCATTCTTTTTATTATTATATATATTTATTATACTGCTCTGAATCTTATTACATTTCTGTATTTGTTAGGAAAACCATTGTTGAACTTTATCGACTAATGATCACTGAATTAGTTATACAGAGATGTATTATCTTTGGCTAGGGCCGAGTTTTAAACTAATGATTTGGTGACAGTGACAACCCTGAGCCATTAGGCAATTATATCGCGGATTAGGCCGCAGATAACCTACTTGGCCTCTCTTTATACTATGCTAAGACGCTGCCGTCCGTCTCCCTGGTTGTTTCGCTCTGTCGCCTCTTACGACACCTAAAGGGAGATATGTGGTAGTGGGTATTATTACATTACCACCACACGGTCATATCACGGTCAAACAACATATTTTCGATGCGGTAATCGGAAATAGTTAAGGTTCTTGCAAACAACCGTTTCTTCAAATATTTTTACAACCGATTTTATACACCGATAATTGGAATAAGGCAAAGGTTAAGATTATTAAATTCACATTATCCTCCACTTTCAGTATCCTTACTGACGATTTTTTATAAATATGTATATATGTAATCGGTTTTGGACCTAGTGGGGTCGCGGATGTAAACAAATTATACGTTCCCGTGGTCTTTGCCAATATGGGGTTATGAGTACGAATCCAACATATCTCTACTTTGCCTAAGCAAGGTGGATATGTGTATGCATTTCTTGATAAATAAAGGTGAAACTAGGTAAAAACAATTCAGACGAGATTCGATAATAATATTATTCATTTTATTGGTAATTTTACAATTATAAAATTACCTATATAAAAACATGCGTGAGTGTCGTGGAACACTTGGTTGGAAGGAAGTTCCTTATTATTGATAAACGTATTATATTATTGATTAACAAATACAAATAAATGAATGATGTACTGACGTCTATTAAAATGAAGCGTCATTTAAAATAAAATACACTATGACACAAGAGGTAGTGACGAAAAAATCTTACACTTTTTGTAGCCTAGCTCCCATCCGCCAAACCCGTACCGTCCGATAAGGACGTCGTTCCAATTATATTGTGGCGGCGCTATCGTCGTGCCACAAGCGAAACAAATCGAAGCGTAAATCGCACTAACAAAGTTCCGAAGTTAAAGCAGCATATATAGAATAGTTCCGAACTACCAATCGGAGCCTTGGCCGCTCCCCGGGCAGAACACCTTGCCCGGCGGGAGATCTCCCCTTTTCTTTCCACCCGCCACAATATAATAAATTGTGTAACGCGATTCACTACTATTTGGTACTTATGTATGTAATTACTCTTTTTTTTAATCTTATGTCTTTCGATAGCTGTTAGTAGCAGCAGCAGTAGAGTATGAACTAGTTTACAGTCTAAAAAATTATAGAAGGGTGCGTTTTCAATTTTATTGTTTATTTTTGTTCTGAAAATTTCGACGTTAACAACTAGCGCTATAAACGAACGGAGGCTAAAGTCCATAATGACAAATTGAAAGCTATTGTGAAATCGAATTTGTGAAAAAAAATTGTGAAATTGTGAAAGCGCACTCCCGTCAGTGTTAGCAGCAGCGATTGGGTAAGTCATACAAACGATATAGATTTATGTGTTTGGAATTGGGAAAGTGAAAAAGCTTGAAACATCGATACCAATATCTGAATTGTCTCTTGCCTGTGATGAACAAAAACGTCTTAAGCCATGCGTCAAATTCAAATTTGGACAAATATCGCAAAGAAGCTATTTATGTCTATATTCATTTTAGGTCTGGTTTTCTATCTAGGAGTGTTACTTATTTCTGTCGCCAAAAAGCATTGTCTCCACTACTGTATTCCGGCTTGAAGGATATAGAGACGCAGTTTTATTACAGGCTGTGACGCATTGCATCTTAGTTCTCAGAGGTGTCAACGCATCTGCAGCTAAACAAAGATTTCTGAATTTCTCCGTGGACTGCGGTAGCCACTTGCAAGTTTACAGATTGACTGTAAAACATTGTAGTTCGATTGTCACTTCAGTTGTATAAAAAATAAATCTTTGTAGATATTATTCAATAATATCTCGTAATATTATACTGTTAAGCATTGTAAACGCTGACGAACAAGCTAGTCCTTGGGGAATAAGCTGCTCGATGTCGAAATTATTGATAATGGAATTCAACACCAAAGTGTCTGATGGGGTCGGTATATTCCCTTGAACTTTGGCTCGGCTCAAGTTGTTGTTGTGACCAAATATAGAAAAGGTGTTACACTTTTTTATTCAACATTGACCGATATATAGTAAGCCATTCCCGGTCAGTGACTTCATTATTATTTTAGTGGCGATGCAAAATATGCGCACTGTGCATTTGCCACATCAAGAGAATAGCCACTTATTATCGCAATGCAACTTGACCCATCGCTCGCGACAGGGCGCCTCCCTTGTACTACACATTGTTTAATTATGTATATTCAAGTTTCAAATTGCTTGTGTTCAGGGGGAGGACACGGTAATCCTCGAATCCGGCAACTTGCTCTATTACCGCGAGGGCGACCATCTGTCCCAAGGAGGTGTCGGATTTATCGTCCACAAGTCTCTCGTTAACAACGTTGTAAAGATTGAGAGTGTATCGACGAGGGTTGCGTACCTTATACTCAGAATCACCAAACGGTATTCACTGAAGGTCATACAGGTTTACGCACCAACCTCGGCACACCCCGATGAGCAGGTGGAGGAAATGTATGAGGATATCTCTAGAGCCATGCATTCCTCCAAAACCCAATATACGGTGTTAATGGGAGACTTCAATGCAAAACTAGGCACAAGAGAGAACGATGAGCTGAAAGTGGGGAAATTTGGAATAGGGCAACGGAACCCAAGGAGCCAGCAGCTGGCCGACTTCATAGAGAAAGAGGGACTCTTTATGATGAAATCTTTCTTCCAGAAGCGGCCCCACAGAAAGTGGACCTGGTCGAGCCCCGACGGTTCGACAAAAAATGAGATTGACTTCATTATGACGACCAGACGACAACTGTTCAGTGATGTCTCAGTGATCGCGAGGGTGAAAAACGGCAGCGATCACCGAATGGTTAGAGGCACACTGAACCTAAACGTTAAGTTGGAGAGGTCTCGTCTAATGAAGTCAACGCTCCGACCCCTCGTGCTCTAATCCAAAGTCCCGAAACCTTTCAGCTCGAGTTAAAAAACCGTTTTCAGTGCCTAGAAGACTGCAATGAAGTGGACGATTTGAATGACAAGCTGGAATCTGTCCATGCGGTCGGAGCTAAGTTCTGCAAGACCCGCCGCAGAAGAACACAAAAACTCTCCGATCACACTCTTAATCTCATGGCTGTTAGACGGGAGATGAAGCTACATTCTTTAACAGATTTGGCAGCATACAGGCAACTGAACAGACAGATCTCCAAATGCATGCAGCGGGACTTACGCAACTTCAATACAGCTCGTATTGAAGAAGCGATCGAGCGGAACCAAGGCTCCAAAGTCTTTGCCAGAGATCTGTCTGCCAGAAAGAGCCAACTGTCAAAGCTGAAGACCGAATGCGGCAGCATCGTTTCCGGGGCACCTGAGATTTTGAGTGAGATTGAGAGGTTCTATGGGCAGCTCTACACGTCATCGTTGGAGCCACACGCAAGTGTGAGTAACGATTCAAGAGCGAGTCTTATCCGACATAATTCCGATGATATCCCGGAGGTCAGTCTGAGCGAGATTAGAATGGCTCTCCAGCATCTTAAAAACGGCAAGGCCCCAGGCGAGGATGGAATTACAGCGGAGCTTCTGAAAGCGGGTGGAAAACCGGTACTTGAAGTCCTTCAGAGGCTCTTTAATTCCGTCCTCCATGGTGGCATTACACCGGAGGCGTGGAGCAGAAGTGTGGTGGTCTTGTTCTTCAAGAAAGGCGACAATGCTCTCTTTAAGAACTACAGACCGATTTCCCTTCTGAGCCGCGTCTACGTGCTGTTTTCGGAAGTCATTACGAATCGTCTCGCGCGCAGACTTGACGACTTCCAGCCTCCCGAACAAGCCGATTTCCGAAAAGGCTTTAGTACCATGGCCCACATACACACCATTAGGCAAATTGTACAGAAGACAGAGGAGTACAATCTGCCTCTTTGCCTTGCTTATGTGGACTATGAGAAAGCCTTTGATTCCGTCGAAATTTGGGCGGTGCTGCAGTCCCTTCAGCGGTGCCAAGTTGACTGTCGGTACATCGAAGTGTTGAAGTGCTTGTACAGTAGGGCTACGATGGCTATCCGAGTACAGAACCAGAGTACGAAACCTATCCAATTGCAGAGAGGTGTAAGACAGGGTGACGTCATATCCCCGAAACTCTTCACCGCTGCATTGGAAGACGTTTTCAAGCTTCTGGACTGGAAAGGATACGGTATCAACATCAATGGCGAGTACATCACTCACCTTCGATTTGCCGACGATATAGTCCTTATGGCAGAATCGCTGGAGGACCTAAGCACTATGCTCAATGACCTCAATAGTGTTTCCCAACGGATAGGTCTTAAGATGAACATGGACAAAACAAAGATCATGTTTAATGTCCATGTCACACCTATGCCGGTAGTTGTTGGGAACACTAAGCTCGAAATTGTTGACGAGTATGTTTACCTGGGACAAATAGTCCGACTAGGTAAGTCCAACTTCGACCGAGAGGTCAATCGACGGATTCAACTCGGTTGGGCAGCGTTCGGGAAATTACGCCACATCTTCTCGTCAGGTATACCTCAAAACTTGAAAACGAGACTGTTCACCCAGTGCGTGTTGCCAGTGATGACATACGGAACTGAAACGAGGTCCTTCACTGCTGGCCGGATAGGGAAGCTCAAGGTCGCTCAGCGAGCTATGGAGAGGGCTATGCTCGGAGTTTCCCTGCGTGATAAACTCAGAAATGAGGATATCCGCAGTAGAACCAGAGTGACCGACATAGCCCAACGGATTAGTAAGCTGAAGTGGCAATGGGCCGGCCATATAGCTCGAAGAACCGACAACCGATGGGGAAGAAAGGTTCTCGAGTGACAGCCTCGTACCGGCAGGCGAAGTGTAGGGCGTCCCTCCACTAGATGGAGTGACGAACTGGTAAGATATGCAGGAAGTCGATGGATGCAGGTGGCTCAGGACCGTGCTTTGTGGCATTCTTTGGGGGAGGCCTATGTTCAGCAGTGGACTTGTGAAGGGCTGTAAATGATGATAATGATTTAAACGTTGTCACGTTACCCGCGAGTATCCAGGCCAGTCTCGGTTTTTTGAGCTATTGGCGTCATGTTTGGGCCTTTGATCAGACCGCTCATGATGATCTCAGAATATATGCTTGCGTTTAGTAGCAGATCAACAGGCTTAGAAACTTTGTACACGGAATCAGCCAGTTGTATATGTTGCAGGTGAAGCCACGACTCCTTACTGAACGACATATTTGGCAGATTGTTGATTACGTGGTTGATGACTAATGCTTGAGTTGTGAACTCATAGACTTGGTAAATCGATTGACATTAAAGTAGTCAAGTCAAGTATGTCCTGGCTTGTTGCTATTGTTTTTCCTTAAAATAAGGATCGGTGTCATTCTCAAAGTTGAATAGCTAGTGGTTGTTAACTTGGAACTCGACTCATAATTTATCAAGGGATTCGAGTCGTTTACTTAAGTACTTACGGGTCTTCCGGCTTGCAAAATATTTGCTTAAGTTTCTTTCTATCTTCTTCATCGCTTCAACAATGTCTTTTTGGCGCTGAAGTGGACTATCCATGTTATATGTGTTCACTGTGTGTTTCTCTGAGAATGAAAAATATACACTCAATATTCACTTTTATAATGTACACAACACAGTTTATCTCGAATATCGATGAGAACTGTTTGTGATAGCTGAACTAGTAGAGCTTTGTTTAGTGGTCCTGGCCACTCTTATATTTTCGCGAACCTAGGACGATCTTTTCTGCGCCTTCTCAATTGAACTGGTGGAACCCACAAATAACACAAAGTGACCTTAACGTAAGGCCACTGTACCTGAATTTTTCAAATGTCGGTGGAATCCACAGGTTCGATATTGTGTCTTCAAAGGTTCAAAGAAACTGGTTATCTTGGATGTCGACGAAAACGGTTTGAAGGACCAAAGAAACTGATTACCTCGAATGTCTACGAGATGTCTACAAGATCCGGCTCGAAGGACCAAAGAAACAGTAGTGTGTCTGCTGTTTATAAGATAAATGCAAAACGAGATGTAAGGGAAAGTTAATGTACGAAACAACCCAACATTTAGCTAAATGATTCAAATGTTAACTTATATCTTAACACCATGGGTGAGGTAGGCCTTGATTGTAGAATTTGACAGTATACACGCATTGAATCAAAAGGTATGATTACCAAAAGCTGTTTTGCCTTGACAATCACAGTGCTACAAGCTCGTCCATACATACAGTAGTGATAAATAACTTCATAGCTAACCATTATATAACTGGTTTTGTTATAGTCCAGGCTTCATTACAAAAAGAGAAAATTAAATATTGTACTAAAACAAACCATCGTAAATTACTAAAATGAATTGTGTAATACAGTTGGAACCAGGGGTTAGCTTACAATAATTCAAATGATATAATAAACTTTATTTCTGTTAAATACATTTTTATGCATAGTGTAAATTATTTTTGTAACATACTCCAAAAGAAAATACAGCTAGAAGGGGGATTTGTGTATGGATAAATAAAAGGGCCATAAAAATGTGCAATACCAAGAATAAGCTATTAGCTATATGGAAACAGGATGAAAGTAACTTGGAAAATAGAATATTGTATAATTAGTATAGAAATAAAGCTAACAAATATATTAATTATGTAAAAAAAAAACATATTAAAAGTCAGATAACAGCTAATTTTAAAAAGGCAAAAAAAAATTTGGCATATTGTGAACAACTTATGTGGTAAATTGACATAATCTATAGATGAAATTTTATTAAATAAGCTGAACAAACCTGTACATCCAGCAAAACTGCTATTCTTAAAAAAGCTAACCATACACTACATCTATACAAATAAATAAAATTGAAGTGTCTGTTTGTAATGACAAAATTACAGCTTTTTACTAAATGCATATGAAAGTATATACAGTACTAACAACAAAAATACTATTTTTAAAGTTTTTGTCTGTCTGTCTGTCTGTCCATCTGTCTGTCTGTCTGTTCCGGCTAATCTTCGAAACAGCTCGACCGATTTTGACGAGATTTTCACTGGCATATAGCTGGTGTCACAAGGAGTAACTTAGGCTACTTTTATTTTAGAAAAATAATTAGGGTTCCGCGAAAAAAAAATTAATACCCCAAATAGCACGCGGGCGAAGTGGCGGGGAACAGCTAGTCCACAATAATAAACAAATTAAATTAGAATAAGAGTGCTGGCTTGGATAATATTAGAGCAATAGGCATAAAACATTTTAAAGGGAAAATAACTCTTTTATTTAATCGGTCCATTGAAACATGTACTTATCCCGACCTATTAAAATAGGTGTTATTTGGCCTATATATTAGATAGGTAGCTACGACAATCGAAATAATTACCGACCAATTACTATTTTGCCTTGCATTGACAAAATAATTGAGAGGTACATTGGAGATACTTTAAGCAAATACCTTGCTCAGAATAAAATGATAAACTTTAAACAATTCGGATTTCAAAAAATAAAAGTCCTCACGATTACTTGCAAAATTTACAAACAAAGTTAACTCGCACGTTAATGTGAGGAGACAGGTTATTGCTATCTATATTGATTTTAGTAAGGCATTTGATGTCTTTAAATTATAACATACTTTTTTCAAAATTAGAACAAAACGAAATTCAGGGTCCGGCCCGGAATGGGTCAAAACCGAACACACAAACCGTCATACAATGGTAAAGGTCGTAGATGAATATAGTAATAAAATGTCTACTGTTCAGGGTACAGCCCCGGGCTCCATTATTGGTTCGTCTGAATATTGTTATATGTGAATGATATGTGTAATATCTAATATCTTTAAAAATCGCTCCTGTATTGTCTGCTATCTTCTCTAATCACTGTAATGTAACACAGGCTCGGCACGCACTTAACTAAACACGTCCACCCTCGCCCGAGGCTCACGTGTAACTGACGCGATGCGCTCGAGACTGTGACTTATATATAAATGTATGTTTGTGTATTTGTGCAAATACTACATCTCTTTCTTATCAAGATTTTTTTTTTGTATTTTATCTCTATCCCTGATATCTGAATCTAAATGATTGTCTGTAATTTATTTCACCTATTGATGGAATTTTATCCCTACTTTTTCGTTGAAAAAACAGTTCAGACGGTAACCTCCCGGTAACTGTAAGGAGGGGTGCTGTTATACATTAGAAGATACTCCGACAAACATTCTTTTAAGTCCTTCGTCTCGATCTGACTGATACGAAGACGTTTCAAAATATCTCTGTTTTGTCTTTCAACTTCGCCGATCATTTGAGGCCAATATGGTACAGTACTAAATAACTTAATGTTATATTCTTTAAAGAAAGATCGAAACTCTTCACTAACGAACTGCTTGCCATTGTCTGCGGTGATAGAAATAGGATAACCAAGTCTACTGAACATTTCTTTTACCATTTTAATAATCTGTAAGCTTGTGATGTTTTTGTAATTTTTTACTTCTTTGTATCGACTATAGTAGTCGAACACTACTAACAGATACTCATTACTTGGCAATGGTCCCATTAGATCCATTGTGACATTTATCCATGGAGCTGCAGGCAACTCTCGTCTCTTCATTGGTGCAGGTGGGTTTGGCAAACCCACTAATGTACAAACTTTACAGGCCTTTACTAATTGTTCTACGTCTTTATCGATACGGGGCCACCATACCTTTGATCTCAAGCGTCCCTTCATCGCTACGATACCTGGATGACCCTCCTATGCAGCATCTAATACACTCTTGAAGAGTTGCTGTGGTATTACAATTTTATTCCACGAAGTAGAATGCTATCGTGGAAACAACTCGTTTTCAAAAAATTTGTAACTCTTAATTGAATCGTCCCAGTCGTTCTGATAGACACCTTTTTCACTTTGTAAATCTCTTGGTCTTTTTCTGAATATGCTACAATGGTACTCATTGGTATAGCAATTGGTCTAGAATTTTCCACTATTTGGTACACATGCTGGTCTTTTCCTTTTGGTGGGTTATCAGGATAGTTACATGATCGTGACAAGGGATCAGCTATATTTGTTTTCCTGGCTTGTATACAACCTTGAATGAATAAGACTGTAGCCTCAGTACCCATCATTCAATCCTCGTACATGGTTTTGACTTAGACCCGAACAATATCTCTAGCGGCTTGTGGTCAGTGACTAAATCAAAAGGCTTTCCAAATAAAAAAAAATTAATGTTCGACCCCCCAAACTAATGCTAGTGCCTCTTTTTCCGTTTGGCTATACCTGCGCTCGCAGTCTGTCAAAGTTCGATTACCATAGGCAATAATTCTAAGGACATTTGTATCATTTTGTACAAGGAGAGCACCAAGTCCGACAGGGCTAGCATCTGCTATCACCTGTCTTGCATCTCTGACGTCATAATACAGAAGTTCTGTCATGGCGGCCAAGTTAGATATCCATTTGTTTATGTAGTTTAAGAGTCCTAAAAAACTTTGGGAGTTCTTCTATGGTCTTTGGGACCCTAAATTTCATAATGCTCTCAACATACTTGTTGAAGGGTTTACTCCTTCATGTGTAAGCCTGTGTCCCAGAAAATTCACATCCTGCGTTTTATATATGCATTTATTGCTATTCAGCACGGCGTTGTTTTTACTAAGTACCTGTAGAACTTTCTTTAGTCATGCGCCATGTTCTTCTTCACTGTTTCCGAATACCAGGATATCACCAATAAAATTGACGACCCTTTCACAGTTTATCAGCATCCTTTCAATGATCTTCTGAAAAATCTCGGAAGCACAGGTAATTCCAAGCATTATTCTTTTATATCTATATAATCTTTTGTGGGTTATAAAAGTCGTTATGTGTCTGGATTCAGAGTGAATTTCCGCTTGATGGAAGGCATTGTTTTATGTCTAATTTGTTAAAATATTTAGCTTTCTTCATTTTAGGCAAATATGGTCCATAGTAGGCAGGGGGTGGCTTTCTCGCAATATAGCGGCGTTCGTACATCTCATATCTACGCACAAACTTAATTCACCATTTTCTTTTATGATTGGAACATTGGTGAAACCCATTTAGACGGGCCTTGCACTTCTTCAATTATATCTCTGTTTAGTGATTCCTTAATTTTGATTGCAACCTTCTCTTTAATGGGGATCGGTACTCTCCACTTGATTTATCCCGATACCAAGTTTTAAGACACCTAGACGGACTGCTGTGTTCTTACCCAACAGGTCTCTAGTACCCCCCGAAATCACGTAAATGGTTGTATGTTCCTTTCGTCCACAGACTTCGAGTATAGTTTCAAATGAACCCTCTATTGCCAAAGGAGAGTTACTACTATATGCTAATACTGTCTTGTCTGGTCTAAGACATTTGATTAAAAACATATACTTTTTTGCTTTTTAACTCTTCCCACGTTTTGTAAGAATTACACTTTTCCGCAATTTGATCTATGAGATGATCATCTTGCTTTTCGAATGCACACTTTTCGGCCTGTTGACGCCATCTTATCAAAAACTTCTCAAATTTTTCTCCTTTTTCCTGTTTTAGCAATCGAAAAACATGCCGCTCATAAACTTTGCTCCGTTTAGGTTGAAAATACTCGTAGAGTTTTTTTATGGCTACTTTAAATACATCAACAGTTTCTGATGACTCGACACTGGCACCCGGTAAATTGTAGAATGTTTTTTGTAACCCAGAGCCACCAAAATGCAATAGCATAGCTCGTTTATTGAGTGCTGATATAACTTCAGCTGCGTCCAGATAGATAAGACCTTTTCCATTTTTCACACCTTATAGCCAGAGATGTGCCATCACATTAAAACTGATAGCGGTATTATTATTATTATTATTTTAAGGGCAAACTCAAACAGTTTCTTATATTTTTATTTCCAATTTAATGCTGGTATTTTAATACCCAAAGTCCAATTTAATGGTAATAACTTAGTACCCAAAGTCCAATTTAATGGTAGTATCTTAGTACCCAAAGTTCAATTTAATGGTGGTGTCTTAATACCCAACTTCCAATTTAATGGTGGTATCTTAATACCCAACTTCCAATTTAATGGTGGTATCTTAATACCCAACTTCCAATTTAATGGTGGTATCTTAATACCCAACTTCCAATTTAATGGTGGTATCTTAATACCCAACTTCCAATTTAATGGTGGTATCTTAATAACCAACTTCCAATTTAATGGTGGTATCTTAATACCCAACTTCCAATTTAATGGTGCTATCTTAATACCCAACTTCCAATTTAATGGTGGTATCTTAATACCCAACTTCCAATTTAATGGTGGTATCTTAGTACCCAACTCAATTTACTGATGGTATCTTAGTACCCAACTCAATTTAATGATGGTATCTTAGTACCCAACACAATTTAATGATGGTATCTTAGTACCCAACTCAATTTAATGATGGTATCTTAGTACCCAACTCAATTTAATAATGGTATCTTAGTACCAAACATCAATTGAATGGTTGGTATCTTAATACCCAAACTCAATTTCTTGATAGTAATATGTTCCATAACACTCGCCCTTCTCTTTCGGTTTATTTGTTATACCGACTACTTCCATTGCTGTGCCATTTAGGCTTTGGGTGAATTCAATACCTATAATGTGCATTTACAGTATTACTAGTTACCTACTTTGCAATTTACAGAAGTCGTGAAGTGTCCACGATTTTTTGTAAGACATATATGCCCTGAAAGCGGTAAAATAGTATTTTCATTAAAGGCGATAAATATCACACCTACATGTAAAATGCCACTAAAATTTAGCTAACGACATTGTATTTCGGTTCGAATCGAGAGGAGTGATTAGTTACATCTACTATTTTTCCATCAAAAATATTTTTAAATAAAAGTTGTGCTAATAGACATATTATGTTAAAATAAATCATTATTTTATCATTGCTACAGAAACAGAAACTTTTTTTATTCAATATAGATTATAAATAATACTCATTGAAAGTCACTCTTTTATATAATTACCACTGGTTCGAAAAAAACTCTGTCCTTGGAAGAACCAGCAAGAAACCCAGCGGGACTTTTTTTTAAATAACAGCTTACAATCATGTATGTTACACAAATTAACAACACAACAAATTAGAAATAGCTTGGGAGCGATCACCTCACTTCCAGGGGCTATTATCATCTATAAATTCTTTAATATTATAATAATAAATAACTTTAATACATACATACATACATATAATCACGCCTCTTTCCCGTAGGGGTAGGCAGAGACCACTCCTTTCCACTTGCTACGATCCTTACATACTTGTTTCGCTTCGTCCACTCTCATTATTCCCTTCATACATGCTCTACGGTTTAGGGTACTCTTAACCTGGCCTTTTTTCAAGACGTCCCTAATTTGGTCTAGAAATGTCCGCCTAGGTCTACCCCTTCCAACACTTTCATTCACACTCGCCTTATACACTTTTTTCGTCAATCGTTCTTCATTCATTCTTTCGACGTGGCCAAACCATCTCAGCATACCTTTCTCAATTTTTGTCACTACATCTTCTTTCAGACCACAACGTTTCCTTATCTCACTATTTCTTATCCTGTCACTCAGTTTAACTCCTATCATACTTCTTAATGCTCTCATCTCAACTGCATTTATTCTGCTTTCATGTTTCTTCTGCCATACCCAACTTTCACTTCCGTACATGAGTGTCGGAACCAACACCCCCTCATGCACAGCCAAACGAGCCTTGTTAGACACCTTCCGACTGCTCATAAAGGAGTGCAAAGCTCCATTCACCATGTTTCCTGCATTCACTCTTCTTTCGATATCACTCTCACACTTTCCATCTCTTGTAAACTTTGACCCCAGATACACAAACTCTTATCAAACTTTAATACATAAAGAAAATAAATTTTGCACACCATAAGCGTGGTCATATGCGAACATATAATTTATATAAATTATTAAAATGATCATAACAGGGTTAAAACAATAAATCATAATTAATAATCCACGGTTTTTTTTCCGCGGGTACTCTAGGAATTAATTTACAATTGCAATGCCAATAGTTGCACATTGCTAACCTATTTTTGATTATATCTTTATACTAAATAGGTACTTATCTTTTTCCTCGTCGCCACTTGTATTGTCTGCTATCTTCTCTAATCACTGTAGTGTAACACAGGCTCGGCACGCACTTAACTAAACACGTCCACTCTCGCCCGAGGCTCTCGTGTAACTGACGCGGTGCGCTCGAGACTGTGACTTATATATAAATGTATGTTTGTGTATTTGTGCAAACACTACAGCTCCATTTACCGATTTGCAGACGACACATATCTAATCAAACAAATCTAAAACCTATTTTAAGCACAAGAATTGATGCAACATACCTATGATCAGCTGTGTAAATGGGCACATGATGTTGGACTGGTAATAAATGCTGAAAAAGCTAAACTGATGAATATACACTCAAGCTACATAAAATATAATACACAACCGACTATTATTGCAAATGAACACAGCTGTCAGCATCAGCAAAACACCAAAATACAACTGTAACCCTCTGGAAATGGTTTATTAGCATATGTATTTAGGCCTAATAATAGATAGTAAATTTAACTAAAGACTACATGTTATTCATATTTGTAACAAAATAAGAGCAATATTTTGTAATTTAACATTTCTTAAGTGTAAAATTCTTTACCAAACTCTGACACTTTATTTGGCATTATTAAATTCAATAATAAACTATGGATTGAGTAGCTATGGCAGAACCTATAAAACTTATATACAAGATATTTATAAAATACAACTAAAAATCTTAAAAGCAATAGTTCCTCACTATGTTAACCAACTGTACAGACATGATGTTTCGAATTTGTTTATATATTGTGAAACGTTAAATGTATATGAAGAAACAAGACAACGTTAAATGTATCTAAACAGTGGTAGAGCCACGCGGCAGCTTTTGCTGTCGCACAGATGGGCCGGCTCAAACCGGGGTGGTACCACGACCTGACAGAATACCAGCGTGAAGCAGAGGTTTACCTCTGCATTTCGCTTGGTGAGTGCAGGTGGCCGGAGGCGCTTTTTACTGGAAATGAGGCATTCCATCTTAGTCCTCACGGGTGACAACGCATCTGCATTTTGATTCGCAAACGAGGATAGATGTAGATGTCTATGGGCCACAGCAACCACTTACCATCAGGTGGACTGTGTGCTCGTTTGTCACCCTTATCCTATTAAAAAAAAGAAGTTAAATTAGCAGTCCTATGTGAAGCATTGGAACAGCTGAGTAAATTAAAAAAATACAGTAGACCTGAGTTACAGACTAAGCTGCAGAGCTTAGTCTGCTTGCTAGTTTGGATATATGGTGGCCACACTGAAGCTTTGCGTCGACAGTGATGCCAAGAAAAACAGAGGATACATCAGGGCTCAATTTTTACCCATTTAAAACACATTGGTATTTAGTTTTTAGCATTCGTTGTTGTAAATGTAATACATTTAGTTCTCTTGCCGTTAAAATGCAGATTATTAACGTTAAACTAATGCACTAATTTTGAGATAGCATTATTCACTTCATCACATTTAAATGATAGACGTTTTAGTTTAAAAATAAAGAAAGTATCATCAGAAAATAATACTAAATCATGATTATCCCCTACAAGGGAAGGTAAATCATTAATAAACACTAAAAATAGGAATGCACCAAGAATCGAGCCCTGCGGGACACCCATCTTTACGGTCAACCCGGAAGAACTATTACAATTGATAATAACTTTCTGCAATCTATTACTTAAATATGAAATAATAAGTTTAAACGCTGTGTTCTTGACACCACAGTACTGTAGCTTCCTGATTAATGTATAAAACACACCCAAAGCATCCTCTGAATTAGCACAAAAAATGTTTTATATGTTCGACTCCAGCGATGGTAGTCGAGCGACCTCTTGTAAAACCAAATTTTTAATATATTTATACTAAAATAATTTACACTAAAATAATTTACCGACTAATTGGCCGATAAAACGTATACTATACCTTAATTTTGGAGACTCAATTTTGAACTTTATAAATATAAACTAAAACATTGAATTAATTTATTTCCTTTAAAAATTCTTTTGCCAAGAGCTGGCGGCAAAAAATCCACTATTCTATTTCGTCCCGTAGCTGTTTGTAAGAGAAGGATATGCCAGAAAAGCATTATGGTTTCCGAATGAGAGAGGCAAGAAGTCTGATCTATAAAACTGGCAACGCACCTACCTTTGCCTCTTTTTTCTATAAAAAAATCCGTATTTCTCTTGTTTATTTGCCCCGTAAATATTTTTATAGTATGCATTTGAAACAATTTTACTTTTAAGATAATAAACATTGCTATGGCCCCTAAGAGCCTGGGCTCATGAAATGTGTCTGGCTGGTGTGACGTCTGCATTGATTCTATATCTTTGTAATGAAAATTAGTGCCACTGCACTGTAGTGACATTAGCTTTTCTTAATCATATTCATGAGAGAATTGGTTGGGAAATGTTAATGCATCCACCGTATAGTCCTGACCTTGCACCCTCAGATTTTTAACTGTTTCGGTCTCTTCACAATTCTTTGGGTAGTGTTAGATTAACATCAAGAAAAGACTGTCAATACTACTTGTCGCATTTTTGATGACTTACAAGATGGCGACAAGTTATCAAACAAAATGGCACATATACCTATATATTATAATTAAATGTTATTAAAAATAAAAGAAAATGTCTTGAATTTATACACAAAATACGAAGAAACTTTCCCAGACCTCATATTAAATTCTATTTTGGAGTTTGTAATGAGTAATTTGCAGGTAAATTTGATTAAACGTTATTATAGTTCTATTTTATTTATTTAGTTAGTCTTTATGGAACCTTACAGCAGTACCTATAGGATCAAAAGACGGATTTAATGCTAAAATTGTTCTCTGCCAGTCAACCTTAGGGAAATAGTAAAAGTAAGAAGTCGGTTACAAAGAACATAGATATATATTATATATAAGAAAATATAATAATATAAGATACACTGATATACTGATTAAACTAAAATAGAGATACTACTATAATGATGACAGAGTTTAGCACTTATGGAGCAATTTTAGGAAATGAACCCGAACATTGATCTTAAATATTTGCTTGCTGGCTTAAAAAACAGAGGTAGTAATAAGGACTGCCAGCAGAAGTGAAAGCTCAATGATAAAGACAAACCACACCTAATAGACATGCTCGTGCATGTCTGTCGAGAGCATGTTGAGGTCATCGGTGACGCCAACCTATAAGATTATCCCCTACCGAAAAATGCTCAACGCTGCTAAAGAAGTTTTCAATTCAAAAAGAAAAGATTATTTTAGGTATTTTACAGATATTCTTATTTAACCAGCCAGTATTTACTTTTTAAAATCCAATTTTTTTTTGAACACCTGTCGAATAATATTTACATCACATTATTTGCTTCTTAGTTAAAGAGTATATTGGATAATTCGTCTCTTTGTACTTTCTCACGGACATTAAACCTCCATGGTACTTAGGTACTACTCTTATTTTATTTCCTCCATCCAAATCTTTTCATATAACTAATACTATAGGAAATTTTTTCGGAATCTACTCGAGCGTTTTAAGTTTTTTCGGTCCATTAACGTTGCCTTTTGTGTTTCAGTAATGTACTTGACTAGCTATAGCGTTAAGCTGCTTATAAACTCTTACGGCATATTTGAAAAGGGAAGTACAAAATAAGCATTCGTATAGAAAATATTATAGCCAGTGTTTTATTTTAATTTTAAAAATGCTTGTAAAGCTTCGTATAATAAAATACAAGCGTCTAGTGTATTACGAGTCCTCAGTTAAAATTACGCGCGGATGTAAAGGTTGTGTAATCCACAATAATTTAAATTATTCAGCAAGGGACTGAGTTAAGGCCTTAACAGTGGTTGAAATGCCTAAATCTTGGATATTTAACTAAAAAATCTCAATAACTGTTCATTTAATCCACAAAGAAAAAATACAGGGTAACAGAAGAGGATTTATTAATGTTTTTAATTGAACAAAATTGTATTTTTGTCAACCCCTTACTAGAAAAAAAATCCCCAAAGAGTACCTATCTTTGTCATGTTTTGCAAAATTTCTCCAAAACGGCACAAGCTCTTTAAATAGTTCTTACACTAAAAAAAGGTCTTAAAAATATTAATATTTTTAATTGAGAGTTTTATTTTTATTCCCCGTTTTATAAGAGAATTTATAATTTTTCCCTGAAATCGAATATATTTACGCGAGCGCGCATGCTCCGTCGCCCTGTCACAGTCCGTTTTCGGACATCGTCGAGGGTGGACCGCGCGTCGGCGTTGGAGCGACTACGTTCAAATATATATTACTTTTTTAAAAGTTTATACTCAATTATATATATTTTTATGACTAGAAATACTTAATTTGCAATTTTTTCTTGGAAATTTCTTTCGGTGAAATATACACGCTCTACATTTTATAAGTGCACAGCAAGGTGAGTAACTGTTGGGTTAGGTTAGGTTAGGTTAGTTATGACTAGAAATACTTAATTTGCAATTTTTTCTTGGAAATTTCTTTCGGTGAAATATACACGCTCTACATTTTATAAGTGCACAGCAAGGTGAGTAACTGTTGGGTGCCTTTCGTGTAAAGGGAAACCAAGGAGAGGCCACGCTGCCTCGTTACTGCTGACATAACGCCCTGCTTGAAAGGTCTGTACTTCATTAACGGGATTTGCCTCACCTTCACTCCTGAGATTAAATATTTCTTGGTCGCTTCCTTTATTTATTTACTTACAGATATACTTGATTACGCGGACAGAGCTACATGCTTCTACATTAATGTGGGCATTAAACATTTTATAAAAAGAAATAGGGCGAATACGGGACAATCCAGCTGTTACCTAAGGTTTCGAACGCTCCAGAGCGAGATTTGATTGTAACTTTCCTGCTACCATCTTCGGGAGCTCTGCGTCTGTATAAAGGGTAGCCATTGTCATTGTGCACTGTTTCTTTTAATAGCTTTTTAGGGAATTTCTTTGTACATTTTCCTTTTTTCATACATGACGATATTGAATTTCGTGCTCCACATGGACCGTGAATCATATTTCGGACGATGGTATCATACAATTCTTTATCCTACTCAGGATCCGGAATCTCGGCGCTTATTATGTCGTCTATTTGGCTGGGCCGCAACTTCTCTTTAAGCCATATTAGAATGTGGGCATACGGTAATCCTCTTTTTTACCATTCAATTGAATACATGAAGCACTGCACCTCTCCGAAAATTTTCCCTTTGTTAATTACGTACATTAATTTTTGTACTTTTAATCTAAATACTCTAGCAACTAAATCGTGTCTGTAAGTACTTTTTTGGCTAGGCATTAGCTCCTCGGTTATTTCTTTCCTTGTGGGATTGCAAGTAAAAGAAACAAAAAGATCAGGTCTTCCGTAAGTTCGTACATAGGCAAATGCGTCTTGTGTGTACTCATATAGGTAGCGGGGACTGTTAACGAATGATGAGGGCAGAATTACCATTTTACCTAAATCTCTGGGGTTTACATTGGCGTCGCTAGAAACTGCATCTTGTAAATGTATATAATTCTCAACGCGCAGCTTTTTTTGATTTAAAGATATATAACGGAGACCTTCACTTTCTACCTTCACATACATGTCTACCAAAAATTTATGAAATAATTGTCTACACCGGGCTAAGAGGTTAAAATCATTTTCTCGCAACATCATATGTTACGCATAAAAATCCATATATCATACTTTTTTTGTTCTGAGTAGGCTCCTTTGTGACCGGGTTAATGAGTGGAATTTGAAAATGATAACACTCTTGTCCTTTGCAATAAATCAATGGGTATTGCAGATCGTCATAAAACTTGTGTATATCGGCTACCCGTTGCAATGTATCATCAACGTGCTCGCAAGACAATGTCTCGTGAAGAAAATTGATCACAACTAATTACGGCTGCTATTTCGTTTATCAAAGGCATTGTAGCGCCTTTCATGCTCTCCTCGAGGGGTCCGATCTGCGTGAATGACGACTTTATGATCCTCTTCAGATAGGTTTTCTAAAGCAGTTTCAAATGTTTTGACTAAAATGTTACGTTCATGCAAGAATCTTTGAATTTTGAACACTGTGTCTCTCTCAACTCCCTGGATAAATTGGCAGCAACGGTCTACTTCAATTTCTTCGTCACCCATAAAATATACTTGTAAAAATTTATGCTGTTCGTTTACAGCTGGAAAAAAAGAACCTATTCTATGATAAATTTACCCTTGCACCGTAAATGTAGGCGAAAATCCCGGCATTATTATTTCCCGGTCAACTCCGAAGGTCGTCATTTGAAAGCATGAGTTATATTTCCGGATCCTGTTTAAAAAGCGCCGTGACTCATTAGCATCATATAAAAAGAGAGTTTTCAAAGGTTCTTCTGGTTCCCCAAGTAACGGAAGAGACACTTTGCCATTGGAACAGCACATGCCTGCGGTCTCATCTTTCCATTTTAAAGCGCTGCAAAATTGACACGCCTTGTCCATCAGTCCGATAACAACTAACCTGTGATTTTTATAATCAATCAACGGATGCTGCGTCATTAAAAACCGACCAATTGTTTCTTTGAAAATTTTGTCGACGTTCAGCTTGGAGCTGTGCATTTGCATCTCTTCGCGCCTGTGTCTGTTCTGGTGTTTCAGATGCCCTTATAGTAGATTGACGTTCAGCTTACTCAATGAGTCTGTGTTGAGTTTCATCAGGTGTTTCCGCGGCTCTTAAGGTGGCCTGACGTTCCGCTTGTTCGAATAACCTTTGCTGACTTTGAGCAGGTATTTCAGTAGCTCTTAAAGTAGATTGAGGCTCTGCCTGTTCAAGACGCCTTTGCTGACTTTGATCAGGTGTTTCAGTAACTCTTAAAGTAGCTTGACGCTCTGCCTGTTCAAGACGCCTTTCCTGACTTTGAGAAGGTGTTTCGGAAGCTCTTAAAGCAGCCTGACACTCTGTCGGTTCAAGATGCCTTTGCTGACGTTGAGAAGGTGTCTCAGATGCTCTAAAAGCAGCCCGACGCTCTGCTTGTTCTTGCCTTCTCAGTTCAGCATCTTCTAAAGATTCTAGCGATCGAGCTAATCTTTTCGCTTGTCTTTGAGAAGATAATCTTGAAAGGCTGGACTTACGTTTGCGAGGCATTATGAAGTAACAAAAACCTATTTATACAAAAACGTTAAAATACCTAAAAGTAATTAAATTTCCTTTTAAATATTTTTTTTAAAAGCATATCCAAAATATCTAAAAGGAATAAATATTCCTTTTAAATATTTTTTAAAATCAAAACAACAAAACCAATTCAAGACACAACACGAATCCGAAAACGATAGCCAAAAAAAATCTAATCAACTTTAACCAAATCACAAAACAAATCGCAGAAAACCGAAATCGAAAGCAGTAGTCAATATAAATATAACCAACGAAAAAAGAAGTAAGTGTATAGGTACCGTATACACTATCTATACTATTAATATTCCTTTGAAATATTGTTAAACAACCTAAAACAACGAAAACCAATTCACGATTCTAAATAAACAAAATCCAAAATCAAAGCCAGAGTCTAAATATGTAGAAAGAAATACCAACCAAATCAACAAAACCGATCCAAGAAAATACACAAATCCGAAAATGAAAGCCAATATAAATCCATTCAACCTTAACCAAATTACAAAGCAAATAACAAACAACCGAAATCGAAAGCAGGTAGTTGAATAAGATACGAAATAGAAACAATTTAAGCGTATAGGTACCGTATACACTATAAGTTGACGCGCGGGTCAACGGCGGGAGTTAAGTACATGTCAGAAAACATTTCGTTACCGCGTTTTAAAAACCTAGTAACGACATCTAGCGGAATCAATTTAAACTATGTATATGTTAGTTAATTAGAACTCTCAAAAAATATTTTTTCTTATAATTTTGCACAATTTTTCTTATTGTAATACCGATTCATTCATAACCACATAATATAAGAACTGCATTCATTTCCGTTTAATAAATATTACTAAGGCTTATTAATAAGGCTTACTAAGAACTGTTTCTACCACAGTTAAGTAATAGTTAAGGGTTAAAGCGTGAGAGGTGGTGATAGTATTTCTGATCCATACTTATAATCACGCCTGTAACCCTTGCGGGGTAGACAGAGCATCAACGGATTACTTAATATCGTCTGCGAGGTTATCGCCTATTCTGTGAATTACAATGCACCAAAACGTTTGAAGAAAATCAGCTGGTGAATTTTATGTTTTTTATCGCTCTCTTCCGCTCTGTTGCGATATGAAAGACGGACAAACTTTTGCAACATATTCTATTTTCCCAAGGAAATGAGATATTTTTCCGCGGAAAAAAGTAACCTATGTCACTCTAAAGCCACCGGACTATCCCCATACAAAAAATCATGCCATGCCGACGCTCTGTTGCGACGTGAAAGAAGGACAAACAAACAAACTAACAAACAAACACACTTTCGCATTTATAATATTATATAGTAAGTATAGTATAGTATGGATAACATATTTACTGGTAACTTGTATCCCACACGAGTGTCTAGGTGTGAGCAGCGCCTAAATCATCGTATCATAACTTATTAAAAAATCTTTCAATTCATACTATAAAAGCAAGAAGAATATACTTAAGGAATATACTCCAATTTTTCATAATAATTCGAAATGATTTATATTATAACAAACTGCTTAACAAAATATATATCCGTGTCCTTAGTCATGCCGACGCATTAGTGATATGTACACACATAAATTGTTCGCGCCTAAATTATCCGAAATCAATGCAGGTGAACGCGCCCCATTAAGAGCCATCATGAAAATATATGGCTGCGTTTCCACTAGAAATGTGCGAAGATGCGTAGTGAGGGATGTGTTTGTTAAGCATCAATAGAATCATTTTATTTATCTAGCCTCGCTCAGCGCAGCTCTAGTAGAAACGGCTCCGCGGAGTGAGGTTTCTGTACATACAAAACAAGGGAAGAATGTGTGCCTGGGATATGTTGCGAGGTATGTGTCATGAGGGATGTGTGAGAGGTATGTGTTGCGACCATCTTTACAACACATCCTAGCACCGCTCATCTGCGCTCCGTTTCATAGCGTCGCTACGCATCCTCGCATCGCTTAGCGGCCTAGCACATCTCTGGTGGAAACGCTCACACCGTTCCACAGCCTCGCTACGCATTCTAGTACCTCCCAGATACCTCGCACATCTCTGGTGGAAACGCAGCCTTAGGTCAGGGAAAAAGTTTCTTCGTAATTTTTTTTTGTATAAAATTAAAGAAAAAATCCTCTTTGGTTGTATTGTTTGTATCTGGCTAGTTTTAATATCAATATATTTATAGGACAATAAGAAAAAGAAAAATAAAAGGTAAAAAACACTTACCCGCCATTTTTCAATAGGTTTTCTGTACGCCAAATTGAGTGAAACTAACTAAGTAATTCGATACATTCTGAAAATTTATAACATGTTAATGTTCAGAGCATTAGTCATTACTTCTATTTTGAAGAAGTTTTTTCTATAGATTGTGTTCATGCAATCTTAATATCAGAAAGTTGGCTAAAGCCTTCATTAATGTCCAGCATGTATCCTCTAAATAACTTTGTTCTTGAGCGTACCAACCTTACTGAAAAAGGAGGTGGAGGTGTCGCCATATACCTGAGAGCAAATATTCCTTATAAAACAATTTTAGCTTTACCACCTACTTATTCTGTCTCATTGGAATTTCTGTTTCTGGAAATCGATATCAAAGGTGTAAGGGCAATTCTTGGGGTAGTATACTGTCCACCTTCTGTTAACTTTTTCAACGCTTGGAAAGCGCTCTCTCTACCATTTCATCTTAGTACACGCACTTTCTAATAATGGGTGATTACAATACTGATTTGTTGAGAAATTCTTCTCGTTCTCAAAAATATCGGTCAGTCATAGAGTTAGTCGATCTCAACATCAATCATTCTCCCCTTACACAGCTTCTCCCGATTATGTTATTAAGCACGGACAACTATCGGCTCCTGCGTTTTCACGACATGATCTTACTTATATGTATATCATATAAGCTTGTTTCTCCTAAGCACAATCCTGCAGTAATAATATATTCTTAATTTCGCTAAAATGGATTCTGATAAACTTAAAAGTGACGCATATCGTATGGACTTAACCTCTGTTTTTAAATCAACTTTTATTGACGATAAAGTCTCCATACTTCATAATATAGTTCTTAGTCTGTACAACAATCAAGCTCCTAAACATCAAGTAAGAGTAAGGCGTTCACCAGCCCCGTGGATGACTAGGGCCGTAAAGGTGGCAATGATCAGGCCAGATCGAACGTTTGTGAAATTTAAGAAGCATCGTACTCAGGAGAACTGGGATTGATACAAAATGCTAAGAAGCAGATGCAATCAGATGGTACAAAATGCTAAACGCCGTTATATCCATAGTAATATTACAAATTCTTTGACCGCCGATGTGTAGAAATTTCTTAAAACACTAGGTATTAGTAAGGCCATTACATCTGATTATGGTACATCAATCACTCTAGGTGAAATAAATCATCATTTTATCTGGGGGCACGGCAGTGCCCCCGCCAAGTCGAGCAAAACAGCGGCACGGCCGTACCATCCTTTTCTCGAAGCAGTTCAGGCCATTTCCGAAACCCTATAACTTCGTTATGGATAAAACTAGAAGCCTGAATTTAATAACCAAGTGGGCATTGTATGAAGTCGGTATATTTCAAATTTCATTAAATTGGCATCAGTAGTTTAAGAATTATAACTAGTCAAAGTTTCTTAATTTTGTCACTCACTGACTGACCGATCATCAAAACTCTAAGGCACTTCTAGCAGACATAGAAACTTCAAATTTGGAATTTAATTATTGTTTAGTATATAAATCAAGGAAGAATTAAAATATTTTACAATTTCGGTCCAGTTTTCGAGATACACCAACTGCATAAATAACTTTGTAATCCCATATAAACATATGGTATTACAAAGTTACATTTGCAGTGAATGAATCAGTGTACCTATATGTAAATGGCTAAAAATGTAAATGGTGTAAATAGCTACTTAGATATAACTATCTACAAAAAGATATGAGATGCCATCAAAAACATAACTTGTAAAAAAGCCAAGTCTCGCAACTCAGTTCTTCTACCGTAAAAAGTTGTGAGATCCATGTAATATCAAGTCGGTTAATTTATTCAGTCCATAGATTGATACATAGATTGACTTGGCAATCGCACTAAACAATCTAATTTAATATAATATGTATTACTTGTGAGATATATTGTGTTTTCATGTGATTGCCAAGTCAATCTATGTATCAATCTATGGACTGAATAAATTAACCGACTTGATATTACATGGATCTCACAACTTTTTACGGTAGAAGAACTGAGTTGCGAGACTTGGCTTTTTTTACAAGTTATGTTTTTGATGGCATCTTTACTTCTCCTTCGGATCCTACAGTTCGTTCTACAACAATAGCTTCCATTCAATCCATGCCTCCTCCTCCTATTCCTTTTTTTCACTTTTTACCTGTGACTGAGGATGAGACTCAGAAATCAGTAATAGCTATCAAATGCAAGGCTGTGGATTTGCTCTGATATTAGTAAGGTTATGATATATATGATCCTTGAGTGCTTTTACCTGCAATCACACATATTGTAAATTATTCCCTTGACTCAGGCCAATATCCTACTCAGTAGAAAATAGCTTTTTTGCGACCACTTCCTAAAATACCTAATCCCTCATTACCTATCCATTTTCGACCAACTTCAATTTTGCCATACCTATATAAAGTTTTCGAAGCCTGTGTTCACAAGCAAATCTTTATGTTCATAACCAAACATAATCTGCTGAATAAATAACAGTCAAGCCTTCGTGCAGGTCACAGTACTACCACTGCCTTGATAAAAGTCACAGATGACATTCAAATGGGAATGGATGAGCAGAAGCTTACAGTGGCAGTGCTTGTTGATTTTTCAAATTCTTTTAACACAGTCGACCACGATAACCTTATAGCCTTCCTAGCTAATCTTAGATTCTCAATCCCAGCTTTGGAATAGTTTTCATCCTATATTCCCGGCCGCCAGCAATCAGTTCGATTAGGACATGAGTCCTCAACATGGGCTGACGTTGAAACAGGCATGCCACAAGGCGGAATACTTTCTCCTATAATACTGTTCTTATAATTTTTAAAATTGTTGTTATAAAACTTTTCGTACCATCTGTATGCAGATAATCTTCAGCTTTATGTGCAATCTAGTGTTAATAACCTTAATGACAATATTAATAAAATCAACCACAACCTTGATGCCATAAGAGATTGGTCGTACAGACAGGGTGATTTGATTAACCCTTCCAAATGTAATGTTATAGGTAGTAGCGGAATATTAGCCAAGATTAACCCTTTCGCTGTCCCGTGCACTACATATAGGTCATTGCTATTGTCTTACTATTGTGTTTTAAAACCGGACTGTGAACGTGTTAATAACGATGATCTTTCTCCCGTATTTTACAATAGAACATTGCTGCCATGTTGTAAATCTGTAAAAAATCTTGGCTTACATATGGACCATACCTTAAGCTGGGGAGTTGAAGTTGCTGAAATAACCCGTAATGTTACTGCTACGTTACGTTCTCTTTGCCGTCTCAAAAGCTTTCCGCCTTTTAAAACTAAACTTCTACTTGTCCATACTTTGATATTACCCCTTATTGATTATGCGGATGCGTATTACCCCAGATCTATCTCAATATCTTCTCGATAAGTTGGAGCGCCTGTTTAACAATTGCATTAGGTTCATTTTTGGCTAACGTAAGTATGCCTATGTTTCCCATTACCGTTCTAAGCATAAATGTCTTTCTATTCGTCAAAGGAGTAGCTCCCGAATTTTACAAGTACTATATTCAATTTTAAATGACCCAAAATCTCCTTCTTATCTTAAGGATAACTTTCAGTACCAATTTTCTACTCATGATAGAGTTACCCGTTCCCAAAATAGTCTTAAAATTCGTATTCCACCGCATAAGAGTGGTTTTTTTAATTCCTCTTTTACTGTGCATTCCATACTGCTCTGGAATGCCTTGCCTGTTCATATCAAAAAAACTAGTAACAAACATTATTTTTTAAAGACTAGTTCGAAAATTCTTTAACAGTAATAATATCACCTGATTTATCCGACTTCTGTTTTTCTCCCCCTTTCGCTTTGAATTTGATATTTTGTATAATATGTATTTTAATATGCATCATGTTATTTTATTTTTGTGTTATATTACTTTATATTTATTTTAATATTTTGTATATATAAGTATCCGCTTATATATTTACTATTTATTATTTCTTTATTACAAAGTATATATTAAGTTTGTATATTTTAAAAATATTTTATTTATTTGCATTTTGTTGTAAGATATAAACTTTTTACTTAATTATTAATTTATGTGTTGTTGCACCTACCACAACTTCTCAAATCATCCAGGGTTGACTGGTAGAGAATGCCACAAGGCATTAAGTCCGCCCTTTATATACCTTATTATAAGGTGGATGTAAAAAAGATTAAATAAATAAAAAATAAAAATAAATTACATATTTACTTACGTTAAGCAGATTGTATCGTGGATATTTCTTTTTATAAATGTCGTTATCCTAAGTTTATTGCCCTTGCGGATGCTATTGTCGCCGAAGGCATTAAAGGTTCATAATGGGAGATTCAATTTACGACAATTTTGTATGAAAATTTGCTTTAAATTATTCTCCAGCAAATTTTATATCAGTACCATACTATATTTTTTAAGTCTAAACCTGGAAATATACATTTTCAAGAATGCTCTAGCTTACATGCATTACTCGAAAAAGTCACTCACGCTGATCTGAGCATCCGAGCGTATGTTCATCACACTGAGTTGACAGCTGGGTAAGTGGAGAGCTGATAAATTCGCATACAAGGTGTGCTTGCCAGAGTGGTATTGCGTTTTCACAATTTTCGAAATTAATATCTATTGAAGTTTCGCGAATTATGGATTTAGTCAGTAAGTCTACAGAATTAACAGCCGCCTACTGTACAATACCCGTCAAAGCATGGTGACGGCAAGTGAGAATCCATCACTCCATTTTATACCGTGGGTGTCGTAAGAGATGACTTCTTTAAATGCCAGTAAATTCTTGTAGGCTCCAATTAATGACAGTATAACCATCTCCTCACACAAAACATACTCAGACCCGTGACAAACAATAGTATCAAAGGTGTGAGGGCAAATCTTCACTTTAAAGGTAGAGGCCTATGTCCAGCAGTGGACTTTTATGGGTTGATGAAGAAGAAGATGAATATACGTGGTAGAGCCATGCTGCAGCTATATTGCTAGTATAGTTGTAGCACAAATAGGTCGTCCCAACCGGGGAAGAACCACGCTCTCACAGAATACCAGCGTAAAATAGCAGCATAATACTGCTGTGTTTTGTATGGTGAGTGTATAGAACCAGAGACCTTTTTTACTGGAAAAGAGCCATTCCATCTTAGTCGTCAGGAGTGACGACGCATCAGTTTTTCTATTGTTAATCTGAGATATATGTAGATGTCTATGAGCCACAGCATCCACTTATGATCAAGTGGACTCGTTTGTCGACCTTATCCAATAAAAAGAGCTTACTACACAGCAATGCTGGACATGGGCTTCTCCCGCTGTAGGGAAGATTTTCAATAATCGTTATATTAACCGTGCGAATAGACGTTCCCACGAGTAAACGTCTTAACACTAACCGAAACAGTGCGCTCCATCTGTTCCATATCCTTATCAAAAATTAAGTGAAACCTGTAGCCCAGCAGAGTATTTTTGTTTTGCTTTAAATGCTTTTCATAACACTTTCACTGTCCGGTTTTCATACAAAATAAGTAAGACAATAGCAATGACCTATATGCAGTACACGGGACAGTCAAACGGTTTAAAATTTATTCTTCCCGTTTTTCGTATTTATAAAAAAAACACTTTTTTTTTTGGTACTTATGAAAAAACAAAATATCAACTTTTTCTACATTAATAAACATACATCAAAATGTTTACTTTTGATAGCCGAGTTACTCCCGATAAATATATCCATAATTCTTTCGTGGAATTATTTAACATATTTAGATATGTAGAAACATATATATAAAAAACAAAAACAAAATATGTGTACGTACTTTTTTCCATCAGAATGAATTCGGTTTTGCGTTTAATTCGATGTCATTTTAAGGTCTGCTGCTCCCACAAATCGTCGTTGACACCGCTAAGGGGCGAACCTCAATTTTTCAAAAAATTACAGGATAGCAAGAAAACATTTATAATTCCCCGATTAGTAGCTTTTTTCATCAGAAAAAAAATAAAAATTATAATATTTATAATAAAAAAATAAAAAAAATATATAGGTATATCTTTAATGAGTTCGCTCTAAATCTATCGTCTAAAAGATATCTTTAAGGGATAAGGACTGACTATACTCAAACGAAAACTACAATTTTTGTTTGATTATATTTTGTGAAATTGCCATTTGGCGACCTTTAAATTCATTATACTCCCTCCTCGCTTTTCTAAGAGATATTAATACAATTAAAGTCTTCGCTTTTCGTCGAAGCCATCACAAGCTTCTGACATATACATGACAACTTCATTACGTATTTTTGTGCATCAAAGCCATCAGTGTTCCTTAAATATTTTCTCAACTACTCTTTTATTCGATAGTAATTGTAATGAAATCAAATTGTAATTTGTATATAAGTAAGTGTACATGAATGGAATTTTTTGGCATAAAAAGAAATGGCAGAAAAAATATCCGTAAACAGAGTCGCGCATTAGAAGCATGACAAACACACGACTGTTAAAATAGATTAACAGAAAATAACTTTAATTAAAAATTTCAAAAAACACTCGAAATAAAAAGAGCTAATAATCTGCAATCAGCTGAACAGATTTTCTTGAAACATAACTAAGGACACTCTCGATTAAGACACCTTTCAAATAAATAAAACTTAATCAAAACCGTTTCATACATTCAGGACCTATGATGCCACAGACAAACACGCAGATACACAGATACACATACGAGTACTACTACTACTACTACTAGTACTACTACTCGTATACACAATACAAATTTATAACGCCCCTCTGTTTTAGTTGGAGGTTAAAATATAAGGATAGTTAAGACATCTTAGTTTTGTAAGTACCTACCTTGCCAGTGTTATTGTGAACTTCTCGTTCATAGCAGCTATATGGGACGTTATCAGTGCTTGTTGAGTTGTGTTCGGTAATTCTGCTTAGTGTGAGTTTAATGTTGAAGTTGCAGATGACTCTTCCAGATTTCCTTCTTTTCGAACTGTCTTCTTTTTTTTAGCAGTTTTTATGTATAGTTCTACTTTGCCTGTTCTGTTCTGTTTAGTAATATGATAACTTGCGTTCTTCTATATAATAACACTACAAAATTATAGGTATATCCTTAATGAGTTTGCTCTAAATCTATCGTCTAAAAGATATCTTTAAGGGATAGGATTTGACATGTTTATCCTTACTGTGATAGACTCAGTCATCTGTGCAGATACTAGGTTTACTTTATTCTAGCAGTATTATTAGGCCATATATTGCGTTATTTTATTTTGTATTACTTAATGTCTTATATAACTGAGTAATATGACAACTCGTGTCTATCCTCTATGTGATAGTGCTTTAAAAATCTTCATCTATCCTCAAGGTGATGATAGCTCTAAGGGACAAATTTTTAAATTTTTATCTTTTCTGTAGTAGTCTTGTGTCAGCTATACGCTGGCAGTATTTGTAGAGCTTATAATATATTGTTTTATTTTGTGTCATTTAGTATCTCATGTGAAAGAATTCTCCTGGAGCCAATTTTTAACCGTCAATCTGAATATGAAGTCACAATATGGCGCCAAGATCATCCTATTCTTAGTTGAAACAGATTGTATGCTATTATTAGTTAGCTTATCATTAGTAGATAAGAGTGGTTACTGAGTTATTAAGATTTGAGTCTACTACTGCACCAAAATGATCGGGTATGCTAACTAAACTAATTACGATTAAGCATAATTAATTAAGGTTTGTAACCTATGGGTAAAGTTTCAATTAAGTATTGGGTGAAGCTTATTATAAATTTGAGGATGATTATGAACCTTGCGGTGTCTAAATGTGAATAAAGCTAGTGGACTTGATGGTATACCAGCAGTTCTAAAGCCTTGTGTACCTGAGTTGTATCCTGTACTGACAAGCTTGTTCCGCCTCTCATTTAGGGCTGGAGTAGTGCCAAAATCCTGGAAGCTGGCCAATGTACAGCCTGTTCCAAAAAAAGGCAGACGTGCCAATCCTGCCAATTATCGGCTAATTTCAATTAACTCCATACTCTGCAAGATAATGGAGCGTATATTAATGGCATACCTAGAACAGAATGACCTCTTTATTGACCGGCAATATGGGTTTCGCCGAAATCGGTCAGCTGGGTACCTTCTAGCATATGCCACACATGTATGTGGCGAGGCACTCGAGAACAGTAGGAAAGCACTTGCTGTTTCTCTTGCTCTCTCGAATGCCTTTGACAGAGCTTATCACACACTTGCCTTTTGGGTAAGCTTCCAACATACGACTCATCCCCTGGTCTAATTGAATGGGTAAATACCTTTCTGAGTAAACGGTCTACGGATCGTCGTCGATGGTTGCTAATCCGATCCTATGCCGACTAACGCCGGTGTCCCTCAGGGGTTCATTCTCTCAACAACTCTCTTCCTGCTACATATTAATGATCTGCTTATGCCCTATCTCCTTATGCTTATGTATCTATCGGTATTCAGACGATAACACAGTTGTAGAGAGATACCAACCAAGTGCTCAGGAGAGTTGGGATCAAAACCAGTCTGAGAGAGAAACTATGGTGGAGCTTGTGAATCTCATACTACAGACAATCTCCAAGTAGGATGATGCCTTATCTTATGAAATTCATCGCCTCCAAAATACAAGCGTGTCTCTTCATTGCAAAAAGGAGCGAGCTCATAACGGCTCCTTTTTTCCGAAATATATCACTGAAATACACTGACCGCCTTCGGTGGTTGGGGGTTGAGATGTCATCAAAACTGAACTTCGGGCAGTTCATTGAGTCTAAGGCCAAATCTGCTGCAAGGAAGCTAGGAGTCCTTGCAAAAGTGCGGCGATACTTCACGCCGGGACAGCTGCTTACATTATATAAAGCGCAAGTCCAGTCGTGCATGGGATATTGCTGCCATTTATGTGCTGGTGCTGCAAAATGCCACCAAGCAGCTTTGTACTCAACAAAAGGGCGTGCTAAGAGGCTGAATGTTGACCCAAATTTGATTAAAATCAATCTTACCAGCTTTGAACACAGGTATAACATAACATAAGTAGTGGAATAAGTTGCCAATATCTGTGTTTCCATCCGATTATAATATGGGTGTCTTCAAGGCAAGAGTAAATAGACTTTTGTTAAGTCAGTGCACTTCACCATCTTAGGCTACATCACCACTTACCTTCAGGTGGGTTTGCAGTTAAGCACTGACTTAGTATAATATAAAAAAGCCACCTTCCTAAACTTTTGCTTGACTATAAATTTCGTAATCCTTCTTTAATAACTATGTCCGTTAAATTAAAGCAAGTGTTTAATAAGTTTAAATAGTAAATCGGGGTTTTATCGATATCGATATCATTAAAAAGTTACGACATCACAACATACCCTAGCGCGCGGCGCTTTTTATTCAAACTAATCATTCATATTTAATGCTAAGAAAATGCGACGTTGTCATATTTCACGTAAGGATGTTTTACATTAATAATCGCAATTTTGTCAAATTATTTTGTATGAAAAATAAAAACAAAAGAAATATGATTAAAAAATAATTCATACGCCCGTTGATTCTTTGATATGGACTCAATCATACCCTAGAGTTATGGGATATCAAAATAAAACACCTTGTTGATGATGGTGATTAATAATGATAATGAAATAATTATATTAATATTAATAACGAAAGATGACTACGATATATATCTATAATAATAGTCATTAGTCATCTTTCTTTATAATTTCATATTTGCATTGATGTACACTAAAACTTAATAATTGGAACCTGCAAACTTTCATGTTTGTCTGAATTGTTAAAGTTACTTAGATATGTGACTATCGGTATCTGTCGATCGATAGCGACAGTCTCAAAATCCACAGATTGAGATGGTCAATATGAGAATGCGTAACTTGTTCCGTTAAATAAGAACGTATATATATACGTATATATAGAACGTATATACGTAATACTCGTACATGACCATAAGTGAAAATAAATACACACGGTTAATTCTTTTTTAATTGATATACCTAAATAAAATATTATTAATGTTAAAAGGAGTTACTTTAAATTTATGTGACAAGAAAAACACATTAATCTTAATCCGGAGTAGAAGAAAACTTTTCACTTCATCGGGGTCTCAAAGTTTAAGTTGAACCCAATGACGTTATTCAAAGAGATACTCTCATTAATCTCCTTTAGAACTGTCTCAATGACAAACTTTTATGTTGTTTACTTTTCATTTATGTCAATGTTAGTAAAAAGATATATATATATATATATAACACAAGTAATAGAATACTTAGATATTTATTAGAATATAATATGTACAATTTTTAACGAATGCTTAGAATGCTATAAAAACTTGATTTTGTCGCAGCTTCGCTCGCGTTGGGATATTCGGTTCAGAGGTATAATTTTTTAAAATTTCCGAGTGAAGAGAAATGTGATTAACTGAAAAAAAATCAACAGGAAAGAAAGCAGTACTAGATTAACTTTTACGAACTGCAAACACAAAATAAATTAAAACACTTCTATGAAGAAAACGGGGTAATGTAATAAATATTTATTTCTAGACTTAAATTATTCTAAATATTGAGGTATCTTAGTAATACATATTATATAGAGAATAGCAGGTGTCTAGTTTAATATTTACTAACATCAATTTTTACGATTGATTCAGAAAACTTAAGAAAATATATTATTATTTTCGCATCCTTCTCATTCACTTTTTAGTACCTATAATTACTGAAATTACTAAAGTAAGCCTGCCTAGTTATAAAAAATACGATTAATATGAAATATTATTAAAATAGAAAATAATAAAAAAAAGCCTTGTAGCGGATGAGAATCTATCAACTCAATTTGTTCCATGGATGTCGTAACCCTATATTTTATCCCTACCTCTATGGAGTTACTCTTTAGTTTTGTATTCATATTGGTGGAAAAGTAACTTAATCTATGATGTAATAATACGTGAAGAGATTTCTTGGTGCCCCTTCTCTCTAATCTAATCTCATAATCCTCCGAACACGCAATATGCTTGAAGCATATTGCGTGTTCGGAGGATTGTGAGATTTGGCATAGAAATAGAATAGAATAATTTTTATTAAATAAAGATAAGAATAATATTAATAATTTCTTATTGTAAGTAATTTTTTTACTTTTACTAATGGTTTGGAAAAAAACCTCTATCCTGGGAAGAATCAGCAAGAAACCCAGAGGGACTTTCTTAAATAAAATTAATTTACAGTATATTCACACTATCACTGTTTTTAATAAAATTATTTTTATTTTTGTGTTACATTAAATTATCGCAAATATACCGAAAGGCCAAAGTTAATATATACATAATTAATTTCTTTAAAATTTTCTCTAACGGTTTTCTTCAGACCTAAGTTATAAATAACTATCATGACTCTCTTCTACAAAACAAAGATAGTCTCAATTTCAGTTGCATTACCCGGTAGCAAGATTCCATATCGCGGGTCTGAAATCATAGGGGCGTATCCACAAAACCGTTAATTTTCAGGAGAGACAAAAAAACAATAACTTTTCTTGTGCTTGAGCTAGCTCGTTGTGTTTTGGCATGTGGCCATATATTTACACTTCAGTTAGTAAAGGATGATTTATGTAAAGATTTTAGAGTATTTCCTCTATAACACTAGTTTTTGGTCTTTACGTCTATTTGACAAGACGGCGAAACGTCCATCAAAATTCGGCTAAAATGCTTAGAATTTACGAACGTAAAACAGATGAAAGCAGAAAAGAAAAGAAAGAAAGAAAAAAATTACAGCAAAAATAAGCATTTAAAAAATAAAATGTATTCATAAATCTGAATATATAATTATTTAAAATGACATAAAATCACAAACGACTAAAATTGAACATAAAACTTTAGAAGAAACGAAATATAGACAAAATCTTAAAGGAAACTTCTAAAAATTAAATTTTAATCATAATTAAAAAGAACATAATTATTTGAAATTAAACAAAAAAGTTTTGAGAATAGCTTTGAGATTTGAGATTCAACACACATGAAATTTTCATAGAAAATAAAATCTAAATCCTCAATAGCTTTGAGATTTGAGATTCAACACACATGAAATTTTCATAGAAAATAAAATCTAAATCCTCAACAAAAACTTATAGTCATAAAAACCAAGCATAATAAGTGCTATAAAACATTATAACACAATAAAAGTTTTAAAAAAATATGAGCATAGGAAATTTGCACAAGTAAGGAAAACTTAAGTAAAAGATACTTAAGTTTTACTTTTTTTTTATTATCTATCTTTATTTAAAAAGGCTTTTATCCTACAAGGATATGTCAGCCTTATCGTAACCTAGCTTGTTCCTGTTTCACAAATGCTATTTGGAAAGGGGCAATCAATGTGGTAAAAATATGGAACTCACTGATTTTGCTACCGCTGAGTGTGGCTCCGCAAGTATACTCAAAAACCAACCCGTTTCACACAAATTGATACTAAATTTTTGTACCAGATTCTCCCTTTCCCTTTGATATTTGACACATTCTGCTAGCATATGTTGGACATCTTCTATAATATGACAAATATCGCAATTGGGCGAGTCTGCTTTTTTCATTAAAAATACAAATTTTTTATTGGGGTAGTGCCCAGAACGTAACCTGTGAATAACAATTATATGGTTTCTATTCATTTTAATATTATTATACCACGGTATTCGAAGAGGCTGACTTTGTATTGTTTTATACCATATTCCCTTTTCCCTGCTTCTTTCATCAAAATACTCTCTAAATTTATCATAACAAAGATTTTTGAATTTTGTCAAGATTTCCGTGTAAATTGGTAAAATATTTAATTCGATTCCATGCGTTATAGCGGCTTTTGCTAATAGGTCAGCCTCTTTGTTTCCCTTTAAACCTATATGCGATTGAACCCATTGCAATTTTATGTTTATATAGCGACTTCTGTAATTATATAGTTGGTTTAATATCCCATAAGCTATCGGTGTACCTCTGCTATGACCAGAGGCGCATCGAGCTAAATGTTGTAAAGCGCTTTTGCTATCTGAAAAAATAACAAAATATTGACCACTTAAATTGCTAATATATTTCAAAGCTTCAGATATTGCAACGAGTTCCATCGTCATTATTGATAGTCTTAGTTCTGTTCTAAACATAGCTGTAATTTTTTCTTTAGGATGACAATATGCAGCACCTAAACCTACACGATTCTTAGATCCGTCAGTAAATATTTGGTGCCAGTTAGCATATTTTTCATCTATTTCCTTTAATACATAGGTTCTAAGATAGCAACATAGCTTCATGACTGTTTTTATTCAGTTAAGTTTTTTAAGTTTTACTTAATTGTCTTATTCAGTCTTATTCAGTTAATAAACAATTTTAAAATTTGCCATTAAAATTATTAAACGATAACAAAATAGCAATTATTATTGCAATTAATTTCTCGGCCTACGTCTTAATAAGATGCTCTTGTTGTGCAGCAAGTGTTAACTTATTCTCCAAATTTTCGTTTTCTACAACAAGCAAGAATTTTGTGGTAATTTTTTGGAATAGTTCCATCCCGTTACACATAGCCATCAAGTCTTTATTTTTACCTTGTTTTAATGAAAATGATTCTGACTACAAAGTTGTTTCCCAGAAGAATAGTCCGACCGTATTACATTTCTGCTTAACCTTACCTCCTTAATTTTCTCCAGTAGTCGAATTTGAAAAAAAGCGAATAGAGAACATTTTTACTCTCTTGTAGCCATTTGTCGTTTGCTCATTTTAAAAGTGTGATCTATGCGTTGGTTTTATTGTTTCCAATAGAGATATCTCGCATTGCCTTAAATAACTTAAATTTTAAGTTCTCCATCACCTCCATTGAATGTTCTTCATAATCTCTCTGATTCTCTTTCTGTTGTTCTTTCGGTAACTACTCAAACTCATGACACCAGCTTTGGGCTATTCTCTGTATGTAAAAATCTATATTTTTTCCAGGATCAATTATTTGTATGAATTTTTGCATATATAATACTTTTTCTTATCCAACGTTGTTAACATAAATTATAGAATCACACTCTTCTTAATAACTTTGACTAATGGAGCTTACTGATTCTGTCACTTCTATTTTAAAGGACTGTTTGGGGTTGTCCATTGTTTAGTGGAGAGGGTTGAATATAAGATAATGGTGTAATTTTTGACATTGGGGAAGCCTGTATATTAATATCTGTAGGAATGTAATTATGGTATGCCATAGAATCTCCATCATCACACAGTTCCTGGTAATGATTTATTGTTTGTATTGCTTGTTGTGATTGGTGTTTCTAATATGCTATGTCTAAACAATGGCTGCACAGAGGAGATTGGTATTTAAAGTGATGTAAGTTATCTACTTTGAACTGAAGAAGCTCTTTAAGCAGTATTTCATTGATTATTTTATACCGACATTGGTGTCAAATATGAGACTAAAGAAACTTCTTTGGTATAAAAGTAAGATTCGAATATTTTTTATTCCATATATGTCACCAGTAATTCTTATTAAGTAATGTTTACTTTTACCACTGGTTCTGAAGATGCCCCTGTCCTGGGAAGATCGGGAAGGACCACGCCCTCACAGAATATTAGCGTAAAATAGCAGCTTAAAGCTGATGTGTTTCGTATGGTGAGTGTAGAGAGCCCGAGAGCCTTTTTACTGGAAACGAGGCATTTCATCTTAGTCCTCATGGTTGACAACGCACCTACATTTTTTTTGTAATCGAGAAAAGATGTAGATGTCCATAGGTCACAGCAAACACTTACCAAGTGGAATGTGTGTCCGTTTGTCTCCCTTATCCTATGTAATAAAGAGCCAGCAAGAAACCCAGCGGGAAAAATGGTTATATTATAATAACCATTTTTCTACAGTTTTAATTTAATAAATTCCTTAAACTTAGTATTTGAGAGATCTCGTATATTTTATGGCATTTTTTATTTTAATAACATTATATAAGTACACAGAGCCAACTCTGTGTACATATATAATGGGTTTTGTTGACATTACTATGCGTCCGCAATTTGACTAAATCTTGAGACAGCAATATAAATATTTGTGGACGTATGTACATACATCTGCTATGGTGACTAAATATTTTCAGGATCATTTAGACATTGACGATCGTATATACATACGTCTTTATGGCACGTCAAATCTGCCCCAATAAGCAATAATATTTCTCTAACGTCTAATATACGGCTATATGGCTGTTACGGCCAACAGCTGCTTATCCCAGGAGTAGGGTCCCCCGTGGGCCCATAGACGGAGAACCTACAAGCAGATGCTGGTCGGGCGTCCTAACGCCAAGGGTTAAGTTTCTAATTACAATAAACGATTAGGGGGGAGCGTTACCTTCTATTGAACAGAGCTTACTTACCTCTATCCAAGACGACTGGTCCCTCAGGATTCGGTCAGGTCGCGTGTGGATGTATAGTGCTAGGAAAGTAAGGGTCAGTGATGTGTATCTGGGTGTGGCTGGTAGTGTTATTGACCTTATTATACCGTTACCCTCTGCAGCAGTTCGGCCCTCAGCACCTCTCCAAACTACGGTCTCCTTCCGCAGTCACTTTCTTCGTTTTCTACGATGACAGTTCTTTAACTCTGCCGTACGATTAACTGCCTTACAGAAGCCACTAACTCTCGTTTGTTATAACGCCTGACTCGCGAAATGAACACAGAACGTACGGATCAAAGGTCACCGTTATTTCTAGAATGTCAAATACCGTACTAGTAACTAATACAGTCGAATCCACTTATACAGATTTTGCGTTAAACCTAAAAGTCCCGGGTAAAACTCTCAACAAGGGATACGCGCTACAATTCCCAGTGGTATATTTACTATACGCGCCTATCATAAACAAGCTCCCGACAAAAAAGAACGCGTGCGATCTCTCGCCGCGACGAATCTGGACTCTTTCATTTTTCTAGGGCGCCCTCGACTCCCACCGTTCAACAAGCTCGGACGTTCAACACGCACGAACTTCATCCCGTATCGGCTGAGCCGAGTGCCATCTAACGTCGATGCTTGACATTAGCGCTTTTGCGCGAACAAACCCCCGTCCCGGACATAAGGATTTAGGTCCGCGAGCAAACCGGTCAGCGGGACAGGGTCGCGACGGCAAGTTGCAAGACCGAATCTACAACCAAACCAGGCCACCTTACGCAACCCTTACCAACGCCTCAAAATTACAGCCCCAACGTGGGCTAGCCGGAGGGTTGAACTGGATGCCCTTCCTGTACATCGCAGCACATAAATAAGTCCTATTCCTAGACAGAAGTCCGACGACTTCCTTCAAACACCTATCTACGCTCTTATGATTAGTTCCGCAATCCGACCGGATCAGGTCAGCAAACAGCGACGCGACACGAAGCGGCCCAAAGGGACCTCCCAAGCTTCAGTGCAGAGCGCACCCCCAAATTCCCCATGAACTTCGTCTGTGGAGTGCCGAACGAAACGCACAGATAGTCCCTAGTATTAATTTTCAAACAAGTAGGCATAACCAAGCCATCCACCTACAATCATTTACCAAATGGTGCGACAGCTGATTTCCATCTGATAATCTACAAACCAGATAGCCCTTTAGGCAGGTAGTCCTATGCTCATATCTCAACAAATTTTTCAAAAGCACCAATGTTCAATTACAGAATTAATTAAAACAAGTAATCACCGATGCACATAGGACAACTTGACAAAGTAAATAAAACAATAAACGTAAGAGACAGCCCTATTTCTTATTTCAAATAAATATCTTAGACAGTGCCAACAAATCTAAACCAAAAGAGAATTGACTCTTATTCCTTTCGACACAAACAGGGTTATCTAATTTCAACCTTCCTTATCACAAAGTAAAATGACTAAACACTATCACAAAACATATACATAATTTCAAAATAGCGCGTCATTCCATTTCAAATGAATTCAAACTTTCCTGTCAGCAAACAGACGCAAAAATCAAATACAATTACAAAGCATACGCACAAGCATTAAAAAGGGCACACAATTTAATCTCAATTTTCCGTGCAACAACAAACGCAGTGATCAAATGTATTTACAAAACATATGCAGCAGCATTTAAAGGAGTATTTTAAATTCAATTCTTTTAATCACAACCGCTACAATATGAATTTCGCGGAAAACCCAAAAGCATTTTAATTTTAATTTAAAGAATTTTTAACTAAGTGCTTGACCAAACCAAATCTAATACCCCTTGAGAGCGTGATTCAACGCTCCAGGGGGCCCTAATCTTCCCACCACCAAGTGGAGGCCACACCGCGTGAACCCGAGACTAACAGAGCGCAACCGCTAACAGTCGCCACTCGGGTTGTACGCCCTCACTGAGGCCGTCGGCGACAGAACAGCTTGACAAGTGGACTGTTGACGGCTTAAGGCTCAGTAGAGGCGGCCGTGGTGGGAGCTAAGGCGGCAGCTAGCTAGGGCCGCCTCCATCAAATGGGGTACAGTGGTACACCAGTCGCGGCCACTCAGCTAATGGGAGTGAGAAGGGTCCAGAGGACCGATAAGTGGCCGTGAAGTTCCTCATCGCATGCTGAGGGGGAGTGATGACACCCCCGCCCCTGGGGGAATTACCCCCCGACTGGTCGGGGGAGGGACCCCTTTCAAACCTAGGGGCCTGTTGGCTAGCCGGCGGGCGCCGAGTGTCGCCCGTCAGAGGGCGTGGCGGAGCGCCCCCGCCCGTGGGGGTCGAGGGCCTGGCAGCGCCCCGAGAGGAGACGCCGTTCGCACCCAGGCACAGTAAGGCATGGTGACTGCCCTGGCAATGCAAACAGGGACGCCGGTGCGGGCAGTCTCGCTGGAGGTGCCCTTCCACACATGAGTAGCACCAGCGACGCTCCTTGGCGATATTTCGCCTCGCCGGAACCGGCTTACTTAATAATTTCGGGCAAGACGTTACCCGGTGATCAGATGCTCGACAATAGGAGCAGGGAGCAGGGGGGGGGGGGGTTGACGACGACTTGCCCGGCGGATTCCGCCTCTCACTGGGCACGGCTCGTAAGTCGTCAACGGTGCCCGCCGCGTTCTCAATCTGCCGGCACTGCTCCTCCAAAAACCGCAGCAGGTCATAGAAGGGCGGAATATAGGAGGCCTCGTCCCCGCCGTACCTCTCCTCAAAAAGTATTCTAAGGTCGAGAGGTAGGCGGAACAGCACGATTCGGAGCAACAAAAAGGCCCATTCGCCCACTGGTAAATCCAGCCGCCTCAACGTATTACGGGCCACCAAGACTGGATCCAATAGGTCCGGATACCACCCCGGATTTCCCGGGGTGGTACCACGACCTCACAGAATACCAGCGTGAAGTAGAGGTTTACCTCTGCGTTTCGCTTGGTGAGTGCAGGTGGCCGGAGGCCCTTTTTACTGGAAATAAGGCATTCCATCTTAGTCCTCACGGGTGACAACGCATCTGCATTTTGATTCGCAAACGAGGATAGATGTAGATATCTATGGGCCGCAGCAACCACTTACCATCAGGTGGACTGTGTGCTCGTTTGTCACCCTTATCCTATAAAAAAAAACGTAGTCTGGCCCGGTCACTAAGCAGCGGGAGGCTTAGAAGCTGCTTAACATGTTCGTCCGCAATTCGCCGGACGCTGGCGTATCTTCTGGCTAGGAGGTCCCGAGCAGTCTGGTAGGCGTCGTCCGACAATCTCAAATAGCTGACAACGCCCAGGGCCTCCCCCTCCAGTGAGGCCAGGAGGTACGTCATCTTCTGGCTCGGGGTCAAGTCACTCCGGGCGTCCACTAGGCCGTCGAAAAGACCAACGAAGGTCAGCCATTCGGAAAGGACCCCGGAGAACCTTGGCAAGTCCAGAGTTGGGAGTCGTCCCAACAGCTCAGGCTGAGGCTGCTTCCGAAAGGACTCGGGCAGGCCACTCGTCCGAGCTTCACGCGCCTCCTCGGCATACCTGCCTTCAGCCTCGATCAACTCGTCCGTGAGTGAAAAAAACTGCTCATAGTCTGCGAAGCAGGAGTCCAGGACTCCCTTTTCTACATCCGAATCCTCTAGCTCAGCGTAAGCCTCCTCCACTGCAGCCCTTCGAGCATCGAACTGCTCGAACCGCTTCATCAAGTTATGGTACCCTATCCGGTCGACCTATCCAAGCATGGGCGCTGGTGGCCCAGCGTAACCGCAGGCAACGGATTAGCATCTTGGGCGAGGACATCACTACTAAATACAAATTACGACGCGGCTCGAGCACAATTACAAAAATAACAAATAACAGATACAAAAAAAAATTAACAGCTAACAAATGCAGTTCCTATCAAATCGAGTGATAGAAATTCCACAAATAAGAACCGCTACTTATTAAACCAAATACAAGTTAGTACAAAAGAAAAGACACAAATCAAATTAACAATAACAAATACTAGTGCGATCAAATCAAGTTAAATTCAAATTACGTAAATACAAATTACTACTCTTCCGTTCAAATACAAATTACATAAGCGAAGACACACATCACGGTCGATCAACAAAAAATGCCCAGCTCGGAAATCGACGCTTCGATAAGTAATCCACTACAACTATCCGACAACGATAATTAACCGATTACGTAAAAATAACCCTCTACCTACATGACGCAAACTCCCGCTTGCGCGCTAACCGGGCGCGGCTTTTCAAATTTACCCGCTAACTACAAAAAAAGCAAGCCACCAAGAAAGGAATTTAATTATTACGTATAAAATAAAAAAAAATATATTTTTACGTATTACGGACGGGCGTGATTGTAGACACAAAATTAAACCAATCAACCCAACGCTCCCTGCCATCAAAATTGTTTAATTTTTATCAAACACTGTGGTCGGTGGGTCGACCGGGAATCGATCCCAGAATCGCGCTCTGCTACCAAATGTTACGGCCAACAGCTGCTTATCCCAGGAGTAGGGTCCCCCGTGGGCCCATAGACGGAGAACCTACAAGCAGATGCTGGTCGGGCGTCGTAACGCCAAGGGTTAAGTTTCTAATTACAATAAACGATTAGGGGGGAGCGTTACCTTCTATTGAACAGAGCTTACTTACCTCTATCCAAGACGACTGGTCCCGCAGGATTCGGTCAGGTCGCGTGTGGATGTATAGTGCTAGGAAAGTAAGGGTCAGTGATGTGTATCTGGGTGTGGCTGGTAGTGTTATTGACCTTATTATACCGTTACCCTCTGCAGCAGTTCGGCCCTCAGCACCTCTCCAAACTACGGTCTCCTTCCGCAGTCACTTTCTTCGTTTTCTACGATGACAGTTCTTTAACTCTGCCGTACGATTAACTACCTTACAGAAGCCACTAACTCTCGTTTGTTATAACGCCTGACTCGCGAAATGAACACAGAACGTACGGATCAAAGGTCACCGTTATTTCTAGAATGTCAAATACCGCACTAGTAACTAATACAGTCGAATCCACTTATACAGATTTTGCGTTAAACCTAAAAGTCCCGGGTAAAACTCTCAACAAGGGATACGCGCTACAATTCCCAGTGGTATATTTACTATACGCGCCTATCATAAACAAGCTCCCGACAAAAAAGAACGCGTGCGATCTCTCGCCGCGACGAATCTGGACTCTTTCATTTTTCTAGGGCGCCCTCGACTCCCACCGTTCAACAAGCTCGGACGTTCAACACGCACGAACTTCATCCCGTATCGGCCGAGTCGAGTGCCATCTAACGTCGATGCTTGACATTAGCGCTTTTGCGCGAACAATGGCCTAAAAATGATTTCAGAATGTCTAGCCTACGACAAATGATATTTTACAATTTATTCAAAAAGTAATAAAGATTGCAATGGCAGAATCCAATGGCATAAAAACAAAAAATCTCATTTTTGCAAATACGCCCCTATGGTTTGATACCCGCGATATGATATTATGCTATGGAAATAACTAAACTAAACTAACACATGTAAGACTGTCCTTTTAGTAAATATTTTTTATTGCATTTGCTGCAGAACTAAATTTCCCAGATAGTTTAGATATATGAGGGCCCCATTGAAGCCTCGCGTCAAATGTAATTCCGAGAAAAAAGTGGATTCAACAAGACTCGCTCCTCCACATATAAAAGAAAAGTGGTATTCACCTGTTTAACATTAAAAAGTACTACTGACTTGTATTTGTTTCTAGTATTTACAGAGTGAGCATAACTTTTTTTCGAAAATGTATTAATAGGCCAAAGTTAATAAATAAATTTTCTTAAACTTTTGTTTTGGAGCTACAACGTAGTACGTTTGGAGATACATGGCCCTCTTCTGCAAAACAAATATAATTTCAGTATTAGTTGTGCATTCCCATAACCATACGATATTTTTAAAAGTAAATAGCTTAATGCCACTACCTTGAATCTTGCGGGCAGCGGGGCGGCAGCAGCGGCGGCGTGTCTGCATTGTAGTGTTGTGCAATTTATTTTTGTGACGTGTCGAAATGTCCTCGGACGTGCAAGAGCAAATTTATTTTAGACTACTACTTTGTAATAAGTTTGCCTCCACAAATGGAAAAATTCACGCCAATACAAAAGTTAAGAATGAGACAAAAAATTAATCAAGACAATTCTATACGAGTTAAGTGTAAATGGAGGCATGTACCCTTCTAATGAATCATATATGTATGGTTATAATACTCAACACTAGGTATATCAACCCTATAATAAATATATTGTCAGATAATAACAAATCTGTGATTGTAAAAATAACTAATCATTGTACTTCGATGTCGTAATTTCGATAAAACTTGCCTTTTTTTTCTTGCCCTATAGTGGGGATTCACTTCTTTTGCCCACAATACATCGCGCGTTAGGAATAAATTTGAATCAAAAAGATGTTGTTGTTGTTGTTCAGACATCTCGTTCGCGAATAAATACAAATATCTCGACAACACAACTATGAACACATCACTACGCCGCTATAGTGTCGTGCGATCTGCCCGTTGGTTTCGAGAACGGGTCTACGTTGCCCGCCCCGCTCGAGCGACGCCGCCGCTGCCGCCCCGCTGCCCGCAAAATTCGAGACAGAGGCCTAAATAAACTAGTCTAGTGGTTTCAACACTGGTATGATTTAATTGACAGCATACGTTGTAGAAGAATGTCTGCTGCTAATTTTAGTACATGACAGCCCATTTGAAATTATGCGTCATGTTATTCCAAAAAAAATGGTGGCATCAACAAGATCTTTCTCCTCTCCATTTAAAATTACATTAGTATTTCAATGTTTGATTTTGATTATGATTTGATATTTTAATTAAATTTTATACGGAGAAGGAGTGCAGAAAGCAAAAATTCATATACAATATTTGTTATAAATACATTAAATTACATGATTAAAATAAAACATACATTGTTTACGATACCGCCATTGTCTCAAAGACAAAACAAGCATATGTATGTCATTACTCTAAGACTAATATCAAACACCGTGTTACCATGTAGTGGCGGTGTAAGAGTATCCACTACCCCCCACCATACCGTGGGTGTTGTAAGATGCGACAGCGGGAAACAAACCAGGAGATTGTTAGCAGGGTTTTAGTAATAACAACTTAAAATAAAAATAAACTTCGGTTGCCAAGCGTGGCAACTATGGCAAATATCCCCCCTAAGAGGCAGTCTTTTGAGAAGACCTATGTTAAACAGTAGACTTTAATAGGTTGTAACGGTAATATCAAAACACTTAATAGTCAAACAGTCGCACAGACAGAAATTGTCGCTAAAGAATTTTAAAGTGCTGCCAACAAATAATCAGTGACACAATGACTCCCCGCATCTCTTACCAGGTCGTCATTCCATCTAGGGGAGGCAGCCCTAAATTTCGCTTACCAGTACGAAGCTGTCGTTTGAGAACCTTTCATCCACATCGGTGCTTCGAACCTTTGCCACTTCAGCTTACTGATTCCTTGGGCTATGTTGGCTAGTCTTATTTTATTACGAAGTATATCACGCAGAGAAACTCCGAGCATAAGTCTCTCCATATATCTATTACATTTTATTACATTTATTTTACAAGAAAATGTACTAAGTCAAAATTATTAAAACAAATATAATATCTTTATTTACTTTTTTATGTGACTAATGTGATATGTGATGATGTGACAAACAAGCACACAGTGGACTGTGTGCTTGTTTTAGACACATATATTTATCCGCAATGAAGAATCATCATGCCGATGCGTCGTCACCCGTGAGGACTAAGATTCTCCCAGGGGGGTTCCTGGAAAAGAGGCGGAGAAAAGAGGCATTCCGCCTCTTTTCCAGTAAAATGGGTCCCCGGTTATCTGCACTCACCATATGAAACACAGCAGTGTAAACTGCCATTTTACGCTGGTATTCTGTGAGAGCGTGGAGGCATTCCATCTTAGTTCTCAGGGTGACAACGTATCTGCATTGTGATTAATTGAGGATATAAGTAGATGTCTATGGGCAACTGCATCTACTTACCATCAAGTGGACTTGTGTTTGCTTGTCACCCTGTTCAACCCCTTGCTCAATCGCACCTTTTTTTTTATATAATAGGGGGCAAACGAGCATGCGGCTCACCTGATGATAAGTGACTACCGCCGCCCATGAACAACTGCAACACCAGGGGAATTGCAGATGTGTTGCCGACCTTTTAGAAAGGTGTAAGCTCTTTTCTTGAAGGTTCCTAAGTCGTATCGGTCCGGAAAATTCGCTAGTGGTAATTGATTCCACAAGGAAGTCGTGCGAGGGAGAAAACTTCTTCTAAATCGCACAGTCGTGGACCGCCAATCATCCAGATGGTATGGATGGTAACGCGAGTTTTGTCGCGATGTGCGATGGTGAAATTGAGCGGCTGGAATTAGTCCGAACAATTCCTCAGAGCACTCCCCGTGATAAATGCGATAAAATACGCAAAGAGATGCAACATCTCTACGCAGTGCCAGTGTATCGAGCCGATCAGAAAGAACTCGGTCGTCGACGATTCGAACCGCTCTGCGCTGGATGCGGTCAAGTGGAAGGAGCTGGCACTGGGGTGCCCCGGCCCAGAGATGAGAACAGTATTCCATGTGAGGCCGAACTTGCGCTTTGTAAAGTTGCAAGCGATGTGCCGGCATGAAATACTGTCTCGCTCTGCTGAGCACGCCAAGCTTTTTAGAGGCCAATTTGACCTTCCCTTCCAAGTGACCACGAAACTGCACACTATTCGATATGTCGACGCCAAGGATTCCGATACTGGCTGAGGCAGTAAGGGGAGTGCCTTGAAACTGAGGAGATACGACAAAGGGGTTCTTTTTAGCGGTAAACGCGCAAACTTGTGTCTTCTGGGGATTGAACTGGACTAGATTTAGTCGCCCCCAATCCGAGACTTTGTTAAGCAAAGACTCGACTTCAGACACAAGTTTGTCCCGGTACTCGGCGACGTTTTCCTGAGAAATATTGGCACGGCCGGTATATAAGGCATCACCAGTGCTGTCGTCCGCACAGCAATGAATGCTGCCAGTTAGCAACATATCATTGATATGCAGGAGAAACAGCGTTGGTGATAGCACGCAACCTTGTGGAACACCAGCGTTGATAGGCTTTAAATCAGAGCATTCACCGTCTACTACGACCTTGATGCTCCGATCAGCAAGGAAACTGGTGATCCATTTGCACAATTTCTCGGGAAGCCCATAGGAAGGAAGCTTCGAAAGAAGCGCTTTGTGCCAGACCCGATCAAAGGCCTTCGCAACGTCCAAACTAACGGCTAATGCCTCCCCCTTGGACTCTACTGCCTCCGCCCATCTATGAGTTAAGTAGACCAGAAGATCACCAGCTGATCGACCCCGACGAAAACCGTACTGGCGGTCACTAATCAGCTGGTGATCCTCAAGGTACCTCATGAGCTGGCAGTTTATAATGGCTTCCATTATTTTGGAGAACAAGGAGGTGATGGCGATAGGCCTGTAGTTGGACGGGTCTGAGCGGTCGCCTTTTTTAGGGATCGGGTGCACCAAAGCTGTCTTCCATGAGTTCGGGACTACGCCTTGGGAGTAGGAGTACCGGAAAAGACGCGTTAAAACCGGTGCCAACTCCGGAGCACACGTCTTCAGCACAATGGGAGGGACTCCATCGGGCCCACTCGACTTGTTGACGTCCAGGGAGAATAGTGCTTTGCGGACCGAGCGCTGTGTAAATCGCACATCCGGCATGGAGCACTCATATCGCGGGATGGTCGGCGGTGTGTTCCCCCCGTCATCTAGAGTCGAGTTGGACGCAAAAAGAGAGCTCAACAGATCGGCTTTCTCCTTTGCGGCATGGGCCAGTGAGTCGTCCTCTCTGTGCAGAGATGGAAGAGATGGCTGACAGAAGTTCCCTTGGACAGCCTTGGCGAGAGACCAGAATGCACGGGTTCCCGAAGGAAGGCGAACTAGCTTCTCGCCAATTCTGCCGATGTGCTCAGACCTTGCCTTGGCAATGACGCTTTTGAAGGACCTGGAGGCGGAATTATACTTCTTTTTTAATGCGCTGGTGTTTACATCCCGAGACGTTGATGCGTCAGCCCAGGCCTGGTAGCACTCCTGCTTATAGCGTGATGCTATTTTACAGGAGCGACCAAACCATGGCTGGGATCTGCCTCCGATGGGCACCACAGAGGATGGAATAAAAAGTTCCATACCCTGAAGTACCACATCAGCAACAGAATCGGCAACAACGCTGGGATCTTCCGGCGAGAAGCAAACCCGCCCCCAAGGGTAGGATGCAAAAAAAGACCGCATCCCGTCCCAATCAGCTGACCTATAGTGCCAAACACGGCGGCAAGCTGTAGATCGCAACTGCGATTGGAGCGTGAGTGGCACCGTACTCCGGATCAGACAATGGTCCGAAGAGCCCAGAGGGGCATCGACGGAGACCTGATATCCGTCCGGATGAGAGGTCAGCAGAAGGTCCAACAGGGAAGGTACATGGTCTTCCACATCTGGGATCCGCGTAGGCGAAGTAACCAGTTGTGTTAGACCATATGCCAAAGCAAAGTCATAGACAGATCTACCCGCATGATCGGTTAAACGAGAACCAAGCCATTCAGCGTGGTGGGCGTTGAAATCACCGCGTATCACGATCTCTGCGGATGGGACCTGTTGTAGCACGGAGTCTGCAGCCATTTGGACGTGGTCTATGAGTCGGTCTGTGTCGGCATTACCGCTATGGGACCTATAGAGGCACCCGTAGACGCGGGGATGGTCGTCGCTGTCTACGCGCAGCCATAGGATGGACAGGTCCGTACCTTCAAGGCTGCCGAGGCGTCGAAAACAGATGTCCTCTCTGACATACACGCAAACTCCAGCCCGGGGCACAAACGAGTGTTCTAATTTGTACCCCGGGTAGGAGAGATACGAAGTATCAGCCGGAGAGGGCACCTGTGTCTCGGTAAGAAAGAGCAAGGCCGGCTTAGCTATCTCCAGATGGTAGTGGACGGCGTTAAGGTTTGAATGAAGTCCCCTGATATTGCAGAAATCCACGGTAAGCGTGGCAGGGGTTGCCTTTGCATGCTTATGATACTCGTTAACAATTCCAAAGATAAATTAAGCTTCAGATGCAGCAGCTATCAATTTCATTGCAATGTAATTAAAACCATGTGCTCAGTGAAATGTGAAATATTGTGATTATTAAATTTTGTCAGTAATCCATTTAATAGTCTACATCATGTGAATATTGAACAACAGTTAATGGATCTTTCACATCGGCATTTATTTGATGCCAGAAAATTAAAATCTGTTACTGCATCAAGTTAGCAGAGCACTGGTAGCTCCTGGGGCTTAGCGCTCGCTGTATATTTCACAGTACGCGAGCAATCCGGGTTCGATCCCCACCAAACCACTGAAATTGTTAATTGTAATTTTAAGTGCTAATTTATCATGTGCTCGGCAGTGATCGAAAACATCGCGAGGAAACCTGCATGTCTGAGAAATAAAAAATAATACTTCGAAGACATGTGAAGTTCGTCAACATGCATAGAGGCAGCACGGCGGATACTTCTTTGCCCTAAAATCCTCTCAGAAGTGAAAGGAAGCCTATGCCCAGGAGTGGGACGTATATTATAGGCCGTAATTTTAATTTTTACATCAAGTTAGGTAAGAAAAGGTCAATGGTAAATGAGTACCAATATTATAAACATTATACTAATTATCCTATCCCACTAATATTATAAATATGAAAGTTTGTATGTTTGCTATTCAATCACGCCAAAGCTAAATAAAGTGCTTATAAAATTTGGCAGTATTACAGATTACAAAGAAGAATAGGATGTAGGCTATAATTTTTGTTTCATGAATAGGGTTGAGTCGATCCCAAATCACAGTTTTACATCCATTGCGAAAAAGATCGTACATAAATATATATAATCGTTGGTGCGTCCGTCAGTGGTTGACTGGTTGAGGTGATATTCTCACAATATATTTTTATTTTTCCGAGACAATGCTTCACCGCTATGCTAAAATCCGATAAGTGGCATTATAGTGAAGTTATTAACAACTTCTTTATTAATGGATTAAACTGACTCGTCATCACAATATGAACACAAACGAAAATCAGAAAATATGGGTCCGGTAGACAGCGCTGTCATTGAGTGATTAATTAATTTTATATATAGGTATATTGTAAACGTTTGGCGTGAATTCGGTGTGAAAGTCATTGCAATAGGACAACGTATGTTGAAGCAGCTAGTTTAACGTTAAGCAATTGGTTTTTATCAAATCAGAAATCATTAATTATTTAAAGGGTGAGAATGGTTGGACATAACGGGCTTTCTCAGATTTTTGTGATTTGTATATAATATATATTTTATAATGTTAAATTTAAATATTTCTTGATTAATTATCCTTGTAACTTTCTTGTCGCTTATTTTCACAAGATCTCTCTCTGTAGGGAGTCGTTGAAGCGACGGGATAGCTATTTTTTTTACTTTAAAAAAGTGCTTTGTCAATGCCAATTTAGAATAAAAATATTTTAACATTGTATTTAACTTTGATGAGTAAGGGACATGTAAAGGTTAACACTATTAATAAATACATTGATAAAATCAGTTCTCTTATATTTTACTTAAGATTTTTTCAGATATTAATATTTGTTCGCATTTCAGGTATTAATTAAAAGAGGGATAGAATTGTTTTTAAAATTTGCAACATTTTCATGTTACTAAATTTGGTTAAACACAAGCCAACTTTGATTCGGTTTCGGATATATATAGGCTGCACTTAAAGTATCGGGAATGGAATATTTCCACTGTTCCTGTCATATTAAAATCTTTTTAATTGAAAACTCCTTGGTTTTAAAAATCGAATACCATTTATTTATTTAAAAAAAGATTCTCGGTCTTGTCACAAGGTTTTGTCAAACTTGTTTAGTCGTTGAAAAACTGGAATTGACTCGATAAAATTCAAGAGCGATGATTTATTATTACTTTCGAAGTGGTTTAACACAAAAACAGTGCGTTGACCGGATGATTTCTGCATTTGGTGATGAAGCCCCATCCAAAACCACAATTTATCGCGGGTTTGCTGAATTTCAACGTGGACGTGTCAAGCTCAGTGATGATCCCCGTCAAGGTCATCCAAAAACTGCAGTCACCCAAGAAAACGTTGATGCTGTGCGTAAGCTGATTGAGGAAGACCAACATGTGACATACCGCGAAATTCAGGCAACTTTAGACATTGGCATGAGTCAAATACAAATAATCTTGCATGAACAATTAGGTGTAAAAAAGTTGTTTTCCCGATGGATACCGCATTCGCTCTGTGAAGAGCAAAAAGTGACTCGCGTTACTTGGTGCGTAAGAACTCTCGAAAGATTCCACGCAGGATCCTCAAATGCTGTATACAACATCGTATCAGGTGACGAATCCTGGATATATGCGTACGAACCCGAAGCAAAATAGTATGCTAGCATTTGTTTGCCACAGGTCGTTTCTGAACTCCGTAAAGAGAACTGCAACCGCCGCATCATCCTCCATCACGACAATGCGAGTTCTCGCACCGCACACAGAACAAAAGAGTTTTTAGAGCAAGAAAACATAGAATTACGAGTATTAGACCATCCGCCGTACATCCCCGACCTAAGCCCTAATGATTTCTATACTTTCCCTAAAATAAAGAATAAATTGCATGGACAGAGATTTTCATCACCTGAAGAAGCTGTAGACGCCTACAAAACGGCCATTTTGGAGACCCCAACTTCCGAATGGAATGGTTGCTTCAATGATTGGTTCCATCGTATGGAAAAATGTGTCAAATTTCGCGGAGAATACTTCGAAAAGCAAAAAATACATTTTTAAATAGCAATGTTGTGTCAATTCCTTGATTCCCGAAATTTTCAGTGCCGCCTGTTATTACAACTTAAAACATTTTTACAAAAGTGTAGGTATGTAAGTAGGTACTTGGATAGTGAAATAAATTTCAACGAAGCTTTTTAGCTAAATAAAACTTTATCGCTGCTTTAAAGTTTTATATCTGCTGTCCGTATTACTTTGCATCTTTTCTCCTATAATACATATAAGTACAAAAAATGTAACGTTTACAAAATACTATCTAAAGCATTACAAAATATTTCTTTTGGATTTCCAGATATTTAATTTACTTTGAAAATGTTGACTGATGTTATCGTCTTAATTGTGCGTATATTTCACAAGGCACAAATAATAAACCAGTAAAGTCTTTTTGAAGTGATTAATTATAATCCATCCATAATGGTTTAGAAAACATTTTTACTTGATATGATAATGAAATTGCTTACGCCGCAAGACTTGTCAGGAATTTAGTAGTTTTTAATTTTTTATTTTTATGGGCTATGTTCAACAGTGGATTTTTATGAGCCGTTATGAATGAACTTTACACCATATCTCTAACTGACCTCAAAATATGCCACAAACTCATATTAGTGATATTTTAAGAAATGGCTGGAAGTTCTGGAAGTCTGACTGGTGCTGTCATCAAATTTTCTATAATTTTATTTCATGGATATAATAATTTCGAAATATTTCAAAAACAACTTAAACGAATGTGAAATTTATCGTGTGGTTCTGTTTAAAAATGTATCATATACTGAGGCAATCATTTCGAACAAAAGACACATTTGTGCGAACTGGATATATTGTTACAAAGACAATTTGCTCAGTTGGTGTTTCCTGTTAAAGATTTTTAAACTAATGTAAAATAAATGAAGGAATTCAAGGGAAAAAGATGGTTGCCTCAATTTTGGAAGTGGTGTCACTATGCGACCTTATTGATGGAAAAATAAAGTCGAAATTAAAACTGGTGTACTAAATTACCTCCACATATTAGAAAACCGACTTCTGGAAAATGGTGTCTGATCTTCCAGTGGCTAACTTTCTCTAATATTTCTGCTTATGTAAATATAGATTGTTATTATAAATTATATAAAAGGTACGGGAAAAAGTTTCTTCGTATTTTATATACGAATTCAAGACATTTTATTACAAAGTTTAATTAAATTTAACGGTCCTGAGCCACCTGCATCCATCGACTTCCTGCATGTCTCACCAGGTCGTCACTCCATCTAGTGGGGGGTCGCCCTACACTTCGCCTACCGGTACGAGGCTGCCAATCGAGAACCTTTCTTCGCCATCGGTTGTCGGTTCTTCGAGCTATATGGCCGGCTCACTGCCACTTCAGCTTACTAATTCGTTGGGCTATGTCGGTTACTCTGGTTCTACTGCGCATATCGTCATTTCTAAGTTTATCACGCAGAGAAACCCCAAGCATAGCCCTCTTCATAGCTCGCTGAGCGACCTTGAGCTTCCTCATACGGCCAGCAGTGAAGGACCACGTCGCAGATCCGTAAGTCATCACTGGCAACACGCATTGGTTGTACAATTTAGTTTTCAGGTTTTGAAGTATGTCTAACGAGAAGATGTGTCGTAGTTTCCCGAACACTGCCCAGCCTAGTTGAATCCGTTCATTGACCTCTCGGTCGAAGTTGGACTTACCTAGTCGCACTATTTGTCCCAGGTAAACATACTCGTCAACAACCTCGAGCTTAGTGCTCCCAACAACTACCGGCATAGGTGTGACATAGACGTTAAACATGATTTTTGTTTTGTCCATGTTCATCTTAAGACCTATCCGTTGGGAGACACTATTGAGATCATTGAGCATAGTGCTAAGGTCCTCCAGCGATTCTGCCATAAGGAATATATCGTCGGCAAATCGAAGGTGAGTGATGTACTCGCCATTGTTGTTAATACCGTATCCTTTCCAGTCCAGTAGCTAGAAAACGTCTTCCAATGCAATGGTGAAGAGTTTCGGGGATATAACGTCACCCTGTCTTACACCTCTCTGCAGTTGGATAGGTTTCGTATTTTGATTCTGTACTCGGATAGCCATCGTTGCTCTACTGTACAAACACTTCAGCATTTCGATATACCGACAGTCAACTTGGCAGCACGACTGCAGCACCGCCTGAATTTCGACGGAATCAAAGGCTTTCTCGTAGTCCACATACGCAAGGCAAAGTAACAGATTATACTCCTCTGTCTTCTGTACAATCTGCCGCAGGGTATGTATGTGGTCTATGGTACTAAAGCCTTTTCGGAAACCAGCTTGTTCGGGAGGCTGGAAGTCGTCAAGTCTGCGTGCGGGACGATTCATAATGACTCTCGAAAACAGCACGTAGACGCGGTTCAGAAGGGAAATCGGTCTGTAGCTCTTCAAGAGGGCGTTGTCGCCTTTCTTGCAGAACAAGACCACCGCACCTCCGGAGTAGTGCCACCATGGAGAACGGAATTAAATAGCTTCTAAAGGACTTCAAGTACCGGTTTTCCACCCGCTTTCAAAAGCTCCGCTGTAATTCCATCCTCGCCCGGGGACTTGCCGTTTTTAAGATACTGGAGAGCCATTCTAATCTCGCTCAGACTGACTTCCGGGATATCTGCGGAGTAGTGTCGGATAAGACTCGCTCTTGGATCGTTACTAACACTTGCGTGTGGCTCCAACGATGAAGTGTACAGCTGCCTATTGAACCTCTCAATCTCACTCAAAATCTCAGGTGTCCCGGTAAGGATGCTACCACACTCGGTCTTTAGCTTTGGCATGTGGCTCCTTCTGGCAGACAGATCTCTGGCAAACTTTGGAGCCTTGGTTCAACTCGATCGCTTCTTCAATACAAGCTGTATTGAAATTGCGCAAGTCCCGCCGCATGCATTTTGAGATCTGTCTGTTCAGTTGCCTGTGTGCTGTCAAATCTGTTGAAGAATGTAACTACATCTCCCGTCTAACAGCCATGAGATTAAGAGTGTGATCGGAGAGTTTTTGTGTTCTTGTGCGGCGGGTCTTGCAGAATTTAGCTCCGACCGCATGGACAGTTTCCACGAGCTTGTCATTCATATCTTCCACTTCATTGCAGTCTTCTAGGTACTGAAAACGGTTTTGTAATTCGAACTGAAAGGTTTCGGGACTTTGGAATAGAGCCTCGTGCTCTATCCGGGGACGGAGCGTTGACTTCCTTAGACGAGGCCTCTCCAACTTAACGTTTAGGTTCTGTGTGCCTCTAACCATTCGGTGATCGCTACCAGTTTTCACCCGCGCGATCACGGAGACATCAATGAACAGTTGTCGTCTGGTCGTCATAATGAAGTCAATCTCATTTTTTTCGAACCGCCAGGGCTCGACCAGGTCCACTTCCTGTGGGGCCGCTTCTAAAAGAAAGAATTCACCATAAAGAGTCCCTCTTTCTCCATGAAGTCGGCCAGCTGCTGGCCCCTTGGGTTTCGTTGCCCTATTCCAATTTCCCTTCTTTCAGCTCACCATTCTCTCTTGTGCCTAGTTTTGCATTGAAGTCTCCCATTAACACCGTATATTGGGTTTTGGAGGAATGCATGATTCTAGAGATATTCTCATACATCTCCTCCACCTCCTCATCGGGGTGTGCCAAAGTTGTTGCGTAAACCTGTATGACCTTCAGCGAATACCATTTGGTGATTCTGAGTATAAGGTACGCAACCCTCGTCGACACACTCTCAATCTTTACAACGTTGTTAACGAGAGACTAGTGGTCGATAAATCCGACACCTCCTTGAGACAGATGGTCGCCCTCCCGGTGACAGAGCAAGTTGCCGGATTCGAGGATTACCGTGTCCTCCCCCGGACCTCGGATATTCCTATAATATGCCAGCGTAACTTGTCTATCTCTTCTTCCAGCTCCACGATCTTCTCGTCAGTCTTCAGGGTGCGTACGTTGTATGTTGCCAGGTCGAGTCGTCTTAGGTGGCAACCGAACCTCCACCGGAGATTCTTAGCAGCCCCTGCCCCGCCGTTACCATGGTCACCACCGTAGCCAGGAATAGCGGGGCCGCTAGGGACTGGGGGACGTACATCTACACATCTATCTTCGTTTCCGAATTAAAATGCAGATGCGTTGTCAGCCGTGAGGACTAAGATGGAATGCCTCTTTTCCAGTAACAAGGGTAACACTTCCCACTCATGCGCCATCATTTTTTGCTGAATAGCCAAAATGTGTGTGGTCTGGCGTTATCATGATGAATAATAATAATAATAATAATTTTTATTTCGGACCAAAATTAATCCATAGTAGTGTTAGTAATAATTGACTTATAAACTAGTGTTAGTAAACATTGAAGTATGTACAAACTTTTTCAAAATCGGAGAATTATAGTTCTCCGCTACTGTTTTCAAAATGCTGTTGTGACTATCTCTCACCCTTCTAAGCAGCGAAGCTGTCTTCTTACGTATTATCGCATGAAAGCCGTCCGTGCGAGCATGCGCAAACATCTCCGACGCACTACAGTATCGAGGCAGTCCCAACAACATTCTGAAAGCATTATTATATTGAACACGCAGGGCATCCAGCGACCTTTTAGTGTAATTGATCCACAGATTGCTCGTGTACAGACTCTGGCAGTATGCCTTAAATAGGGTAATTTTAACTAGGTCAGTACATCGAGCAAATCTACGGGCCAGCATGTTACTCCTGATCGCTAGAGCCCTGCGTTCCCTTTCAATATCTACATTGTCTTTCAGGTCATCGGCAAGAAAATGGCCAAGATATTTAAAAGACGTCATTTTTTTTAATTTTTGACCCATTCAAGAACAGGTCAGGTTCATCAGTCCTAGGCTTGCCCCTGACCCCAAAGACAATGTACTCACATTTTTTGACATTATATACCAAACCATGCGACTCAGCATAGGCTACACACACCTTCAGTAACTCTCTTATAAAAAATACTCGTCTTGTGTTGATCAATTCCGGCCGTTTTTTTCTCGCATGAGTCTCATTAGTTGTTGGCAGAATAGATCCGAATCGATCGTTTTTCCCGGCGGTAAAAACTCATAATAAACAATGCCCTTCCAATCCCACCATACACACAGCATCACCTTATTGCGCTTTAATCCAGGTTTCACTACAATCTGTGGATCTGGAATACCCTATGACTAGATCTTTTTCGCACGTTCTTGTCGTGGGTGATGCATCCATCATCAGTGTTCAATCTTTTCAAAAATGGTTCGATTCCATTACTTTTTAATGGAGAATCAGAAATGAGTACACAATTCTTAGGTTTCTTTCAGTGAGCTTGTGGGTACCCAAATATCGAGCATTTTTGTATAGCCAGACTTTTTCAAATGGATCAAATAGATTTCTCTTCAATTTAATTCAAACAAAATACGAAGATACTTTTTCTCCGACCTATTATGTTAATATTGTATAATATGTTCGTACATAAGTATGCTTAAAATGTGTGAATTATGCTTTATTTACAAAATTGTTTATTTTCTGTATCAGATATAGAGCATATTATTTAGGAATATATATTTATAAGTGTATTTATACGTATGATATGTTTGCTTTTATATTTATATTATTAAAATATCTATACATACATATTTTCATGTTTTTGTGGCACTTTGTTTAATTTTCTCTGCTTAGCTCGTGGTTGACTGGTAGAGAATGTCTAAAGGCTTAAGTCAGTAAGTAATTAAGTCTGCCAATTGTACACTTAATGTGCAATAAATAAATAAAATTAGTTTCATGTCCGGATGTTTGTTCATACCTATACGAAATGCCTTCACGTTAAAGAAACTACAAAAAAATAATACTTATTATCCTCTTGTACGAGGAAAATCACTACACACTTCAGACCCGAAAACTAACAATTATGTTTGCCAAATTACTTAACGATTAACACACAAAGTAAGCGGATTCAAACAAACATGCCTTGCGCAACGAACAAATATTTTACTTGCACGTACGATAACAAGTATTTTACCTGGATCTTTTATCAAGTCCTCTTCTGACTGCACTAAAGGGTATTTAACATCGATATCGTTATTAAAGCTGACGTAGCGTTCTTAATAACATAGCGTGTTAATCTCACAATTTTAATACAAGTTGAGATTTAATTTATTATTTCTTTCAACACTAAACTACAGTTATACTTATGATCTTCCTTTGGTTTATTTTGTCAGTGAGGGTTTTCATCAATTTTGATTTTGGCGGCACTAAGCGGCTTCAACCTATGCAACGTTACTGCCTTCACAGCCTGTAATGAAATCTGTCTGACTTTCCTTGCAGATTTTCGACCAAGGCGATAAATTCCGAATATATTCGTAATCGGAATCATGTGCGCAGTATTTGAACTTTTACCGCAGTGTTATATCCTATGAATTAATATTGTGATTGTTATTGTATGGACCAGCAGATATTGAAAATATATTTATAATACAGAAAAGATCTACACGTGTTATTAGCAAAATTAGACCAAAGGTCTCGCTCGCGAGTCCATTTACTATTTTTGCGCAAACATTGAGACTCCGGGGTTCGAACCAAAAGTTGAGGTATACTTGCGAACTCTTACACTGCTTCAACTGTTGCGTGGCAGAACAAATGTAAGATTACATTAGGTAAACTAAAAGGCAGACAAGTGGTAAAATTAAAAATTTTGTACAACCGACTTCAATATAAATAAAATGAGAACATCATCAGGAGTCGAAGTCAATTAAATATACATTATTATGGATAAATCAAAAACTACTGGACATATATTGATTAAATGTACATGGAACCACATGAGAAGTGCCAGCTGTCAAATAAAAGATATCATCAACATTAGTTCACCCAGAAAAAAGTTCTGAGGTAACACACATAAATAAAATATAGTTGAATTGAGTACCTCCTCCTTCATTTGAAGTCAGTTAAAAATGTAATCTAACATAAAGAAAATATTTTTCTGACCAGCTAACCTTCATATTTGACATTGTAGAGCCACCCTGCAGCTATCTTATGGTGAATAACCACAATCTCATAGAATACCATCGTAAAATAGCAGCTTAATGCTCCTGTTTTTTTTTTACTAAATTCGTCTTCAGAGATGAAAACGCATCTGCATTTTGATTCTTAATTGAGGATAAATGTAGATATCTATGAGCCATATCATCCACTTACCATCAGGACAGATGGACCGTGTGCTAGTTTGTCACCTATATTCTATTAACAAAATATAGTGAACTTTTGGGTGGTTATGGTAGGTCTTCATTATCAACAATCTTCTTAAGTTCAGCCTCTTAAGAATGCACCAAATTGCAGTTGATTCTGAGGAGCTCGGAGAGCATTTAATTTGAGAAAATACAAACGTTTCATTTTGTTACTATACTCGTATATATAAGTAATACTTGTGATGAGAATTATGATAAAGCGTAAAAATGATGTGAAGTGAAATTGTTCAGATAAATTTATAAAATTCTTAATGTGTTAATACGTTAATTTGATGATATATTTTTTAAATATTGGAAATATCAAATGACATTGCTTCGACTAGTATTGATAATGAATATTGATTTTATTATAAAGTGTTTCAGTAATATAAAAGATTGAGGAAAAAGTTTCATCGTATTCAATATACAAATTCAAGATATTTTCTTTTCAAAGTTTAATTACATTTAATTAAAAAATACATGTACCATTTTGTTCAATAACTTGCTGCCATCTCGTAAATAGTGACATAATCCCGAGAGTGACATAATCAAGGAACCGAAACAGGTGAAAATCTGAGGGTGCAAGGTCAGGACTATATGATGAATGCATTAATACTTCCCAACTTAGCTCTCTCAATTTTTGCTGATTGGCCAAAGATCGCTCTCGCTTTATCATGATGAAAAGACCACTCTTTTCTGTTGATCAATTCCGGCCGTTTTGAAAACGCATGAACAAACTTTGTACTACTTTCATTGACAGTGAATTTGGGCCATAAACGTCCCAAATTTTTTCGCGGCTTTAGTCGAATTTTTTTCTTTTTTGTAATAAAACTTCAGAATGTATCGAATTTCTTCGTTAGATGCACTCATTTTGTTAGACAAAGAAAACAGTTGAAAAATGTCTGGAAAATGTCTTTTACTTTTTCTGAATGTCCTACATGTATTGACATTAAAACCAGCCAGATACAAACAGTACAACCAAAGAGATTTTTCTTTAATTTTATACAAACAAAATACGAAGAAACTTTATTCTTCGACCTATTAGATGCCTTTAGATAGATATATATTTTACCTGTATTTATACCAATGTAGTTCGCGACGACAACGTCGTAGTAAGTTTAACCAAAATTCAAAGTTATCGACAGTTTCACGCCTTTGATATTAAGTTTGAAACACAATTATTAAACGCTGTTCAATTAGTGGGGGTAAATTTTGCTGAAATTAGTTTAAGTTCTTCATCAATGAAACAAACCAACTATATATTTTTCATTATCGTCATTTATCATTACAGTCTTTCACAAATCCATTGCTGAACAAAGGCCTCTCCAAAGGGATGCCAGAAAGCACGGTTCTGAGCCATCTGCATCCATTAACTTCCAGCAAATCTTACCATACATCACTCTCTACCTAGTGGACGGCCGCCAAACATTTCACTTACCGGTACGGGGCTGCCACTCGAGAACATATCATACATGTTGCATAAAATATTCATGACTTTTATTTTACTTCTTTTTTAATATCAGCGTATGATAATCTACTGCTGCTAATGGACCTCCCCATCGTAAGAAAGATTTGCTGAAATTGGCACTCTTCCAGGGCTTAATGCAACACAGGGCATCGGCGGATTGGAGGGGAGTAGCCATACGCAGGCGTTCCCCTTTGTCAGCATAGGATGCTCGCTTTCGCAGTTATGTATCGTGCAAAAATGCTATGACTATTCCCCTTCGGTCCGCCGGTGGCCAGTGTAGCTCTATGATCCAGGTGTGTTGACGACTGCAGTGCCAGACGTCCTTTCACTACTACGCATCTTATGACATAATATAAAATATTGTTTTAAATCAGTATACACTTATAAAGAAAAAGGCTAACTTAAAACTACACAACACAACACAATCTGGTAAAATTAATATTGAACGTGTAGTTGCGGTGTAAGTATATCCACTACCCTATATCTTACCGTGGGTGTCGTAATATATGACAGAGTGAAGGCGAAACAGAAGATAGGCAGTAGCATCTTCCTGACAAAAACTCAAAATAATGAAAACCTGCGGCTGCCAACCAGTCTGCCAAGCGTGACAACTATGGCAAAAATGAGGGGGGGGGGGCGATTTATGGATATCATTAATTATTAAATATATTAATAAACCAATTCTATAAAATTTTGTTAAATCTCTAAAAAAATAATTAAAAAAATATTATAACTTTTTTTTTCAATTTCTTACTATTTCTAAAATTAAATCCTTAGAATAAAATAAAGCTAAAATAGGTATTCCATATAAAGCACAATTTTGAGGTAATCTTTGAGGGAAGTTTATGTTCAGTAGTGGATTTTATGACTTGTAATGAATGAATGAATGAATGAATGAATGAATGGACATTATACACAATCACGAGTAACACTAAAAAAAATAAGAAAATAAATTTACCTAGATAGAATTTATTTTTAATTAGTTAAATTTCAATGCCACTTTCAAGCTCCATATTAAGAAAGTTTTATGTGACTCTTTCTCGATATAGTAATAAAATTGCTGTAACAAATAAAATTATTATTATGGCAGGCAATTTTTATATAATGACTGAACCGCTAAACCGATCAACAGAAAAATATCCTTCTATAAAAAAATAATTAAATGATAAAACTTATTAACAAGATTTTTAATAATTTTTAAAACGTTTTGATTACGTTATTTTATTCTTCGTAAAATAATAATAAACAATAAATACGAATTTTATAAAGAAAATTTGTTGAAAGGAAAAAAATCATTTTTATACAGTTGATTCAATCAGATTGGGTGGGTGAACTATAAAGTGATTCGAACCTTTCTTCTGGATGCGCTGGCTCAATCGAATCAGTCTCGGAGCTTTGATCACGCATGCTACATTACCCATAGACGTAAAATACAGCTACAACTTTATTTCATCATAATTCGATATTATTAATAGTTTCCAAAAGTTAGGTATTTTTTCTTTTGAGGTCTAATGATTACCTAATTAAAAAAATTGTAATATTATGTTTATTAAGGATTTTTAAAGGCAAAAACAAATATCAACATATTACAGAAAATACAAATGTCTAAGAATTTTCTTTAACATCCTAGTTTTAATTTAACCTTCGAAATTACATAATGCAATATAATTATTAGATTTTAATGAAAAATAATATGAGAGTTTAAAAAACTCAAACAACACGCATTGATCATTAGCTGTCATGATTCTAGTGAGAATACTACAAATTAGTCATCAATTTATCCCCTTCACAAGTCCACTAGAGTACATCAGCCTCCCCCAATGAATGCCACAACGCACAGTCCTGAGCCATCTGCATTCATCGACTTCCTGCATGTCTTACCAGGTTGTCACTCATGGGGGGTCGCCCTACACTTCGCCTACCGGTACGAGGCTGCCACTCGAGAACCTTTCTTCCCCAACGGTTGTCGGTCCTTCGAGCTATGTGGCCGGCCCACTGCCACTTCAGCTTACTAACCCATTGGGATATGTTGGTTACTCTGGTTCTACTGCGGATATCCTTATTTCTAAGTTTATCACGCAGAGAAACTCGGAGGATAACCTTCTCCATAGCTCGCTGAGCGAGCTTGAGCTTCCTCATACGGCCAGCAGTAAAGGAACACGTCTCAGATCCGTAAGTCATTACTGGCAACACGCACTGGTTGTACAGTTTCGTTTTCAAGATTGAGGTATGTCTAAAGAGAATATGTGTCATAGTTTCCCAAACGCTGCCCAGCCGAGTTGAATCCGTCGATTGACTTCTCGGTCGAAGTTGGACTTACCTAGTCGGACAATTTGTCCCAGGTAAACATACTCGTCAAGAACTTCGAGCTTAGTGTTCCCAACAACTACCGGCATAGGTGTGACATGGACGTTAAGCATGATTTTCGTCTTGTCCATGCTCATCTTAAGACCGATCCGGGTATTGGAGTATTGCCACCATGGAGGACGGAACTAAAAAGCTTCTGAAGGATTTCAAGTACCGGTTTTCCACCCGTTTTCAGAAGCTCCGCTGTATTTCCATCCTCGCTCGGGGACTTGCCGTTTTTAAGGTGCTTAAGAGCCATTCTAATCTCGCTCAGACTGACCTCCGGGATATCTTCGGAAAAGTGTCGGATAAGACTCGCTCTTGGATCGTTCCTCACACTTGCGTGTGGCTCCAACGATAACGTGTACAGCTGCCCATAGAACCTCTCAACCTCACTCAAAATCTCAGGTGTCCCGGAAACAATGCTGCCACATTTGGTCTTCAGCTTTGACAGTTAGCTCTTTCTGGCAGACATATCCCTGGCAAAGACTTTGGAACCTTGGTTCCGCTCGATCGCTTCATCAATACAAGCTGTATTAATGTCTTCTAGGCACTGAAAACGGTTTTGTAACTCGAGCTGAAAGGTTTCGAGAGTATGAAACAGAGCACGAGGGGGACGGAGCGTTGACTTCATTAGACGAGACCTCTCCAATTTAACGTTTAGGTTCAGTGTACCTCTAACCATTCGGTGCTCGCTACCAGTTTTCGGCTTCGCGATCACGGAGACATCACATCATTTGAGGTATACATACGTATATATATATATATATATATATATATATATATATATATATATATATTCAACTCGGCTGGGCGGCGTTCGGGAAATTGTATGATCATCGGTGTTTTTTATTAAAGGATAAAGGTGACAAACGAGCACACAGTCCACCTAATGGTAAGAAACGCAGAGGTAAACCTCTACTTCACGCTGGTATTCTGTGAGGTCGTGGTACCACCCCGGTTCGAGCCGGCCCATCCGTGCGATAGCAAAAGCTGCCGCGTGGCTCTACCACTGTATTAATACGTCGTAAAAATTTAAAATAATTCGGACTTCTGTCCGAATTACATAATTTTTTTTTTATTTTACATGCCCGCAGACGCATGTTGGTGTGATCTGAATTATAAAATTCCGTTAAATTTGTTTAACTAATATAAAGCATTAAATAAAATAGGTTTGTTAAGATTTTATTACATTATTACATTTTTTACTAGTGTTTCGCCCCGGCCTTGTACCTCCACCTACCGAGTCCAATTATTTTGCCGAATCCAAGTTTACAGCCTATCCAGGTACCCACTCAAAATGCACACAAAAAAATTCATCAAAATCGTTCGAGCCGATTTAGCGAGACTAACGGACACCAATTGTTTTTTTATATATAGAGATTATTTGTGTGTTAAATGTGATTGTTAAAAAATAAGCTTTTAATAAAAAGAAAAAACTGACTTAAAAGAAGTAAAAAGAACAATATAATTTCCAAATAAAAAAATCTGAAGTTTAAGCTTTGATTCTACAATGGTCGAAGGTCTAGTCTAACAAAACCCCAACTTTTAGACTTTTTACAGTGGCATTAGCAATATCAGAAGCTTAAAATATCCGCTTATATAGTAAATCAAAACAATTCCATTTACGTTGCGTTTTTTCTTTTTTAAATTCTCATCCCTACTCAAAGGACTGAAAAATCGGGTCGCAAAGAACATCAAGGCTATGTGTAACAAAGACACTTATGACAAAAGACTCCTTTGAGACTGGTGCAAAAGTTTAAATTGAATTAAAGTAGCCTATACGTCTTTTCTACATAAATCAGGATACATTTTTATATAGCGTTATATTCGACATTTAAGCTAATCGACATATGACATTTCATTTACTATCTATTAAAAATGTGGACAAATATTTTAGTTTTCGAAAATGGAATAGAATAAAGGAGACGGATACGTTTCCATACATTCTTGGGCCCAGGTGTTAACAAGATGAAAGTTGGATCATTTGAAAGCTTACATATAAACACTCCATAGTTGAAAATTTGACAAGATTTGTCAATCTAGGAGCTGAGTTATTTAAGATTAAGTAAAAGTCAGGTTATATTTCAACTACATTGTAACAGTCGATTTCTATCTATATATAATATAGTCATTTAACTATTAAATGAATATTTTTCAAGTGTTAAAGGGGGCAAAAGCTTTAAGGAATAATTATATTAATAAATTCTCATATTAACAGCGTAAATGGAGGTAAATGCCTACTTACTTCGCCTGTAATGTTTTGCTCAAATAACATCAGCTCATATTATCAACTGTTCCAAGCTTTCTTGTAATTCAAGTGGTAAATAAATATTTAACCAAGCTGGCTACAATTCGAGTACACTCAGGCAACTTATTTATTCTGACAAATATCCCTTAACAATCAATTTTTATACGAAAAAAAATAACTAGAAATCGAACCAGACACCTCAGACTTTGATAGGGTTTTTTAAGCACACATTAATATGTCTCAACCTAATTATCTAATTCTCTGATCTACCGAATTCAGTCAGATAGGAATAGGGTGTTGGTTATTAAACAAAAAACATTTTACTTAGGTATTTTAATTGTCTTCAATAATTATTAAAATATCGTCAAGGAAGTGTGCAGGTGGCACTATATTGTCCTGATACCTTGCCCAACTATGGTACCATGTAATTGATCTATTCTACAATAAAATTGAAGAATAGATTCTCGGCCGCTGCGAGAGCTGTCAACCAATATGTATACAACGTATATTTTGCGGCTAATGTGCCTTGAATTTATTCTTCCTCTAAACAGCCATTAGGTATTTGAAACAGACAGCTCTCGCAATAGACTGCTGCTAGCCTCCCTGCACACTTCAATTATATAAACATCATTTGCTCTTATGTGTTCACCATACTAGGAACGTGCCTGTTTCAATTGGTATGTACCTAACGAAATTAATATAAGTTCACTATAAGAAAGCTGGGAAAATCGTTCAAATTGTCATTTTGGATACTTATTGTTTGGAACATGACACGTTTAGAAAATAACTTGACAAGGCTGGGTAGTCGTATAAGTAATATTATCGGTGTCCAGTAACGAAGGATGGGTCAATCGAAAGCAGGATAAGTAAGTAAAATCGCGAAATAAAGTCGTGGACAACAATAAAACGGAACGAGTCAAAACAACGAGTGACAAGTGACGTACATATTAATAAATACGAGCAAGCTATAGTGAAGTAATAGTTGACATGTCGATCTGAGATAGATTAATAAAAAAATCGATTATTTCGAGTTAAGGAATCGATTTTCAATTCTTTGGATCCATTCACAGAATCGATTTAAGAATTGTCGTATCCAGTCGTATCGGACCGAATCACATAGAAGCCACTTTTTGTTGGTTCAGTTACCAAAAAGTCACAGTGAAAAATCAACGTGTAATATTGTACGTTGATAACGTTGGATACTTGAAATATTAGTACGGCTATCAAACGTAAAAGTTTGGCAAGTTTAGAATTAAGCAACACCACTTTATCATAAATTCATTAATAAATAAATTTAAAAAATAAACTTATAACGTGACTTTACTTAAGCATTTAAATTTATTAGGTTTTATTTCAGGTCGTTTTTTTATTACCTTCCTTACCTGACCTTTTTTTTAATATACGAATTTCACCTAACCTTGCTGTCGTTGATGTACCGTTCTAGTACATACGCGTGGTTCCTAGTATTTGGTTAAATCAGTGACAGAAGTAACGCAGCAGTACTCCTGCCACTGATTTAAAACGATGTACGTAGTACGGTGGCTGCGTGAATGAACATAGTTTCTCCATCTATGCCTCAAAGATTTAGATTTGGAATTTTTTAAATAGTCAAAAAAAGTCACAAAGTCACGGTGATATTTATACCGTGCTGTTTTCGAATACATCATCTTTATTTAAAAAAAGTGCCATAATCCGAGAATGAACTAAACGTATCTGTACTTTTTATTATCGGCAAAGTTAACTTCATTATCAAATAACAGATGCCGTTACTTTTTAGTGCAAAGGCAAAACGAAAAGACAAGTTAATTGTAAATTATTTGGCACTAGGGCTTCTCAAATGCCACCTATGTATTTTATGTGATTAATAAATGCAATACATAAATGTAATATTTCTTTCATACAGTAATCATGTATTTAGCCGACAGAAAAAGAAGAAAAGTCTGTTTTATATATGTTAGTCGATATCTTCGTCAATATCATGAATCAGTATTGGTAATTCTTTTTTTTACACAGTCGACATTTCTCATTCTCATTGATATATTAGATTACTATCTTTGGCAGCTATTTAAACGTTAATTATTAATTATAATTTGGCATACCAAGCTTTTGTTAAAATGCTCAATTTAGTCGCGAATCGATGATATTGCGATCGGCAAAAATCGGCGAAAATCGACCCTTTTCAGAACAAATTGACATTGTAAATAATTTTGCAGTTTGTACTGTCAAGTGTCAAAAAGAGAAGTCTTACGAACTATTTAGAAGACGTTAGTCTATGTATCGCTCCAAAACGAGAATTACACTAGTTTATCGATTCTATATGTTAATCGATTTATTGATAATAAATGTTTATTTAATTTTTCTTTATGCAAATAACATATTTTGATAGTTACTACTTAGTAGCTTTTTAGTTTATATTTATTTTTAGTCCGAATAAATTTAAAATCGATTGTATGAATATAATCGATATTCTTAATTATTTTTAATTATAATGTTTTTTCAAATTCTAGATTGTAAAATGAGCTAGTTTTTTGTATTTGTGCTCAGAAAAATATAAACAATTTTTTGAAGTATATTTTTTTTATAGGATTAGGCTGACAAACGAGCGCACAGTCCACCTGATGTAAGTGGTTGCTGCGGCCCATAGACATCTACATCTATCCTCTATTACAAATCAAAATGTAGATGCGTTGTCACCCGTGAGGACTAAGATGGAATGCCTCATTTCCAGTAAAAAGGGCCTCCGGCCACCTGCACTCACCAAGCGAAACGCAGAGGTAAACCTCTACTTCACGCTGGTATTCTGTGAGGTCGTGGTACCTCCCCGGTTCGAGCCGGCCCATCCGTGCGACAGCAAAAACTGCCGCGTGGCTCTACCACTGTTAAACCAATATATACTAATTTGTTCACTTCAGGCCCAAAAATCCCATTCTCCTTTACTTTATTCTAAGTGTATTCAAATAGTACATATTAGGAGTGTACTAATATTTATAGGTATGTACTATAATATATATATGTAGTGTACTTTTTAATAATTTATACTTTTCCAATCATCACCATCAGCAGCAGCAGCAGCAACATCATCATCACCATCACAGCCAACCAAAGTCCACTGCTGAACATAGGTCTCTCTTTAGATTGCCTCATAGGGGAATGGATACTTTGCCATAGTTGACACGCCCGGGGTGATACGGGCTAGTGGAATCACTTACGCCACTATGACACGGCGATCAATGTTTGAATCACCCATTATGTTAGCCACTCAACCGTCCACGGTGACTACAGTCCCCAAAAACCGTTATTGCCTCACCTGTCTAGGCACCAAACGACATCTTTCGGTTTAAACGCGTACAGCGCAAAAGATAGCTGTTATTAATACAGTAAAAAATTATAGATGGTGCTATATGAAATTTGTCGTCTGTGAAAGTGAATTTTATCTGTATCATAGTAACAAAATATTTATAAAAAAAAGTTAAAATGAAATTTCGCCATTTTTGTTTGTGGAATGTTAACGTGTGAGAAATTCGATCAAAAATGTAATAACTTTTCTGTTTTTACACGTTATTTCTAATATTATTGTACATCAAACTAATTGTGAAGATATTTTCTTTATTAAATATGTATCATTACGACAACTCCAACACGTTTACATATAATAATTTAGCTCTTAAATTTTATCACTATACGCGATCATCGTTTATTGATTATACCTATGTTGTTTAAAATGTATTCTAATCAGTTTTTTGTGTTAAATGAATGCAAAATATAAAATAATGATTCACTATTAACACGCCTAACTAGCTTAATAGCTTAATAACGTTCATGAGCAAGAACTATAGGAAAGTACGTGAGCGATGTAGAAAAGGCATCGCGACGTCAGTGCGTTTGAAGGCGTGGCTGAACCTGTGTGGCGGGTGGCTGCTGTTTGAGAAGCATCCGCACGAGTACGAGGACCTGCTGCGTACGCATGGACGACATCCACAAGGACCCGAACAGTGTTTAGGACAACAAGAGCTGTTCTCAGTGCTAAAAGCGTACTCGGTGCTGAATCTGAAGATGGGCTACTTCCAAGCGCAGGCAGCGGTGGCGGTCTTGATGTTCATGGACAAAGCGGCCGTACAAGCTTTCTGGTGCGACGTCGGCATCAGCGACAAGTATCTTAGCACCGATTACAACCATGATCTGGAGGCGCTGCAACGTGACGGTGAAATCCTGCAGGCGTTGCTGCGTTACCCGCCGTACACAGGCACCTAGTGCGTCATAATTTGAAGCTGGTGCTGTACGCCACCAAGTAGCTACTGTGCGCGTTGACGCACACGCTGTCATGGAACAGCCTGCTGCGCGTATGTGACTGCTTCCTATGCGAGGGAATGACGGTGATGTTTAAGGCGGCGCTTGTGATCCTGGCGAGCATGCTGTAACTGATGGACTGGAAGCTACGAAAGAAACTGCCAAGCTAAAACGTACCTTATGCCGTGTTTATACGAGTGGTTGTTGTAGATAGTCGTGTGAGTCGGCAGCGACGTGTACGTGTAGGACTGTGACTAATTGAACTAAGTGAATCAGCTAACATTGCAGTCACTAGTTCGATACTAAAGTTGACTAATTAAGGAAATTGATCATTGATTCCTATATTAATAAAATCGGTGTCGCATGTTATAGGGAGCAGAAACCAAACTTGGCGTAATTTTTTATTTTAAGTTTTCCTAGGGAGATATCAAGTGAATGACCTTCATTCGTTCAAGAATTTTTCTGCCTCCAGGACGGCGCTGCTTGGGAGTGGGTGAAATACTTGACTTTGAAATCTCATAGTGGGGAAAGTTAATTTGTTTGAAAAGTGTAGAGATACAATACAATACAATACAATAACTTTATTTCAGGCATCAAGGACTTAAAAATTAAGAACATTGGCCCATAGCAATATATACCTTAACCTAAAAATATATATAAAATATAGACATAACTTAACACTATCTAGGGAACTTTTTTTTTCTTTGGCGCGTCCCTGTATCGGTGAAACACTACCCCAGAGGGCCAGAAATCGGGAGCGAGGAATGTCTGTTTATGTTTTGCAGGAACCTGGAGTACGTAGGATGTGAAGTTTGTTGACCTATTAGACTCCAGACGCTGCAAATGTAAAGAGATCGGATCCTCAATGCGGCATCGGCTTCGTTCTTCCACGAAACGCAGGACGTCTTCTCCCGACGTACTTTTGTCAAAACGGGAGATGTAGAGTTGTATAGTTGGCTCCACAGCACGCAGAGTTGTACTCGCGTTTATCTTGGCGGTCCCACGCTGGTTACAGACGGGTCGCGACCGACGTCTCTTCTCAACAAGAGTAAACCCGTCCTTATTAATCTTGTCTTGGGTCACCACTGGAACTGATTTTATTTCCACATTCTTCCGCTTTCGACCACAAGAGGGTGCCGGTTGTAAAGATTTTCGGGCAACATCCGCAAACGTCTTCCCTTGTTTTGAGGTTGGCTTCGGCGGAGGAGTACCAATGGGTTCAGTCAAGGGTTGAGGTGGTGATGCAATGACGACCGAGGTCGCCCTAGTTTCTCGGTCATCAACCCGCTGACAGACGGTATCGCATGACGGAGTCGCAATCATCGGTGAAATATGACTACTATTCCGGTTACCGCGTGTCGTATTTACATTCTGCGACGGCGGTGAATTTGCAGATGTTGCAATTATGTTGTGCAACATATTGACTTGGTTCCTCAGCTCTGTTGCGGCTCGTTCCGATTCCTCAAATTTGGAACGGATGTCGGTAACATCGGCTCTCAACGTGGTGATGTCTTTCAACAATCTAGTGACGTCTACGTGATCGAACGTCACGGGAGGCAGCTTGTTGAGATCACGCGCGACGAAAGTTGGGATGTCATCAGGGTCGGTCTCATTGAATAGCCTGAAGATGTCTTGCAGGTCTTTCTTACCGCGTCCATCCCTGTGACGTGTGATAAGACGGATTTGGGTCACGGCTGAATCTGCTAACACCTTCTTCGCTTGGATGATCTCGTCCTCGGTGAAGCTTGTCATCAGTACCTGTTCCAGAGACACCTGGTCCATGACGTACAATTTTTGTTGAACAAAGGCCAGGAACTCGTGGATTACGACGGTTTCGGAGCGTTTAGTTTGACACGCCATTTCGATTTATTTTTGCGCAGTAGGTATGCTTACGCTACAAAAATACTGTAGGTTCGGCATTAGAGCCGTCACGTCATTATGAAGCGACTGCACTAACCGGTAGTAAAATTGCGACTGACTTAATGTTTCTTTCTGGATACCTAATATAACCTATACCTAACCTAAACATGGATATTCCTAAAAGTGGAAGAATAAAAAAGTTAAAAATGTGTAAAAATTAGTGAATCATCCTCAGAATTAAAGCATCGAAGCTTTAGTGTATAATAAGTACATTAGAAAATGAAAAACTTTTATTGAAAATGCAACTTATCAATGATGATGACACTTTGTGACCATTTGCGTAGCAATTAAGTTGAACTTAGTCCCAAATAGCGACATCTGGTGAGCGTAAGATTATTAGCCCTCATTGCCAGCGGTAGCTGCGGAGATAAATGTATATTTTATTAGTTATCTTACTATCGGTTCTGGAATAAAGAATCGTGATTATTTTTCCATTTTAGATTAAAAATAAACTGCAAATTTTCCAATGATTTCTTATATTTACGCTAAAACTATACATTTAAACAAAATTAGTTTTACAGATTTTATCGCGTATATTAACTTATTTTATATTCCCAACGTTTCACACAAAACACATAGCTGACGTGAAGAATCGACGCTCAGGGAAATCTGCAGTCTGTAAACACGTACAGGATCGCCTCTGTCACTATATTCGATTTGATAGACCACAAATCCTCGCTAAAGAACACCGATTCCTTTCAAGGATGATTCAAGAGGCTATTGAAATCAAAAATATCCTAATTTCAATAGAGAAAATGGCTTGGTGCTACCATCTGCTTGGGATCCTATAATGAATAAAATTAAATCCCAATCCAAGCATACAACTGCAAGACTTCAAGATACTGTAAGTTCATACTACGGAGATCGGACAAAAATTAATAATTTTTAATCTGGAGGTAGCCGTGATTAACTATGACATTGGGACGTCAAACACCTCAGTCCCCCCCGTGACCAGAGCACTAGAAAGTGATCGAAACTTTGGGAATATAAAATAAGAATACCTACGCGATAAAATCAGTCAAACTAGTTTTATTTAAATGCAAATTTCCTCTGTCAATCGAAATGATATCTTCTGGAAGTGCTTAGTTTAACAAATAAGGAATTCATTTGTCCTTGGCTTGTCTCTCGTTTATTTTAGTTTTTAATTAATAAATGTGCAGTATTATGTTCAACGTTTGTCATTCGAGACAGTTTTAACAAAGTTTATAATAGAGTTGACAATTTTGCAAGCAAGCTTTTTAATCTATGCAACATAATGGAACACTCAAAGAGGAATGACTTGCACACAGATGTGTTTTTTTTCATCACAGCAAAAAAAAAACGATTAATACTAAGTATTTATCTCAGTCCCTTGCTTAATAACTTAAATTATTGTAGGTTACACAAACATTACATTCGAGCGTCATTTTAACTGAGAACTCGTAATACCCTAGTAGGTTGTACTTTATTATATGGAGCTTTACAAGCATTTTTTAAATAAAAATAAAACACTGATTTTCTGTACGAATGCTTATTTTGTACTTCCCTTTTTAAAAATGTCATAAGAGTTTATAAGCAGCTAAACGCTAGAGCTAGTCAAGAAACACAAAAGGCATCGTTAATGGACCGAATATACTTAAAACACTCCAGTAGATTCCGAAAAGATTTCCTATAGTATATTAAAAGATGTGATAAAATAAGAGCAGTACCTAAGTACCATGGACGTTTAACGTCCGTGAACAAGTACAAAGGAACGAATTATCCAATAAACTTTTTAACTAAGAAGCGAATAATATCATGTAAATATTTTTGAAACGCGTTCAAAAAATTTCGAATTTATAAAGTATATATTGGCTGGTCAAACAGGAATATTTGTAAAATACGTAAAATAATCTTTTCTTTTTGTGTGTGTGAAAACTTCTCTGTGTATAAGTGAAAACTTCTTTAGCAGCGTTGAGCGTTTTTGATAAGGGATAATCTTATAGGTTGGCGTCACCGATGATCTCAACATGGTCTCGACAGACATGCTCGTATAATAGACACGAGCATGTCTACACGATCATGTCTACTTCACGTCGTTAGTCTTTATCATTAAGCTTTCACTTCTGTCGGCAGTGCTTATTGCTCTCTTTATACTCCGTTAAATAGTTCGGGTTTCACGTCATCATCGTTTGCCTGAAAGGTTAAGAATACCTACCAGCTAGGACACATTTAAGACCAATGTTCGGGCTCATTTCCTAAAATTGCTTCATAAGTGCTAAACACCGTCATCATTGTAGTAGTATCTCTGTTTTAGTTTAATCAGTATATCAGTGTATCTTATATTATATTTTCTTATATATAATATATATCTACGTTCTTTGTAACCGCCTTCTTACTTTTATAACTGCCCTAAGGTTGACTGGCAGAGAATACTTTTAACGTTAAGTCCGTCTTTTGATCCTATACTGAAGTAAGATTCCACAAAGACTAAATAAATAAATAAAATATAAATAAAATAACGTTTAATCAAATTTACCTGCAAATTACTCATTACAAACGCCAAAATAGAACTTAATATAAGGTCTGGGAAAGTTCCGTCGTAATTTATGTACAAATTCAAGACATTTTAAAAAAAAATTATTAACGTTTAATTATAATATATGTATATCGGCGCAAGAGGTCAACCGTGACGAGACTTGACGCGATGACGTCAGATCACGTGATGCGCTCGCTCTCCCGACACACGAAAGTATAAAATAGGCGTGCACTGCGTGCTGCGGCCAAGGCTCCGGGCGCGGATGGCATCTCCAACCAAGCCTTAAAACACTTTCCTGAGCAGGTGTTAACCTTTTTATCTATTATCTTCAACGCCTGCTTCAACTTTAGTTACTTTCCCACTACGTGGAAAGAGGCAACTGTGATTGGTATTCCCAAGCCAGGCAAGCCTCTCAACCTCCCCTCCAGTCATCGCCCCATTAGCCTCCTCAAGGCCATGGGCAATCTCTTTGAAAGAGTCATCCAAAATCGCATGAGGCGCCATCTGTTTCCCACAGACGGTGACCCTCTTATCATTCCCCATCAATTCGGTTTCCGAGCGAAACACTCCTGCCCCCAACAAGTTCACCGTATTGTGGAATATATCCTCAGCGGTTTTTATCCCCGTCGTCATAAGACTATCGCGGTCTTTTTCGACATCGCCAAAGCCTTTGATAGAGTCTGGCATTATATTATCTTATCTTATCTTATCTACAAACTATACAAAATAGGTCTCCCCGATCGTCTAGTACGTCTCGTGGCCTCTTATCTAAATCATCGTACCTTTCTTTTTAGACACGAAGGCACTCTATCTTCACAGCGCCCCATCAAAGCTGGTGTCCCTCAGGGCTCAGTACTTGCTCCTCTACTGTACATCCTGTTCACCAACGACATTCCCATCCCGCCGAAAGGTGTTTAGCTCTCCCTCTTCGCAGACGACACTGCTCTCTACTGTAAAGGTATCTCGCTACCTTTCATACGGAACAAGGTCCAAAAGTTAGTTGATGACCTAGGAGCTTGGTTCAAAAAATGGCGAATCGATGTGAACCCGGAGAAGAGCTCCGCCGTTCACTTCGATTATAAACGACGCCGTCTCAAAAACACTCCACCAATACGTATGCTAGGGACCCCTGTCCCCTGGCATACGTCTGCCAAATATATAGGTGTCACTCTAGACACAGGGCTAACTTTCAGGCCCCACGTCAAAAGAGTAACCCGTCACGCACGTTTTTACCTGAATAGGTTCAACAGTATGTTGGGCCGACACAGTAAAATGTCCCTCAGAAACAAGCGTACCCTTTATAAGGTCTGTATACGACCAGTCATGTCCTACGTGGGCCCCATTTTTGCCCACGCTAACCCTAAAATTATAAATGAACTCCAAGTAGTTCAAAACCTTTTCTGTCGTCGAGCTGCGAACGCACCTTGGTACGTCCGTAATGCCGACCTTCATCGGGACCTAGAGCTCCCTACAATTCAACAATTTCTTAAAAAACTCTCTGAAAACTTCTTCAAAGCCTCAGAGTTGCACTCCAATCATCTTATTCGTGAGGCAGCTACTTATGCAGCCCCACTCCCCTCTCGCTATTGAGTCCGCAGGCCGAGAAACTCTCTCTCGGACCCGCCTAATAAACTGTCAAACGACCTGAACTGCCTCACGGCGGCTCAGGCCAACTCTAATTAAATTATTCATAATTAATTTGCCTTCGTAGGCACTCCCTCAGTGGCTCGTAGCCGCCTGCGCCCTCTTTTCCCAAAAGAGGGTCGCTTCTGATACGGCATAAGAAGCTTTAAACAGCTAGTTGCCAGTCCCTAAAGGCGGTTTTTAGCGGGTATCACTTAGGTCCCCTGGTAGGCAGTGAGTCCCGCATGACCAGGACAGACCGGCTGTCGTGGTATGCATATTGCATTTTCCGCCTCCCTCTGTGGTAGCCCATTTCCAATTGCTTCGGGCGCAAAAAAAAGTGCTGCCGGCAGTCACTCTCTAACGCCGATCGCGTTAAAGTTGTGTCGCCTACTCCTTTTTAAAAGGCCGGCAACGCATCTGCGATTCCCCTGGTGTTGCAGTTGTTCATGGGCGGCGGTAGTCACTTACCATCAGGTGAGCCGCATGCTCGTTTGCCCCTCTCCTATAAAAAAAAAACGTTTTGAGTTTTCTAGTGAAGTAAAACATAGTCAAATACTTACAATAAACGTGAAGTGATTATATTGTGAATGAACTAATTAATCTATGTACAAATAATTGTGTGAATTGTGTAATTAAGCTGTAAACAATTTTTTTTATAGGATAAGGGTGACAAACAAGCACACAGTCCACCTGATGGTAAGTGGTTGCTGCGGCACCATAGACATCTACATCTATCCTCTATTCCAAATCAAAATGTAGATGCGTTGTCACCCGTGAGGACTAAGATGGAATGCCTCATTTCCATTAAAAAGGGCCTCCGGCCACCTGCACTCACCAAGCGAAACACAGAGGTAAACCTTTACTACCTCTGCGTTTCGCTTGGTGAGTGCAGGTGGCTCGTATTCTCACGCTGGTATTCTGTGAGGTCGTGGTACCATCCCAGTTCGAGCCGGCCCATCAGTGCGACAGCAAAAGCTGCCGCGTGGCTCTACCACTGTTAAAAACTATAAAAATATTGATGGGGTAACTCAAAAAAGATCTTAAAGAAGAGAAATACGGATTTTTTTTATAGCAAAAACCATCAGGTGATTGAGGAAATGTAGGTACGTTGCCGGTTTTGTAGATCAGACTCCTAGCCTCTCTCTGTCGGAAACCATAATTTTTTTCTGGCTTTTCCTTCTCTTACAAACAACTACGGGACGAAATTAGATGATGGATTTTTTCACCGTCAGCTCTCGGCAAAAAGATTTTTGAAGGAAATAAATTAATTCAATGTTTTAGTTTATACTTTTAAATTTCAAAATTGAGTTTCCAACAATTGGTTTTTATCAAATCAGAAATCATTAATTTGGTGATTATTTAAAGGGTGAGAATGGTTGGACATAACGGGCTTTCTCAGATTTTTGTGATTTGTATATAATATATATTTTAAAATGTTAAATTTAAATATTTCTTAATTAATTATCCTTGTAACTTTCTTGTCGCTTATTTTCACAAGAACTCTCTCTGTAGGGAGTCGTTGAAGCGACGGCATAGCTATTTTTTTTTACTTTAAAAAAGTGCTTTGTCAATGCCAATTTTGAATAAAAATATTTTAATATTGTCTTTAACTTTGATGAGTAAGGAACATGTAAAGGTTAACACTATTAATAAATACATTGATAAAATCAATTCTCTTATATTTTACTTAAGATTTTTTCAGATATTAATATTTGTTCGCATTTCAGGTATGAATTAAAAGAGGAATAGAATTGTTTTTAAAATTTGCAACATTTTCATGTCACTAAATTTGGTTAAACACAAGCCAACTTTGATTCGGTTTCGGATATATATAGGCTGCACTAAAAGTATCGGGAAAAGAATATTTCTACTGTTCCTGTCATATTAAAATCTTTTTAATTGAAAACTCCTTGGTTTTAAAAATCGAATACCATTTATTTATTTAAAAAGAGATTCTTGGTCTTGTCACAAGGTTTTGTCAAACTTGTTTAGTCGTTGAGAAAATGGTATTGACTCGAGAAAATTCAAGAGCGATGATTTATTATGACTTTCGAAGTGGTTTAACACAAAAAGAGTGTGCTGACCGGATGATTTCTGCATTTGGTGATGAAGCCCTATCCAAAGCCACAATTTATCGCTGGTTTGCTGAATTTCAACGTGGAGGTGGTTTCGTCAAGGTCATTCAGAGTAGTTAAAGCCTTAAGGTATAGTATACGTTTTATCAGCCAATTAGTTGGTAAATTATTTTAGTGTAAATTATTAGTGTAAATTATTTTCGTATAAATATATTAAAAATTTGGTTTTACAAGAGGTCGCTCGACTACCAACGCTAGAGTCGAACTTATAAAACATTTTTTTATTCATGGGAGTATTCAGAGAATGCTTTGGGTGTGTTTGGACATTAATTTATTTATTTATTAAGGACAGCCAACAAATCTTATACAAAAAACATTGAATTCTTAAGCTGTCATCTAAGATTTAAGCTAAGTGCAGATTCAATTACAGGCTGCCATGACTTGCAAATGTGAGTGATTAATGTTTATTTAAAAAGTAATTAAATATTAAAAAAAACTAAACTAATCCAAAATTATTCCGTATTCAAACTTGCACCTAGAAGTAACTTTTTGAGGTTAGAGAGGCTATTTGAAAAAATGTCTGCGTCCGTTTTTTTTCTGGAGTTCATTGTATTGTCATTGCAGCCTGTTCATGATCGCGAGATGGCCGAGATTGCTTTTGGATCCCTTGGTGGAAAATGGTGTGTATTTATCTTTTCACGAGATTTTATAGGGTATATTAAGCCGAAGCTGTTCCAACAGTCCAGGGCAATCCAGTCCACCTCTTACAATTTTATATAGATACAAATTATCTAATATAAGCCTCCTATTTTTTAAGCTTTTAATTTTGAATTTTGAAAGTCTATCAACGTACGAAGGCAACTGCTTAGCTAGACCGGATTGAAATGAGACATGCCATAAAAATCTTTTCTGCACACATTCTAGTCGCTTAACATATTCTTCGTAGTGTGGTGACCAAACCGGGCTGCAATAGTCCAAAATCGAACGAACGTATATATATATTATATAATACAATTTTATTGGCTAGTTTTAACTCCTTACAGTTACAAATTACGAATCCTAGCATTTTGAGGGCCCTAGATGTTAAGTCCTCAATGTTTTTGTGAAATCTAAGTTTTTATCCATAATAACGCCTAGGTTCCGGATATAATCTACCTCTTTAAGTTGATTTCCATGGATGTGGTACGAAGGTGATGCTTGCAACCTGTGCCGTGAGAATCTAATAAAATTACATTTATCAACATTTAGTTTCACTCGGGTTTGTTCGACGCAGATTGCTAGATTATCAACATCCTCGTGAAGAAGCAGAACATCAGTGGCTTAGTTGATTTCTCTACAAATTTTTAAGTCATCTGCAAAAAGATATCATCATCATCATCATCATTACAGCGCTTCACAAGTCCACTGCTGAACATAGGCCTCCCCCAAGGAATGCCAAAAAGCACGGTCCTGAGCCACCTGCATCCATCGACTTCCTGCATGTCTTACCAGGTCGTCACTCCATCTAGTGGGGGTCGCCCTACACTTCGCCTACCGGTACAAGGCTGCCACTCGAGAACCTTTCTCCCCCATCGGTTGTCGGTTCTTCGAGCTATATGGCCGGCCCACTGCCACTTCAGCTTACTAATTCGTTGGGCTATGTGGGTTACTCTGGTTCTACTGCGGATATCATAATTTCTAAGTTTATCACGCAGAGAAACCCCGAGCATAGCCCTCTCCATAGCTCGCTGAGCGACCTTGAGCTTCCTCATCCGGCAAGCAGTGAAGGACCACGTCGCAGATCCGTAAGTCATCACTGGCAACACGCACTGGTTGTACAATTTAGTTTTCAGGTTTTGAAGTATGTCTAACGAGAAGATGTGTCGTAGTTTCCCGAACGCTGACCAGCCTAGTTGAATCCGTTCATTGACCTCTCGGTCGAAGTTGGACTTACCTAGTCGGACTATTTGTCCCAGGTAAACATACTCGTCAACAACTCTACTTCGAGCTTAGTGCTCCCAACAACTACCGGCATAGGTGTGACATGGACGTTAAACATGATTTTTGTTTTGTCCATGTTTATCTTAACACCTATCCGTTGGGAGACACTATTGAGGTCATTGAGCATATTGCTTAGGTCCACCAGCGATTCTGCTATAAGGACTATATCGTCGGCAAATTGAAGGTCAGTGATGTACTCGCCATTGATCTTAATATCACATCCTTTCCAGTCCAGTAGCTTGAAAACGTCTTCCAATGTAGCAGTGAAGAGTTTCGGGGATATAACTTCACCCTGTCTTACACCTCTCTGCAGTTGGATAGGTTTATTACTCTGGTTCTGTACTCGGATAGCCATTGTAGCTCTACTGTACAAGCACTTCAACACTTCGATATACCGACAGTGAACTTGGCACTGCTGAAGGGACTGCAGCACCGCCCAAATTTCGACGGAATCAAAGGCTTTCGCATAGTCCACATACTCAAGGAAAAGTGGCAGATTATACTCCTCTGTCTTCTGTGCAATCTGCCGCAGGGTATGTATGTGGTCTATGGTATTAAAGCCTTTTCGGAAACCAGCTTGTTCGGGAGGCTGGAAGTCGTCAAGTCTGTGTGCGAGATGATTCGTAATAACTCTCGAAAACAGCACGTAGACGCGGCTCAGAAGGGAAATCGGTCTGTAGTTCTCGAAGAGAGCGTTGTCGCCTTTCTTGAAGAACAAGACCACCGCACCTCCGGAGTAGTGCCACCATGGAGAACGGAATTAAATAGCTTCTAAAGGACTTCAAGTACCGGTTTTCCACCCGCTTTCAAAAGCTTCGCTGTAATTCCATCCTGGCCCGATGACTTGCCGTTTTTATAGTGCTGGGGAGCCATTCTAATCACGCTCAGGCTGACGTCCGGGATATCTTCGGAATAGTGTCGGATAAGACTCGCTCTTGGATCGTTACTCACACTTGCGTGTGGCTCCAACGATGACGTGTACAGCTGCCTATAGAACCTCTCAATCTCACTCAAAATCTCAGGTGCCCCGGAAACGATGCTGCCACATGCGGTCTTCAGCTTCGACAGTTGGCACTTTCTGGTAGACAGACAGACAGAAAAAGATAGAACTTTGAGTATTTTAAAACCGAGACTATATAATTTATGAAGATGTTAAATAGGGTAGGGCCAAGATGAGAACCTTGGGGTACGCCTGAAAGAATTGGCAGTGGATCAGAAGTAAAACCTTCCAGGACTTCACTTGCCACTTGACCTAATGAATACGTATTTTTATAATCTTTCTCGATGCATGTGGTGTTTACCTTAAACGATTTTTACACTTAGTCACATAAGTTAGTTCTTAAGCCATTTTGTTAAATACAGTGTAATCAAATATTGGTAAAACCTTAATAAATAAAATAAAATAAAAAATAAAATAAAAATAAGAAGAAAACTTCTTAAGCAATCCATCCCTGAAGCCATACTCTGCCAGTTTCGACAGCAGAATACTATGGTCCACTATATCAAAAGCCTTGCTGAAGTCGGTGTAAATAGAGTCAACTTGATTGTTCTTGTCTACTGACTGACTAATATCTGAGACGAATCCAGCAAGGTCAGACGCAGTCGAACGATTCCTTGCGTACCCAAACTGTCGAGCCGTGATAAAATGTTTAATGAGCCAGAATAAAATAGGACAAAGAAGTGATTCGAATACTTTAGCAATGATTGGTAGTAGTGAAATTGGTCTGTAGTTTTTTATTAGTTTGTCATCACCAGACTTAAATACTGGCACAATAAGGGCTCTCTTCCAAACTGTACGAAATTCCCCTCAACGGAATGATTCATTAAAGTTTTTTTTTCATGAAATCGGATATGACTAACACTCTGAACAGCGAATCGAAAACACCGGAGGTATCCCATTAGAACCAGCACCCTTTGCGGGATCAAGTTTTTTTTAGGGGAGGTTCGATTTGTTGCGGTGAAAATAAAAATTCCCCAATACTATAAGTGCTAGTCACCACTTGTCTTGTAGCAGTTGAGGGCGCACTATAAGCCAACATGAAGCAAGTGGCAAACAGATTAGCTATATCTATACCAGAATTAGCTGTCTCACCATCATAGTGCATTATAGAGGGGAAATTACTACTATAAGATTTTTTATTTTTCATGAACGACCAGGTATTCTTAGAGAGTGAGCTTTCTATGTCAGATAAATATTTTTTATATGACAATGTGATTAAAGAGTCACCCCTCTTCTTCAAAGATTGCAGGTAAAACAGGTCAAGAGAGTTATTGTATTTTTTAAATTTCATTCGGTATTTTTGTTTTTCACGAAGAAGTTGAATTAAACTTTTCGAGTACCAAATAGTTTTTCAGTTTGCACAATGGAACATGACTAGTTATAACTTCTCTCAGTATGTCACAGAAACCTTTAACTTTGTCTTCTAGACCTAAACAGCCTCGAAATTCTTGGTCCCACGAGGCACCCATAAGACTCGAAATAATTCCCCCATAGTCCGTCTTGTAGAAATTATGTCGGGTTACGCTACTTTTATCTTTAAATTTCGTGTCAGTTTGCATTGTAGGGAGTACTCTAAAATTGGGTGTAATAGGTCTATAACGCTAAGGCTGCATGTGCTATTTGTAGATGATATTATCTAACCTCACGGTTAGGTAATATCAGATCCAGGATTTTATTTTTCAGTTAGGGAATTCATTATACTGTTTGAAGTCATTTAAATTAATAAAATCGATTAACATACTATTAAGAGTGCCCGCATTACTCGAGTTACATGGTAAGTTATTTTCCAATCTAAGGAGTTCATATTGAAGTCACCTACAATAATTGTATTCGTTTGTGTCTCCATATTTCGATTACAATTATTGATAAATTCAGCTAACATTTCTTTTTGTACTGGAGAAGGTAAATATACTGAACAAATGTTTCAGTTTTGAACGGCTGATTAAAAAATCAGGGCTACCCATACATCCTCGGGCAAGCTTTCATAGGATGAAAGTCTATAAGAGGTGACATGTTTTGCAACGGCAACAAGTACCCCGCCGCCCTCTTTCTCATGCCCCATGAAATCCCCTAGTTTCACAATCCCTTCAATACACATTATAGCTGTCGCCAAACAGTTCACCGTCGTACACTGAACTATTAAGCCACGTTTCTGTCAAAAAAATCTCATCATAACTACATATTAACATATTCTTATAAAATTGCAAAGTTTTACTTCGTAAGCCTCTAATATTTTGGTAGTATAATTTTAAGCTATTGACCTTTTTTCTGTTACGCCTAGTACAGTCCATATAACTGTATAATATAACTTAACTAAGTTCCGCAGCATGTCCATGCTACGCACATATACATATTCAGAGGTTTCCGTCTTCCGCATGAAAACTCTTACTCCGCGCACCCACACAAATTTGTAGTTCAGTTCCTTGGCGCGCAAACGGGCAGCCGCACGCAGAGCCTTGTTTTCAGGAGAAAGGTTTTCCAACAAATATACCGTTGGCTTTCTCTCGTCACTAAGCCCTAGGTGACTCGTATTTAATTTATTTCCTGGATTTTTCTTGTTATAGTCCATCGCAGCCGCCAGTAACTTATCACCAAGACGTGGACTGGCAAGACGAACCAAGATGGCTCGGGGTCTAGATGATTGCTGGTTCATCTTAGCTATAAGAGATGTCACTTTAGCCAACTTGGCAGTTAACAGCGCGACCGAGTTGCTGAACGATGACACGGGAAGTAAGACTATTGACGTCTGCACGAATTTTTGATTTTCTTCCTTCAACTGTCAAACTTCGGACGTTATGAATAGCGCGTGATAGACAAAGCCAAAAAATGAAACTCACTCTTACCGCGCCAGGGGTGAGGTAGTGGCCTTCTTCTGCGACGACTCCGAGATGCGGTACGAGACAAGGGCAGCAATTATTCCAGTTAATATCTTGCTCTTCATACAGTATGACTAATTTCGTAGGAATATAAAAATCACTATGTACAATGCACTGCGTATTATACGATAATTGCACTACCGTAAGGGGTGCAACTGTGTGTGGGGTCAGTTACAATTTCAGTGTTCGAACTAACAACACGCCCACCTCACACAACTTGCGCACGATGCCTCTATGCTAATCAGGAATCTACAGTACTATGGTGTCAAGAACACAGCGCTTAAACTTATTATTTCATATTTAATTAATAGATTGCAGAAAGGTATTATCAATTGTTAAAGTTCTTCCGGGTTGTCCGTAAAGATGGGTGTCCCTCAGGGCTCGATTCTTGGCCCATTCCTATTTTTAGTGTATATTAATGACTAACATATCCTTCTAGGGGATAATCATGATTTAGTATTACTTTTGTGATGATACTTCCTTTATTTTTAAATTAAACGTCTATTATTTAAATATGACTAAGTGAATAATGCTACCTCAAAATTAATGCATTAGTTTAACGTTAATAATCTGCATTTAAACGGCAATAGAACTAAACGTATTAAATTTACAATAACGAATGCTAAAAACTGAATACAATGTGTTTTAAATGGGTAAGAATTGAGAACTGATGAATCCTCTGTTTTTCTTGGCATCACTACGCAAAGCTTCAGTGGGGCCCCCAAATATCCAAACTAGCAAGAAGACTAAGCTCTGTAGCTTAGTATGTAGCTCAAGTCTACCTTATTTTTTAATTTACTCAACTGTTCCAACGCTTCACATATGACTGCTAATTTAATTTCTTCATATACATTTAACGTTTCACACTATTTAAACAAATTTGAAACACCATGTCTGTACAGTTGCTTAACATAGCGAGGAACTATTGCTTTTAAGATTTTTGGTTGTATTTTATAAATATCTTGTATATAAGTTTTATAGGTTCTGCCATAGCTACTCAGTTTATAATGGAATTTGATAATGTTAATATAAGTCTCAAAGTTTGGTAAACATTTTTATTCTTAAGTAATGTTAAATTACAAAGTATTGCTCTTATTTTGTTACAAATATGAATAACCTGTGTTCATGTGCAATGGTAGTGGGTTGTATATCATATTTTATGTAGCTTGAGTGTATATGCATCAGTTTAGCTTTTTCATATTTTTTTGCATTGATTACCAACCCCACATCATGTGCCCATTTGTACAGCTGATCATAAATATGTTGCATCAATTCTTGTGCTTTAAATTGGTTGTTATATGCGGCTTTTAGATGTGTCGTCTGCAAATCGGTAATCGGAGCCATTTTTAAAGATATTAGATATTACACATATCATTCCAATATAACAATATTAAGACGGACCAATATTACTACATTCGACCTTAACCGTTGTATGACGGTTTGTGTGTTCGTTTTTGAACCAATTCAGGGCCGGACCCTGAATTCCGTTTGATTCTAATTTTTAAAAAATATTTTATAATTTAATAACATCAAATGCCTTACTAAAATCAATATAGATGGCAATAACCTGTCTCCCCAATTTAGGTGCGAGTTAACTTTGTTAGTAAATTTTGCAAGTAACCGTGAGGACTTTAATTTCTTGAAATCCGAATTGTTTAAAGTTTATAATTTTATTCTGAGCAAGGTATTTGCTTATAGTATCTCCAATGTACCTTTCAATTATTTTGTCAATGCAAGGCAAAATAGTAAGGTAATTATTACGATTGTCGTAGCTACCCATCTAATATATAGACCAAATAGTGTGTTATTTGGTATAAGTACATGTTTCAAAGGACTGATTAAATAAAAGTGTTATTTTCCCTTTAATATGTTTTATGTCTTTTGCACTAATAATATCCAAGCCAGCAAGCACTCTTATTCTCATTTAATTTGTATATTATTTTGGTAATAGTGTATTGGTTAGCTTTTTCCAATCTAAAACATACATTTGGTTCATTGATACAAGAAATGGTGTTGAGAATAGCAGTTTTGCTGGATGTACAGGTTTGTTCAGCTTATTTAATAAAATTTAATCTAAAGATTTTGTCAATTTACCACACAACTTGTAATGATTTACAGTATGCCAATTTTTTTTGAAAATTAGCTGTTATCTGACTTTTAATGTTTGTTTTTTTATATAATTAATATAATTGTTAGTTTTATTTCAATAGTAATTAAACAATATTCTATTTTCCAAGTTACTTTCATCCTGTTTCCATATAGCTTATTCTTGATATTGCACATTTATATGGCCCTTTTATGTATCCATACACAGATCCCCCTTCTAGTTGTATTTACATTTGCAGTATATTACATATATTAATTACACTATGCATAAAAATGTATTTAGGTACCAGAAATAAACTTTTTTATATCATTTGAACTATTGTAAGCTAACCCCTGGCTCCAGAATGTGTTACACAATTCATTTTAGTAATTTGTGATGGTTTTTTAAGTACAATATTTAATTTTCTCTTTTTGTAATGAAGCCTGGACTTTTTTTTATATAGAATAAGGGTGACAAACGAGCACACAGTCCACCTGAAGGTAAGTGGTTGCTGCGGCCTATAGACATCTACATCTATCCTCTGTTACAGATCAAAATGCAGATGCGTTTTCACCCGTGAGGACTAGGATGGAATGCCTCATTTCCAGTAAAAAGGGCCTCCGGCCACCTGCACGCACCAAGAGAAACGCAGAGGTAAACCTCTACTTCACGCTGGTTTTCTGTGAGGTCGTGGTACCACCCCGGTTTGAGCCGGCCCATCCGTGCGACAGCAAAAGCTGCCGCGTGGCTCTACCACTATTCAAAACCACACATCACCATCACAAAACCGGTTATATGATGGTTAGCTATGAAGTTATTTATCACTGCTGTATGTATGTGTTAGCATATTTAATAATATGTATTGTTATAACTAGTATTGTCGGTAATTAATTAGTTTCTTACAATAGCGGGTACAGTAATATTTTTGGTTTAGTTGAGCTATTTATTTTCGCTCATATTTATAACTGTGATGTAACATTGTTAAGATAATTAAAATAAATATAAATCATGTTTTATAATATAGAAACATACGTAATAATATCCTATTTTATTGGAAACTTGTAACGGAAACCAAACAAGCAGCGCCATCCGTAGTTTAACAATGGTAAATTACAAGCCTTTAACAGAATAGAACAGAACAGAATAATTTTTTATTCAATATTGATTATTACATAATACTTATTGAAAGTCATTTTTTATTTACCACTGGTTCGGAAAATACCTCAGTCCTGGGAAGAACCAGCAAGAAACCCAGCGGGACTTTTTTTTTAAACATAATTTCACTTAACAATAATTTTGTTTATACAATTTTTAAATTATATTTTCATAAAACCAGCATGGTGGCGATCACCCTATTCCCAGGGGTTATTTTCATTAATGTATTCCTTGATGTTATAATAACCCTTCCTGTACAGTTTTTCTTTAATAAAACTTTTAAACTTGTTTATTGACAAACTTTGAATATGTTCTGGGATTTTGTTGTAAAAGCGTATACATTGCCCCATAAATGAATTACTGATTCTGTGGAGTCTAGTAACTGGCATTACAAGCTTATGTTTGTTCCTAGTATTTAAAGTATGCACATCCTTATTCTTATTAAAGCTATTTATGTTTTTATGCACATACATTACATTCTCATAAATATATTGCGATGCAAAAGTTAATATGTTTATTTCTTTAAATTTTTCTCTGAGGGACTCTTTACAATTTAGGTTATAAATCGCCCGTACGGCTCTCTTTTGCAAAACAAATATAGCTTCAATATCAGTCGCATTACCCCATAGCAAAATTCCATAAGACATTACACTATGAAAGTAACTAAAATACACTAATCTAGCTGTCTCAACATCTGTGAGACTTCTAATCTTTCTTACAGCATATGCTGCAGAACTAAGTCTGCTTGCTAATTTAGATATATGGGGGCCCCATTGAAGTTTCGCGTCAATAGTAATACCGAGAAAAACAGTGGTATCCACAAGACTCCACTCCTCCTCATTTAATAGCACATTGGTATTCGAATGTTTTACATTAGGTATTGTAAATTTAATACACTTTGTCTTATTGCCGTTTAAGAGCATATTGTTGGCGTTAAACCAATGTACCAATTTCGATAGAGCATTATTTACATCGTCATAACTAATTAAATGTCGTTTGAGTTTGAAAATCAAAGAGGTATCGTCAGCAAATAATACTATATCGTGATTGTCCCACGTGATTAAAATACAGATGTTGGCGGCTTATGGGCAGTCTTTTTGCAAGAACTGTTCAGTAGAGAATATGTACACGGAAGATAAATTGTGAGTATTGATAGAAATTGTTATACTTATTTTGTTATTCTGTTTGTCTTATGTACATTGTTGTTATTGTGGATATCTATAATCTTGTTTAAACTTAGTGATATTTTGTACAATTAAGAAAATATATGATATTAGTGATGCATTGAGTGACTTTATTTAGCATATGGATAAGCTAGTAGCACTGTGATTGTCAAGGCTTCGTATAAGCATAATACAGCTTTTGGTAATCAAGTTCCCTCTTGATTCAATTTGTGTATACTGTCAAATTCTACAATCAAGGCCTACCTCACTCATGGTGTTAAGATATAAGTTAACATTTGAATCATTTAGTTAAATGTTTATATTTATTGCTCCTAGAATTAAAAGATTACTTTTGGAGGAAACTGCATTATTACTCGTTGGTGTATACAATAGTACGGGCTACCGCATAATAGTTAATAAACATGCATTACTCACTAATTTAGGTCACTTAAAAACAACATAATTTGTTAATTACACCTCCACCACAATCATGTGGATTAACTTTCATACTTCAAAATCATAATATAATTATATAAAGTATATTCCTTTACTATAAAATCAGTGTTAGAACGACTTTCATTGGGTTTGTTTCGTATATTACCTTTCCCTTATATCTCGTTTTGCACTCATCTTGTAAACTGTAGACACACTACAGTTTCTTTGGTCCTTCGAGCCGGATTTCGTTGACAGATCTCGTAGACATTCGAGGTAAACTGTGTTGTGTACATAATAAAAGTGAATATTGAGTGTATATTTTTCATCCTTGGAGAAACACACAGTGAACACATACAACATGGAGAGTCTACTTCAGATCCAACAAGACATTGTTGAAGCGAAGGTTTCAGCAAGCCGGAAGATGCGTAAAAACTTGAGTGAACGACTCAAATCTCTTGACAAATTATGGGCCTAGTTCCAAGTTAACAACCAAAAGCTATTTAACTATGAGAATGACGCCGATCCTTATTTTACGGAAAAACAATACCAACAAGCCAGGACATACTTTGATTCTCTGTATGTATCAAGATATCATCTTTCCCGCCTGCAAGTGAAATTTGAAATTGATTAAAGACGTAACTTTATAGGAGCATTCAAAGACTTGAAGAAGGAATACAAAATATATCCTTGCAATCTTCAATTAAGAGCCGGATGATCCCAGTGCTGTTGCTGACTCTGTCCCTGATGTGGTGCTACAGGGAATGGAACTATTTATTCCATCATATGTGGTACCCATCGGAGGCAGATCTCAGCCTTGGTTTGGTCGCTGCTGTAAGACTGCATTACGCAGTGAGCAGGAGTGTTATCAAGCCTGGGCTGCGGCTTCGGCGACTCGGAATGTAAACACCAGCATATTTAAAAAGAAGTATAACTTCGCCTCCAGGTCCTTTAAAAGAGTTAAATTCGGGAATTTCGGGAATCCTTCGGGAACCCATGCATTCTGGTCACTCGCCAAGACTGTCCAAGGGAATTTCTGTAAGCCATCACTACCATCTCTGCACAGGGAGGACGATTCACTTGCCCAAGCTGCAAAAGACAAAGCCGACCTTTTAGGCTCCCTTTTTGCGTCCAATTTGACTCTTGATGACGGGGGAAAAACACCGCCGCTCGGTTCGTAAATCACTCTTCTCCTTGGACGCCAGCAAGTCGAGTGGGCCTGATGGAGTCCCTCCCATTGTACTGAAGACGTGTGCTCTGGAGTTAGCACCGGTTTCAACGCGTCTTTTTCGGTACTCCTACTCCCACGGCGTAGTCCCGAATTCATGGAAGATAGCTATGGTCCACCGGATCCCTAAAAAGGCGACCGCTCAGACCCGTCCAACTATAGGACTATCGCCATCACCTCCTTGTTCTCCAAAATAATGGAATCCATTATTAACTGCCACCTCATGCGGTACCTTGAGGATGACCAGCTGATTAGTGACCGCCAATACAGTTTTCGTCGGGGTCGATCAGCTGGTTATCTTCTGGCTACCTGACCCATAGATGGGTGGAGACAGTAGAGTCCAAGGGGGAGGCGTTGGCTGTTAGTTTGGACATGGCGAAGGCCTTCGATCGGGTTTGGCACAAAGCGCTTCTTTAGAAGCTCCCTTCCCGAGAAATTGTGCAATTGGATCACCAACTTCCTTATCCTATCTCTTCTTTCAGCTCCACAATCTACTCGTCAGTCTTCAGGGTGCGTGCGTTGTATGTTGCCAGGTCGAGTCGTCGTAGGTGGCAACCGAACCTCCACTGGAGATTCTTAGCACCCCCTGCCCCGCCGTTACCATGGTCGCCACCGTAGCCAGAAATAGCAGGGCCACCGGGGATTGGGGGCCGTCTCTTTGTTACTCTTGTCATAGGGGGGGGGGGGAAATGGCCGTAGATGCCACGCTTGGCGAGCGGGTTGGCAACTGCAGTTTTTTATTGGTTTTTTTGCTGTTATCAGAAAGATGCTCCTGCCGATCTCCTGCCTGTTTCCCTTTGTCGCCTTTTACGACACCCAGGGGAATATATGGGGTAGTGGATATTCTTAACTGCTACTACAACGCATTTTTTTGCGTTGTATAAATAAAATAATATAAAAATGTATTATATAAAATATTTAATTTTATAATTGTAAAATTACCAATAGGATGAATTCGTACTTTCGGATGAGTTATGGTGGATTCGTACTCTAAACCCCATATTGGCAAAGGCCACGGGAACGCATTTGTATACATAAGCGACACCACTAGGGCCAAAATCAATTACATATATATATATATATATATATATATATATATATATATATATATATATAAAACCCTTACTGAAAGTGTAGGATATTGTGAATTTTATAATCATAACCTTTGCCTTATTCCAATTATCAGGGTATAAAATCGGTTGTAAAAATATTTGACGTAACTTTTGTCTGCAAGACCCTTAACTTTTTCCGGTCAAAAATATGTTGTTTGACCGTGAAATGACCGTGTGGTGGTGATGTAATAATACCCACTACGCCATATCGTCCTTTGGGTGTTGTAAGAAGCGACAGAGCGAAACAACCAGGGAGACGGGCAGCAGCGTCTTAGCGTCTTCCTGATAACTATGGTTGCCAACCCATTTGCTATAAGGCTATCTATGGAGGAGGCTTATGATCAGCAGTAAACCTTTGATAGGCTATAATGGTATATTATAACTATTTCACAAATAAAATCTCGAATCAACTTCGGTATGGTGATACATGCATATTGCATTGCATAAAATTATCGTATTTCCAGTACTGGCGACGAATCATATGATACAAAACATATCGTGCAGGTGCGTTGCTAAATGTGTTTTTTTAGCTTAACCGACATTTAGCAGTTACTATGTGTTTAGGCCCAAACATGGGCATGTGAAGTTGCATCCAATCGCGTTTGACTCGGCTCATCACCCGATGGTATCGAGGTGAGGTAAACGCCGCCATGCCAGTTGCCGCTTCCCATTTTTCTACCGCGTGGGCTCGCAACAGTGGCTTGAACGTCGCGGCATAGTCGAGTAGTTTTTTGTTTGCGACCGCTGGGTCGGTTGTGCGAGACCAGTTTTGGGTTTGATGGTCTAGAATTTGAGTGATGTGCGCGCCTAATTTGCTATTGAATATTTGGGTTTCATGTAGACCGCTTCGAATTTGGTTTGTCAAATTTGTACGTTTCGTGACAAGAGGCTTGTATTGAATTTGAGTGATTAAAGTAACTTCTTTTGCAAGTAATTTACGTCAATTTGTATAGTGATTGCATCTTGAAGTGCATTTTGCAATATTTAATTTGCTTTTGTGGCATGTTAATATCGTATGAAAGAATTTTAGCTTGTTGTGTGGACCGCTGAAATTTAAGACTCGAGAAGAGGCAGCGTTCGTTCACGTGTTTGTAATTTTGTGCTACATGAACCCGGAACATTGAAATTGAACTTTGAACGACTGTTCGTTACTTGTGTCGTGTGTCACGTGTTTGATTACGACGAACGTTGAATTGGTTGATTTTGAAGTTAAGTATTTGTACAATAAAGTTGGTAGCCTAATAAACTGAAATAGTGAAGTGACGTCAAACTTGAGTTCAATTGGTGAACGCCTTCCTGGAGGGATCTCGCATTTGGAGAAAATCAGCACCTGAGGATCGGCATTCCGACTTCACCGGGGTTATCAGGTTTCACATTGAACACACTACTACACACTACTTACATGCACATACTTAACGCCTGACTGCGCCTTGAGGTCGGTCCTCGATTCGGAAGCAGGTAAGTTCGTATGAATTACCTAGCCTCATATCTATTTGTGTGATATAATTGTCCATAGGCATTTCGAGCCCCACCCTTAGTTGTCCGTTGAATCTACCGCTGATGGGCCCCGGGATATTTGACCTTTGTCGGGGCAATTAGGGGCGTGTACACTATGTTAGAATACCAGCGTAAAAGAATTTAAATAAATTGGTCGATGCAACTTCTATCCTATTCGCTGTTCTATTTTTCAGGTCAAACGAAGCATCGCAGACATCACTTAAATTTAGAATTAGTTGACCCGACACATGAATACATTTAACAGAAATTGCAGTAATTTTATCGATATTTTTGCGCGGTATATACAATTAATTCAATGAAGATATAATACAAAAATTAGTTTATAATTAGTCGCAGTTTCAGTTTTAGAGTCTGTTTCAAAACAGAAATCCTGCGGAAAAATATGCGTAATAAAATGTTAATTGACAGCAATTGATTTGAAATGACTACCTCTCCGCGGAGCGAACCAAAGATCAGCGTACAACATTATAGGCATATATATTTAAATGAATGTCACAAAAACATACACCATATATGTGTAAAAAGAGCAACTAATATTAATTTCAATGGTTGGGTTAGTGAGTGCAGCTTTTCTACAGTCCAATTTTTTAAGTATGCGCATTAGGGTCACTTCACACCGAGACGCGACGCGACGCGACAATGCTTGAAGAGGCCAGTGGTTTCGCACCGCGCAGAGCACCGCATTTGGATGCTGCGCCTACTTATGTTCTTATGACGCTTTAAGGTATGGTCGTCCTCGTCTTTGACTCCTCTGACATAGTATGGTAGTACAAAAGACATTCGCTCGACTATAATAGGTTTCACTCGATTAAAATGAAGTAAGCACAGGTACCGAAAGGTGTTGTCGTGCAATACTTGCTGGATATCACTCTGCTATTACATCAGATTTGATAAACTACAAATCATTGCAATTTATTTGCAAAGTAGAAATTGACTGGGTGCTACAATGTGCTCGGAATCCCATATTTAACAAAATGTAATCCCAACCCTTACACACACACTTCAAGACACTAAGTGTATCCTTCTTCATAGATCGGACCAAAAGGCTAGATGTGTGTGACGTGTTAACTATGAGATCAGGTCGTCTATATGACGACCTGATCACATAGTAGATCACATAGATAAAGAGATCGCTATATTGATTTAATTTGTACAAACATTTGCATAATTTGTTTCAAAGGTACAAAATTAGTTTTCTAATTAGTACATAGTTGGAAAGTTAAATTATTTAAAAAAAATGGTAGTGACTGTAATGTCAATGGAAACCAAGAATAAATTATTATAAGACAATAATGTTTATATTATATGTGACAAACAACTTTTATGTTAAATTAAGCCTAAATTGCTGTTGCTATGAATGGGCTATTTGAGAAAACACCTTGATGAAAAAATTATCTAAATGGCTACGCCTCAAATGTTTCCTTTGTTTCCGTCTCTCACTGTGGGATATTAAGTTTTATTATAAATTCATGAGAGAGCACGGAATGTCCACAACAAAGGCAGCTTATAATTGTATGAAACATATTTTCGCGAATAATACAAAGTTTAGTTCTGTTAAAAATTATACAAAAAAAATTTAATTAAAAAATGTTAATCATAAAATAATTAAAACACATAAATTTTAAATATTCTTAACAACTTTTAATGGTCGACATTTCAGGGATTTTACAGCACCTTCCGTCACAAGGCGACTGAGGTATATCGAAGTGCTGAAGTGTTTGTACAGTAGAGCTACGATGGCTATCCGAGTACAGAACCAGAGTACGAAAGCTATCCAATTGCAGAGAGGTGTGAGACAGGGTGACGTTATATCCCTGAAACTCTTCACCGCTGCATTGGAAGACGTTTTCAAGCTACTGGACTGGAAAGGATGCGGTATTAACATCAATGGCAAGTACATCACTCACCTTCGATTTGCCGACGATATAGTCCTTATGGCAGAATCGCTGGAGGACCTAAGCACTATGCTCAATGACCTCAATACTGTCTCCCAACGGATAGGTCTTAAGATGAACATGGACAAAACAAAGATCATGTTTAACGTCCATGTCAAACCTATGCCGGTAGTTGTTGGGAACACTAAGCTCGAAGTTGTTGACGAGTATGTTTACCTGGGACAAATAGTCCGACTAGGTAAGTCCAACTTCAACCGAGAGGTCAAACGGCGGATTCAACTCGGCTGGGCAGCGTTCGGGAAACTACGACACATCTTCTCGTTAGGCATACCTCAAATCTTAAAAACGAAATTGCACAACAAGTGCGTGTTGCCAGTGATGACTTACGGATCTGAGACGTGGTCCTTCACTACTGGCCGTATGAGGAAGCTCAAGGTCGCTCAGCGAGCTATGGAGAGGGCTATGCTCGGGGTTTCTCTGCGTGATAAACTTAGAAATTATGATATCCGCAGTAGAACCAGAGTAACCCACATAGCCCAACGGATTAGTAAGCTTAAGTGGAAGTGGGCCGGCCATATAGCTCGATGAAGCGACAACCGATGGGGAAGAAAGGTTCTCGAGTGGCAGCCTCGTACCGGTAGGCGAAGTGTAGGGCGACCCCCACTAGATAGAGTGACGACCTGGTAAGACATGCAGGAAGTCGATGGATGCAAGTGGCTCAAGACCGTGCTTTGTGGCATTCCTTGGGGAGGCCTATGTTCAGCAGTGGACTTATGAAAGGCTGTAATGATGATGATGAATGATGGTCACTATTTGTCCCAATATTAAAACAAGTGGTAAAATTTGTACAACCGACTTCATTACAAATAAGATGAGAACATCACTTAATGTAGTCGAAGTCAATTAAATACGCATTATTAAGGATAACTCAAAAACTTGTGGTCAGATCTTGATAAAATTTATATGGGACCACATGGGAAGCACCGGCTTTCAAAAAAAAATCATCAAATTCGGTTCAACTAGAAAATAGTTCTGATATAACACACATTAAAAAATACTGTCGAATTCATAACCTCCTTTTTTGAAGTCGGTTGATAAGTATTCAATTCGGCCCATACACTATCTATTTCTATATAAAACTCATGTTGATTCGTTGCGCCGTTGGTGCGTGAAAGGAAAAACTAACAAACACATTTTCTGATTTGTATTTTTAGTAGGGATGAAAGAAAAAGCTAGTTCCCATCATTAATTTTTATTCTTTATTGCACACCATACAATACAGATAAAGAAAAATATATAAATGAAACTAGCTATTCCCCGCAACTTCGCCCTTTGTTTCGAATTTGTTACGATTGGATTTCATGGATTTCTAATTTTTTTTCGCGGAACTAATTATTTTACTAAAATAAACGTAGCCTAAGTTGCTCCTTATTTTTTATCAATTATTGTTATTCCTGCAAGACACACGGTTTCTATGATTCTGGAGCGTGATTATCAACAGGTTTTAATGAAATTTAGTATTAAGTATTCAGTTATTTAGTATTCTATTATACCTTAGAATAATAATCGACCCGGATCCGTTTAATCAAAAATGCACAGTTCCTGTGGGATTTAAATTTACTTTCAATTTGAATTCGTTGTTTGATTGTAAACCATACCACAGGTATAAAATAATAAAATCATACATGCCATAAACCACGACAATAAAGAAGTGAAGAGAAAAAACAAACCAATAATTATATCTCTTTTTATTTAAAATATTATTTTTCTCTTATAAACCGACTTCAAAAAAGGAAGGTTCTCAAGTAAACTGTACTATGATAATTGCTCGACTATGACATTTATCTGCGATATCTTCGCCGTTTTAACGATTCTATTTTATTAAAAAAAACCGGCCAAGTGCGAGTTGGATCCGCGCAGCGAGGGTTCCGAACAAATCCGTAGGTATATAAGTTTAAAATTATTAAAAATATTTTTATTATATGATGTAACTAAAAATTTATGCTTTTCGCAATTTTTCCTTTATCTGTGCTATAATACGTTACTTCGTACCAAATTTTAAGATTCTGAGTTCACGGTAAGTAATAATAATAATAATAAATAATAATAAATATTTGATTTGCAAGAAACGTGGTAACAGGAGGTGGTGAATAAGTATAATAAAAAAATAATATAATAGTACCCTGTAGGTTTTGATTCCCTTGCGAATGTCGGAAATTTGCGGCATTAACGGCTGTATCTTTTGATTGCGTTGGTTTAGAAGTTTGATTTTTGCACAGCTCCAAGGGATAGTAGACTTGAGTATTTCATATGAATTTCAGCTTGATACCTGCACGCGTTCCTGAGAAAAAGGGTATTGATATAAGAGTTCCGTTTTTTCCTTTTGAGGTACGGAACCCTAATTATATACTGACTTTAAGTGACTTACAAAACGTCGCACGCGCCAGAAAAATAATAATTTCGACACCCGGTCCCATTTCTTGTCACTGCGCGTAGAGAATTATGCTTTAACTTCATTATTTTAAGTAAATTTTTCGCTTGAATTTGTTTTCAAACACCCGCAGTGTGCGTTCCCTTTGTTTTTAATTTCGCGCATAAAATTATGCCTTAAATTGTTGGCTGTAAGTGCAGTTTTTGTTTGATTTTTTCTTTATTTCAGTAGTTTCGATTGACAACCTTTAAACTACCTATATTCGCCTTCAAATGGCATGGGTCTTTGAACTTTTAGAATTTATCAGGTGATATCTGTATGCATTTACATGATGTTATTTAATATTAAAACGAAAAAAATGCTATCGCGACTAATGTATTAATTGTTATATATATTTTTAGTTGTGTATGTTTAAAGAAATTTATGTAGCATACGTCTTTTCATTTTATGTGATAACTTTTTTGTCACTCGGTATATTCAGTATAGAGAAGTTACAGTTCGACCACACGGTGATTGAGGCGGGGACGTGTTACGGTGTGGTCCACACCGTAACACGTCCTCGCCTCAATCACACACCACTGTAACGTGAGGGACGGAATTACATGATAACACCAAAGTATGCAAACCAACAGCAACACTACTTATCTCAATGTAACACAGGGCAACCTCTCAGCAACACCATATTTGCCTGCACCAGTAGAAACACCACGACACTGACTTAAGCGGAATCTCTCGCGCATGGCGCCTTCAGTGAACAAGTAGGGGTTTCTCGATATACCCTAAATTCCTACCTCGATACAAGCGGTATTTTATAGAAGCTCCGACATATATATATAAATCCGCAGTTGTTTTTAAAAACATCAAACAACGAACGTATAATGATTTAGAGGACTGACATATGGCTTAATCTGACATTTACGTTATAAAATTAGATAATTTAACGTAATTTGACTCCAGGCACGACGGATTTAAATACTCCAAATTCTTTTTCTCTTCCAAATAGTTTGATCTTTTCACATTTAAGTAAAAAGGAGCTTCTCAATTTAACTGCATGATTTTTTGAACAATATCTTCGTCAAATGTAACCCGATTTTAATTATTATTTTTAAATAATAGTACATAATTTTATTATATTAAAAATATTAAATTTTATGTAAATTGGAAGAAAATATTCTACCCCTAACTTTGAGATAGGAAAGTAGTATATGAAGTTTTTGGCGTATATATTTAGACAATATTTTAGTTGTTACCTTGAACTCGTGTCTAAGGAAGAGTGTGTTTTGATTCCCCTTATTTCAATTACTACAAAATATTTACCGTTTCAAAATTTAAATAAATCCGAGGATCAAACTTTAAAAGTGGCGGGTAATTGAAGTACTCGCACGGTAAACTGCGCCCAAAACTAGCACATCTTTTCAGAAAATAATAGTGGGTAATGATTACATTAAAGGTAAGCATGGGCTCTGATTTTTTAAATTTTGTTTTTTGATCGAACATTCCAATTGAGTTGGTATATTGTTTATTCTTGTCCGTGGAATACGCTGAAAAAATTAAATAATTTTTGAATTATTTTAAACTTTTAAACTGAACAAATTTAATATTAGAACCTATTTTATAAACAAATGAACCATCTTTATTTTTGTTTAAAATTAGAGTAATTTATTTATTTACATAAAAATCTTTAAAAAGCTTTTTTATATTATTTGACTTTTAATTTGAATATTTGTATTCGTGAAAATTCTGAATGTTAAAAATAAAACGACACTTAAATACAATGAAATAATTGGGTTATTGTAGACTTACTACTGTAACTGCACAAACAATATTTTGTCGTGAAATATAAGCACGTTTTTGATTATCTTTGTTCCATACATCCATTTTTCAAAACTACAATAAGGAATCTCTGTGAAGAAGGAATGAAAATAACAATTGAATGAAAAAGAAAACTCATTTTATACAGACAGCGAAAATTATAGAATTAAACGTTTGAGTTAATCACTTCTTCAGTTCTGGTGGCATGTGCCACTTTGTTACGTGGTAAAGCAAGCTGCAGATATTGGCTGCACCGTGAATGGATCGGCTCGATGGGGGTAGGAACCCGTTCTCACTGAATACCAGCGTGAATCTTTAGAATAATACGGCTGTATTTCGTATGGTGAGTGTAAAGAACCAGTAACTCCTTTTCGACATCACACATCATTGCATCCACTTATCATCAAGTGGAATGTATGCGCGCTTATCACCCTTGTCCCTTATTCCATTGAAAAGTCTTATTTAATCATTGACAATCTTTGCGTTTGTGCGTAGTGCATAGTTTACCAAATTTAACCCAGTTGATAACTTTTGAATATAAGCAAGTTATAAGTTTTGTTTACGAAGTCTCACAAAACGAAATGTTTTTGAGCAAGTCATGTCATTTCCATCACAGCGTATATAACAAACAACGCATCTCGGGCACCTCGGGATTGGAAAAGTAATTGGATTATTTTATAGCCTTCATGTGTCATTTGTGTCACAGTTATTTTGCTCCGTGTTATTGTTTTCGGACATTCTTTATATAACTACTGGAGATCCTTTTCACTGAATACGAGGCATTTCATCTTTGTTTCCAGGGGTGAGAAAGCATCTGCATTTTGATTCTTAATCTAGAGTAGATATTAGATTTTAATAGATCACAGTATCTACTTACCGTCGGATGGACTGTGTGCTCGTTTATTACTCTTATCATATATAAAAAAAAACTAAGGTTTTGATGTAATTATTATTGTTAGTAAAATTGCAGATTAAACAGTTGGAAGCAGAAGGAGTTTTGTAAGTTTTACAATCACGCAGCAGCTGCATTATGGGTACAGAAATGGGACTATACTCTACTACCACAGAGAAGAGTCGGTTTCTTTACTCGTGTGCTACTACCATACTACACCAACGTAAAGTAATAATAATATTAAACATAATGTTGCTTTGTTTCGTATGATGATTAATGCAAACCAAAGATCCTATATAGTGACATTTGCATTTAGATGTATAGGTAGTCAAGTAGATTTCGGTTACTATGGCCCATACCATTTGTCCATTATGGGCAGGTACTGTTTGCTCATTTGTCACCATTACATGTCAAACCAGATTTCGAATTATCTAAAGCTCTAAATTGCCGAGCATTGTTTAAATTTATAATTTTCGCACATTTTTAGTCCTAGCTTACTAAACTATATATTATTAGTTACAGCATTTATGTTAATGTCGTGTAATAGCATAGTTAAATAAACCCTCAATCCATTTCAAAGAAAGGGAAAGAGGAAATAAATGATGGCGTATATTTGTATATTAGAAATTTGAAATAACTAGAACATAGACAATGTCAAAGTTGCGACTGTTGATAAATTAATATGTTAAACTTCCACTTTATTAAAATACTATTCATGTGGTGTTATTTAGATTTGAGATAATCATCAAAGACAATTCGTTTCATTAACTTTTTGCGGATAAATATCATATATCAGTCCTGGCATTGCTCTCTATGTGTTAGTGAAATTTCATTAATATCGGTTCAGCCATTTCGAAGATATTCGTAAGCCCGGTCGGTAAGATGGAGGGACAGCCCGTCAAAATTTTTAAAAATGGTTATCTATATCTTTACGGTATCCAAATAGCTTATTCAGCTCAATAAAATGCAGTTATTTCGCTATTACAGACATACTTCGATTTTGTTTATATGTATAAGTAGATTAGATTTTTTTCGTCCTGAGTGTTTCAAGGTCAACGTAAATTTTAATTATGAAATCCTGATTTCGATCCCCTCCAGCACAGAAACTCCAGACAGAAAAATGTCTATCTTAGACAGACAGAGAGGTTATTCACGTCTTAATGGCATGCAAATTACCCCCTCTGCCCAATAGAAGGCAGAGAATTAGATATTACAGACAGGCACTTTAATTTTATTTATATTTATAGACGTATAGATTATGTTGAATCTGTATAATATTATATACTAGCTATATGTATTAATGTAATTGTATTCCAAGCAAATATCGAGAGCTTGCAAATTTCAAGGAAGTTAGTAGTTTAAGGCTATACTCGTAACCGCTTCGAGGTCTTCGCGCGTTTCATTTTAGTTTCGACGTTTCCATAATGCTCAAGTAATAACAATACATTAAGGTACAGCTTGAAATAAGACGGTAAGGTACGGTAGAAGAAGAAGGTAGGTACTTGTTGGTATGGAGGCCTGTGACCAGAAGTAGTAATCTCAGTAGTGAAGTCAATAATTATCTACGCTCTCTATCTGACATCAATTCATCAAGGCATTTTTTTATAAAACCAACACAACAAGAAATTAACTTACAGTCCTGAAAAACTTGATAGTAAAGGAGTCTCATCGCTTAGTAAAGGCGTGATGAAAATGTTAGCCACCACTTGACGACATAGAAATACCTTAGTTAAATCTGTAACTATTTCTTCGGTTCAGCTTGGCTCTACCACGTAAAACCTGCCTGTGAAACATTTAATCTTCATCATCATCATTACAGCCCTTCACAAGTCCACTGCTGAACATAGGCCTTCCCCAAGGAATGCCACAAAGCACGGTCCTGAGCCACCTGCATCCATTGACTTCCTGCATGTCTTACCAGGTCGTCATCTCATCTAGTGGGGGAACACCCTACACTACACCCGCTGGTACGAGGCCGCCATTCGAGAACCTATTTTCCCATAGGTTGTCGGTTCTTCGAATTATATGGCCGTCCCATTGCCACTTCAGGTTACTAATCTGTTGAGTTATGTGTCACTCTGTTTCTACTGCGGATATCCTCATTTCTAAGTTTATCGCGCAGAGAAACTCTGAGCATAGCCTTCTCTATAGCTCGCTAAGCGACTTTGAGCTTCCTTATTCGGCCAGCTGTAAAACATCATCTCTTAGTTCCATAGGTCATCACTGGCAACATGCACTGGTTTTACTGTCTCGTTTTCAGGTTTTGAGATATACCTGACGAGAAGATATGCCGTAATTACGCGAATGCTGCCGAGCCGAGTTGAATCCGTCGATTGACTTCTCGGTCAAAGTTGGACTTACCTAGTCGGACTATTTGTCCCAGGTAAACATACTCGTCAACAACTGCAAGCTTAGTGCTCCCAACAACTACCGACATAGGTGTGACATGGAAGTTATACATGATCTTTGTTTTGTCAATGTTCATCTAAAGACCTATCCGTTGCGAGGCACTATTGGGGTCAATGAGCATAGTGCTCAGGTCCTCTAGCGATTCTGCCATATGGATTATTTCGTCGGTAAATCTAAGGTGAGTGATGTACTCCCCGTTGATGTTAATACCGTGTCCTTTCCAGTCCAGAAGCTTGAAAACGTCTTCCCATGCAGCGGTTAAGAATTACGGGGATATCACGTCACCCTATCTTACAATTATATGCAGTTGGATAGGTTTGGGACTCTGGTTCTATACTCGGATAGCCATCGTAGCCCCACTGTTCAAGCACTGCAACACTTCGATATACCGACAGTTAACTTGGCACCGCTGAAGGGACTGTAGCACCGCCCAAATTTCGACGGAATCAAAGGCTTTCTCATGGTCCACATACGCATGGCAAAATGGCAGATGGTACTCTTCAGTCTTCTGTATAATTTGCCGAAGGGTATGTATGAGGTCTATGGTGCTAAAGCCTTTTCGGAAACCGGCTTGTTCTGGAGGCTGGAAGTCGTGGAATCTGCATATGAGACAATTCATAATGACTCTTGAAAACAGCAGATAGACGCGGCCCAGAAGGGAAATCGGTCTGTAGTTCTTCTAGAGAGCGTTGTCGCATTTCTTGAAGAAAAATACCACTGCACTCCTGCTCCACGCCTCCGATGTAATGCCACCATGGAGGACGGAATTAAAGAACTTCTGAACGACTTCATGTACCGGGTTTTCCATCCGCTTTCAGAAGCTCCGCTGTAATTCTATCATCGCCTTGTACCTTGCTGTTTTTATGGTGCTGGAGAGCCATTCTAATCTCGCTCAGACTGACGTTCGGAATATCATCGGAATAGTGTCTAGTGTCGGATAAGACTTGCTCTTGGATCGTCACTCACACTTGCGTGTGGCTCCAACAATGGTGTATACAGCTGCCCATAGAACCTCTCAATCTCACTGAAAATCTCAGAAGTCCCGGGAATGACGCTTCTACACTCGGCCTTCCGCTCTTTCTAGCAGAGAGATCTCTAGCAAAGACTTTGGAGCCCTGGTTTCGTTCGATCGTTTCTTCAATACGAGCAGTATTAAAGTTGCGTAAGTCCCGCCGCATGAATTTGGAGATCTGTATGTTCAGTTGCCTGTATGCTGTCAAATCTAATGAAGACTGCAGTTTTATTTCCAGTCTAACAGCCATAAGATTAAGAGTGTGATTGGAGAGTTTTGTGTTCTTCTGCGGCAGGTCTTACAAAACGTAGCTCCGATTGCATGAACAGTTTCCACGAGCTTGTTATTCATATCGTCCATTGCATTGCAATCTTTAATGCATTGAAAGCGGTTTTGTAACTCGATCTCAAAGCTTTCGGGACTCTGGATTAGAGCACGAGGGGGACGGAGCGTTGACTTCATTATACGAGACCTCTCCAACTTAATGTTTAGGTTCAGTGTGCCTCTAACAATTCGGTGATCGCTACCAGTTTTCACCCTCGCGATCACGGAGACATCACTGAACAGTTGTCGTCTGGTCGTCATAATGAAGTCAATCTCATTTTTTGTCGAACCGTCGGGGCTCGACCAGGTCCACTTCCTGTGGGGCCGCTTCTGGAAGACAGAGTTCATCACAAAGAGTACCTCTTTCTGCATGAAGTCGATCAGCTGCTGGTTCCTTGGGTTCAGTTACCCTATTCCAAATTTCCCTACCTTCAGGTCACCGTTCTCTCTTGTGCCTAGTTTTGCGTTGAAGAATTTAATCTTAGTCCTCCAGAATAGTAAACCCTTAAAATATTGGCCACCCGCACTGCCTCATGCTCTCCACTTAGGTCTTAGAATAAAATAGAATAATTTTTATTCAATATTGATTACAAGTAATTGTTATTCTATTCACAGAAAAGTAGCAAAAATATGTTCCAATTTACGATATTAATTTATTAAATATAAATGTGTGGGGTTTTTCTCGCAAAGAAATTACATTTTCACTTACGTTAAGCAGATTGTATCGTGGATATTTCTCTTTATAAGTGAGCACAAAGGTCGTTATCCTAAGTTTATTGCCCTTGCGGATGCTATTGTCGCCGAATGCATTATAGCTTCATAATGGAAGATTCAATTTGCTGCTTAAAGCACTTTACAACAATTTTGTAGGTACATTTGCTTTAAATTAGTTATTAGTACATTTTATATCAGCACCACAATTTTTTTTTTAAAAACAAAGATGGAAATAGCTTTCAAGCCATACTCGAAAATTTCACTGACACTGATCTCGGCATATGAACATATGATGAGCAGACGGCTGGGTAAGTGGAGAGCTGATAAAATCGCATACAAGATGAGGGACATTGCGACATTACTTGCCAGAGCGGAATTGCGTTGTGAAATATATATATATATATATATATATATATATATATATATATATATGTGTGTGTATATATGTATGTATATATATAATATTCAGTCTAAAGTATTAACAGCATTTGCCCAAAATCAATTGAAGTGTAGCGAGAATGAATCCATCAACCCACTTTATGCCGTTGATATTGTAATAGACGGAAAATACCATAATCTTATGGGTTCCAATTAATGAAATTATAACCATCTCGTCACACAAAATATACTTAGACCGGTGGCAGGTAGCAGCCTCAAAAGTTAGAGACGACTATTTATGTGTGACAATCAAGGAAAATCCTCACTACAATGGGAGCGGCTGATAAAGATGCAACCAAAGCAACATTTATCCTCAATTAAGAATCAATATGCAGATGCGTGTTCACCCCTGAGGTCTAAGATAGAATGCCTAGCTTCCACTTAAAACCATTTAAACTGCCATTTTACGCTGGTGTTCTGTGAGAGCGTGGTCCTACCTCGGTCGAGCCGACCCATTAGTGCTACAACCACATTATAGCCGCAGCTCTACTGTTTCTGCATTAACTAACACATATCTAAATGCTTACTGCTGATAGACAAGCTACTATTAAAAAATATATCTATTATTCTTTGTGAAATTATATATCTTGTTTCTACATAAAATACAAAAAAGAAAATTTTGCAAATATGTCTGCGTACTTTTTTCCATCAGAATGAATTCGGTTTTGCGTTTAATACGATGTCATTTTAAGGTCTGCTGCTCCCACAAATGAGTTGAATAAACGAGAATCGAATATTTTCACTGCATATCTATTTTGCTGAATATATACGAGTATTACATTGTAAATTTTATGTCAATTTATTACATTATCACCCTTATATATCCCATCTATACCTAATATCTATTGGCTCTTAGTCAAGTGCACCAATTGTTTAAAATGAAGTAGTAAGTAATTATTAATTTGTAATTTAACTAAAATTTTAGATTTTATTTTAAAAAGGTAATAAATATCCAAGTGAGAACTTGCATATATAATATACCAGACAGTAGAACGCCTTTTCTGTCTAGGCGAAGTACGTGTGAGTAGATACTACACCCTTACCTATTTCTGCCGCCGAATAGCTGTACATGCACTGCTGAGTTCCTCTCTGAAATATTTTGAAGGGGTTTTTGGAGCCTGAAGTTTTGTATAAACAACACATTTTATATCAAGATATTTCTGGAACGTAGTTCTTTATGGGACGGTACGAATTTGGCGGATGAGGACCAGGCGAGGAAAAGTGTAAGATTTTCCGTCACGACCCCTTCTGACGTAGTGTAAACGGTCTTGGTGGCTATAAGGAAGCGAGATAGAATAATATCCATCTCCCTCGCTCTTTTTCTTATCTAACCATGAAAGAAATATTATTTTATTTAAATACATGCTAGTAGTTCGTTTATTCGTATTTGTTAATTAATAATATACTCGTAATACGTTTATAAATAATAATATACTACAAAAGGAACTTCGTTCCAACCAAGTGTTCGCGACACACGCATATTTTATAATAAATGATTAAAATAAGGTACGTAATTAACTAGCTCTACTCACGCTGCACCCGCCTAAATGAAAGGCAAAAATAAACATATTATTGCAATTGAAACGAAACGAATAGGAAGTTGGTGGATAATTTTTATTCACCAACTTCCTATTTGTTTCTTTGTACCAAGCCTTGCGTACCTGTGTAATTTCGTGTCAATGCAAATTTACTAGCCGTCTAGTGAAATTGTTGGTACAGACAGACTAAATTTTTTTGATAGATACATAATGTTTGAAATCAAAAATACATAATGAATAACCACTGTGAAGCTGAGTATTTGTAAATGACATACTACAATATTCGTTTGATTATATTTTGTAAAATGCCATTTCACGATCTTTAAATTCATTATACTCCCTCCTCGCTTTCCTAAAACATATTATTAAATTAAAGTCTTCGCTTTTCGTCGAAGCCATCACAAGCTTCTGACAAATGCATGACAACTTCATTATGTATTTTTGTGCGCCTAAGTCATCAGTGTTCCTTAAATATTTTCTCAACTACTTTTTTATTCGATAGTAATTGTAATAAAATCGAATAGTATTTTGTACATCAGTAAGAGTGAATACTCGTATGAATGAATTTTTTTGTTATAAAAAGAAATAGCAGAAAAAATAACCGTAAACAGAGTGGCGCAGTGGAAACTTGACAAACACACGACTGTTAAAATAGATTAACAGGAAATAACTTTAATTAAAAATTTCAAAAAACACCCGAAATAAAAAGAGCTAATAATCATCAATCAGCTGAACAGATTTTCTTGAAACATAGCTAAGAACACCCTCGATTAAGCCACCTTTCAAAGGTATAAAACTTAATCAAAACCGGTTCATACGTTCAGGACCTATGATGCTACAGACAAACACGCAGATACACAGATATATATGTATATACACACTACAAACTTATAACGCCCCTGTTTTCGTCAGCGGTTAAAAAATAAGACCAGATAAGACATCTCATTTTTGTAAGTACTATCTTGCCAATGTTAGTTAGTGTTGACTTCTCCTTCAAATAGCAGCTATATGGGACGATATCAGTGCTTATTTAGTTTTACTCGGTAATTCTGCACATTGTGAATTTAATGTTGAAGTTGCAGCGGAGTCTTCCAGTTTCTTTTCAGCAGCTTTTATCTATGGTTTTGTTCTGCCTGTTCTGTTATGTTTAATAATATGATAACTTGGTTTCATCTTTATGATAACACTACAAAATTATAGGTATATCCTTAATAATAATAATAATAATAAGTGACCCACCTTTTCTACATGGATGATCTCAAGTTATTCGCCTCCAGTCGCTCCCATCTTATGGAATTGCTAAACATCACGTGTCATTTTAGCAATTCTATTGGAATGGAGCTGGGGACGGATAAGTGTGCGATCCTCCATGTTGAAAGGGGAAGGGTTGCTAACTCTGAGGGCATAGATTTATCTATGCCCATCAGCATAAGAACCCTTTTCGAGGCTGAAACATACCGATACCTGGGTATGTCACAGAACATCGGTGTGGATGAGGCGGGTATGAAACGGTCAGTTTGCGATGTGTTTTATGCACGCTTGACCAAAGTGCTTAATAGCCTTTTGTCCGGTGTGAATAAGACGCACGCATATAACGGTTGGATCATGTCTGTTCTCATGTATACCTTTGGCATACTCAGGTGGACTCAGACCGAACTGAACGCTCTGGACAGAAAAGTCCGCACTATAATGACGTCCCACAGGATGCATCATCCGAGATCGTCAGTAATGAGGCTGTACTTGCCGCGGAAGCATGGTGGGCGCGGCTTTTAAAGCGCGCTTACCATGCATAATCGCGAAGTGTGCAGCCTCCGTAATTACTTTCTAACGAGAGCGGATGATCCATACTATAGGGACGTTATTTCTTGTGATAAAGGACTTACCCCTCTATCCTTAGCCAACGAGCAATGGCAAGACCCGGCAGTACAGAGCATTTCCGACCGGGAGGCCGTATGGAAGGAGAAAGAGCTCCACGGGAGGTTCTACAAGGCCCTACATGAGCCTTTCGTAGACACAGTCGCCTCCCTCCACTGGCTACGTTTCGGTGACCTCTTTGGGGAAACTGAGGGCTTTGTCTGTGCAATACAGGATCAGGTTATTAAGACCAACAATTATCGGAGATACATCCTAAAGGATGGCACCGTCGACATCTGTCGAGCTTGCCGCCATCCCGGTGAGTCACTTAGGCATGTCATCTCTGGTTGTTCGGCGCTTTCTAACTCTGAGTATTTGCACAGACACAACCTAGTAGCCAGGATTCTACACCAGGAGCTCGCTCTGAAATATGGTCTCGTGGATCGGAAACTGCCGTATTATAAGTACTTTCCGGAAGCCGTGCTCGAAAATGACCGCGCCAGGCTCTACTGGGACCGGGCCATCATCACAGACAGGACTATTCTTGCGAATAAGCCTGATATTGTGCTGATGGACCGGGCACAGTCAAGGATATTTTTGGTCGACATTACCATTCCTTATGACGAGAACCTCGTGAAAGCCGAAACAGATAAGCTGACAAAATATCTGGACCTGGCTCACGAGGTGACCGACATGTGGGGTGGTCTGCCGGCCGAAATTATTCCTGTGGTCGTTTCTGCGAACGGGTTAATCCCAGTTAGCCTCTCGGGTCATCTGAGGCGACTGGGACTCCGTGACGGACCGCTCCAAGCTCAAATGCAGAAGGCGGTGCTCCTCGATACCGCCCGCATCGTCCGCCGATTTCTTTCCCTTTTCCCCTAACCCTCGGCCGTCTGGTCTCCTCTGCCGAGGGCTTCCATCTGGTTCGGTTTTTATATATTTATGTAATTTTTATATACTTATTTTATTTTATTGATATTTATGTAAGTTTATCATTTTCATTTTCAATTATATATTTATACAACCCAACCAGATGAGAAAACTATACAAATACCCCATAATAATAATAATAATAATAAGGAAAGGGGAAGGGTTGCTAACTCTGAGGGCATAGACTTATCTACGCCCATCAACATAAAGACCCTTTCCGAGGCTGAAACATACCGATACCTGGGTATGTCACAGAACATCGGTGTAGATGAGGCGGGTATGAAACAGTCAGTTTGCGATGTGTTTTATGCACGCTTGACCAAAGTGCTTAACAGCCTTTTGTCCGGTGTGAATAAGGCGCACGCATATAACGGTTGGATCATGCCTGTTCTTATGTATACTTTTGGCATACTCAGGTGGACTCAGACCGAACTGAACGCTCTGGACAGAAAAGTCCGAACTATAATGACGTCCCACAGGATGCATCATCCGAGATCGTCAGTAATGAGGCTGTACTTGCCGCGGAAACATGGTGGGCGCGGCTTTTTAAGCGCGCTCACCATGCATAATCGCGAAGTGTGCAGCCTCCGTAATTACTTTCTGACGAGAGCGGATGATCCATACTATAGGGACGTTATTTTCTGTGATAAAGGACTTACCCTCTATCCTTAGCCAACGAGCAATGGCAAGACCCGGCAGTACAGAGCATTTCCGACCGAGAGACCGTATGGAAGGAGAATATATTGTGCTGATGGACCGGGCACAGTCAAGGATATTTTTGGTCGACATTACCATTCCTTATGACGAGAACCTCGTGAAAGCCGAAACAGATAAGCTGACTAAATATCTGGACCTGGCTCACGAGGTGACCGACATGTGGGGTGGATTGCCGGCCGAAATTATACCTGTAGTCGTCTCTGCGAATGGGTTAATTCCAGTCAGCCTCTCGGGTCATCTGAGGCGACTGGGACTCCGTGACGGACCGCTCCAAGCTCAAATGCAGAAGGCGGTGCTCCTCGATACCGCCCGCATCGTCCGCCGATTTCTTTCCCTTTTCCCCTAACCCTCGGCCGTCTGGTCTCCTCTGCCGAGGGCTTCCATCTGGTTGGGTTTTTATATATTTATGTATTTTTTGTGTATTTATTTTATTTTATTGATATTTATGTACGTTTACCATGTTTGTTTACAATTATATATTTATATTGCCTAACCAGATGAGAAAACTTTATAGATACCCCAAAATAATAATAATTCATTTATTTCAGACCAATTATCCATATTTGTTAAAAAATTATAATCTAAATACCTATAACATTAAAGAAAATTAAAATTGATAAATATAAAAATTAAATAAAATTAAAACTAAGATTTAAAATTACAATTAAAATACTACAATAGGTCGTGGCGTGTCTAATTTACAGTATGCAGATTTATCTAACGCCCTAACATTGGTGAATCCCATCTGTCCGCAAGTACACTGAGAATGATGTTGCTGCTCGTCCGCATACGATTCAGCATGGAGGCACATCTTTTGCGCATTTTGGCTTCAAACCCATCAACATGAGCCTCTGCAAACATGCCAGAGGCGCTACAATACCGAGGCAACCCCATTATAATTCTCAACGCATTGTTGTATTGGACGCGCTGATCATTGTATGCCCTCCATGTATAGTTAACCCACAGGCTGCATGTATAGAAGGACTGACAATATGCTTTGAAAAGCGTAATCTTGAACTGTTTTGTGCAGCGTGCAAACCTGCGTGCCAACATATTACATCGAACAGCCAACGACCTGCGCTCCCGCTCTATATCAGTATTATCAGTTAGGTTTTCAGTGACCCAGTGGCCCAAGTACTTAAATTTCTCAACTCTATTCAAACTACTCCCACAGAGTGTGACATTTGGTAGTGAGTAGCACTTGCTGCCTGATTTGAAAATCATTATTTCACTTTTCTGTGTGTTGTACTTGAGCCCGTGGGCCGCGGCGTAAGACTCACATATCTTTATCAGTCTTCTCAATGCACCGATTGATGGGCTTAGCAAGACCATGTCGTCTGCATAGCTTATATTATTGATGCATACACCGTCAATATGACATCCGACTTTGGTGCTACTAAGCTCTTCGATAAATTGATTCATATATAGGTTGAAGAGACGAGGAGAGGTCAACCCACCCTGTCTTACCCCACACTCTAAAAAGTACTGTTTGGAAAGTGTTTTAGCCCATCTCACACAATTTTTCTGATTATTGTACCAATATTTCAATAGAGATATAATCTCTTGTGGTAAACTAGTGTCATGTTGTAGCTTTTTCCACAGTTCATTATACGATATCATATCAAACGCTTTTGATAGGTCCAAATAACAGGTATATACCGGTGTTTTTCTTGCTGTATAATATTGTACAGTCTGTTTGAGGGACAATATAGCACTTTCTGTTGAAAGTTTAGGCCTAAAGCCAAATTGTGCATCGTTAAGCTTCAAGTGCTTACTCAATTGTTCGTCAAGTAGACTGTCCAGAACTTTTGCAATAACAGTGGCTAGTGAAATTGGCCTGTAATTGGATATATCTGAGGAGTCTCCAGTTTTATTTTTTATAATAGGTACAACAATTGTTCGTAATAATTTTTCAGGGAGATAGCCATGGGAAACACACAAGTTAAAAAACATAGAAAGTACTCTTGGTAGGTGTACTCCGGCATACTGCAAGTGCTCGATGCTGAGGTTATCGTAGCCCGGAGATTTTGCTGGCACCATGTTTTTAAGGACGGAAGCGACGTCCTTCGAAGTAAACCTAATACTCAACTCCGAGACATGGCCCTTCACAGCTTGCACCTGTGATGGCGCTTGTCCTAAGGGCGATCCTACTCTGAAATGTTGCTGAAACAAATTGGCTATCTCGCTGGGTTCATGCACACCCGCAACACTCACTGGAAGGCTCAGTTTATGGTTCAATTTATTTGTTGTGCTCCAGAACTTTCTAAAATTATTCTTTGAATGATATTCCGCAATGACATCCATTTTTATCTGTGATTCGTTATCCTGACACTATTTTAATTTAGACTTAAAAATGCGCCTCGATTCACACATATAATTGTAGATATCACCTGAAGTAGGTTTACCACTTTGCACTCAATCTTGAAAGCACAATCGAGCCCTCCTGTGAGCCCCACTTACATGTTTATTCCAACCAGTTACGCAATGCCCTTTCTTTATCTTCCTAACATTGTAACTTCGTTCGGCGGCTATACAAAGTGTACTTTCAATTTCATCATACATTTTCTTCAATAAAATTCTATGACTTAATGAGTTCGCTCTAAATCTATCGTCTAAGAGATATCTTTAAGGATTTGACATGTTTATCCTTACTGTGATAAACTCGGTCGTCTGTGCAGATACTAGGTTTACATTATTCTAGCAGTATTGTTAGGCCCTATATTGCGTTCTTTTATTTTGTATTACTTAATGTCTTATATAACTGAGTAATATGACAACTCGTGTCTATCCTCTATGTAATAGTGCTTTAAAATTTTTTATCTATCTTCAAGGTGATGATAGCTCTAAGGGACAAGATTTGAAATGTTTATCCTTAGTGTAGAAACCTTTTATTAGCTATACCCTAGCCGTATTTGTAGACCTTATATTATTTTCTTTCATTTTGTGTCATTTATTTAGTATCTCATGGGAAAGATTCCGCTGGAGCCAATGTTTAACCATCGATCAGAATATGAAGTCACAATAGGGCGCCAAGTTCATCCTATTCTTAGTTCAAACAAATTGTACGCTTTAATAGATAGGGTGGTTACTGAGTTATTCGGTTTTGATAACTACTACTGCACCGTAATGACCGGGTATGCTACCTAAACTAATTACGAATAAGCATAATTAATCAAGGTTTGTAACCTAGCTAAAGTTTAAATTAAATACTGGGTTAAGCTCATTATTAATCTGAGAATGATTATGAACTTTGCGATGTCTAAACGTGAATAAAGCTAGTGGATAAGACGGTATACCAGCAGTTCTAAGGACTTGTGCACTTGACTTGACTCCTTTGCTGACACGCTTGTTCCACCCCTCATTTAGGGCCGAAATAGTGCCAAAATCCTGGAAGTTGGGCAACGTACAGCCTGTAAAAAAGTAGACGTGCCGCTCTTGCCAATTTTCGACCAATTTCAATTAACTCCATACTCTGCGAGATTATGGAGCGTATATTAATGGCATACCTAGAACAGAATGATCTTCATAGTGACCAGCAATATGGGTGTCGCCGAAATCGGTCAGCTGGGGACCCTCTAGCATATGCCACACACGCATTGCGCAAGGTGGGAAAGCACTTGCTGTTTCCCTTGCTGTTTCGAAGGCCTGTGACAGAGTTTGGCACACTAACCTTTTGGGTAAGCTTCCAGCGTAGGGCTTATCCCCTGGTCTAATTGAATGGGTAATGGACTTTCTGAGTGATTGGTCTCTCCGGGTCGTCGTCAATGGGTGCTCATCCGATCCTGTGGCGACTAACGCCGGTGTTCTTCAGGGGTTCGTTCTCTCCGCAACTCTCTTCCTGCTGCACATTAATGATCTGCTTATGCCCAGTTTCTGTGGGTATGCAGACGATAGCACAATTGTGGGGAGATACCAACCAAGTCCTCGGGCCAGTTGGGATCAAATGCAATCTGAAAGAGAAGCTATGGTAGCGCGTGTGAATCTAACACTAGAGGCAATCTTCAAGTGGGACGATGCCAATCTTGTGAAATTAAAAACACAAGCGTGTCTCTTCACTGCAAAAAGTAGCCAGCTCATCTTGACTCCTTCTATCAAAAATATATCACTGGAATACACTGACCGTCTTCAGTTTTTGTGGGCTGAGATATCCTCAAATCTGAACATCAGGTAGTTCATTGAGTCCAAGGCCAAAGCTGCTGCAAGGAAGCTAGGAGTCCTTGCAAAAGTGTGGCGATACATCAAGCCGGGAAAGTTGCTTGCTTTATATAAATATATAAAGCGCAATTCTGGTCGTGCATGGAGTATAGCTGACACATGCTGGTGCTGCAAAATGTCACCTAACAGCTTTGTACTCAATGGAACGTCGTGCTAAGAGGCTTATTGGTGGCCCAAAGTTGTTTAAAACCAATCATACCAGCCCCGAACACAGACATAAAACTGGCAGCCTTACCGTTTTCTACAGGATGCATTTCGAAGAGTGTGCGTCGGAACTGCATAATTTAATTCCTGCCTCTCCCTTCCAACATCAGACAACCAGACGTTCGACCGATCGAATTCCGAATCGATTCGAATCAAATGGTTTGCTACATCGTTCGTGATGAGTACAGCAAGAGAGTGGAATAAGTTTCCAGCATCTGTTTCCACCCGATTACAATGTGGGTTTGTAATTAAGTGCTGACTTAGTATAATATAAAAAAGCCACCTTCATAAACATTTGCTTGACTAGAAAATTCGTAATCTTCATTTAATAATTATGTCCGTTAAATCAAAGTAAGTTAAAAGAGTTAGTCGGGGTTTAATCCATATCGATATCATTAAAAAGTTACGACAGCGCAATATACCCTCCTAGTGCGCGACGCTTTTTATTCAAACTAATCATTCATATTTAAAGCTAAGAAAATGCGTAGTTGTCATATTTTACGTAAGAGTGTTTTACATTAATATTCGCGTTTTTGTCTAATTATTTCGTATGAGAAATGAAAAAAATATATGATTGAAAAATAATTCATAATTATGCCAGTTGAATTTTTGATATATCAAAAATATATCAATCGTACCCTAGAGTTAAGGTTATATATATATATATATATATATATATATATATATATATATATATATATATACTAATAATATTAGTGTCATTATTTATAATTTTATTTTTGCATTGATACACACTAAAACTTAATAAATGGAACCCGTATCTGTCGGTCGATGTCGATTTTAAATAACAAAATATCGACAGCCTCAAATTCCACAAATGGAGATGGCCAATATGAAAATGCGTAACTTGTTACGTTAACTAAGAACGTATGCATGGCCATAAGTGAAAATAAATACACAAGGTTAATTCTTTTTAAATTGATATACCTAAATAAAAGATTATTAATATTAAAAGGAGTTACTTTAAATTTCTGTGACAAGAAAAACTCGTCAATCTTAACGCAGACTAGAAGAAAACTTTTCACTTCATCAGGGTCTCAAAGTTTAAGTTGAACCCAATGACGTTATTCAAAGAGATACTCTCATTAATCTCCTTTAGAACTGTCTCAATGGCAAACTTTAATGTTGTTTACTTTTCATTTATGTCAATGTTAGTAAAAAGATATATATAATACAAGTAATAGGATACTTAGATATTTATTAGAGTATAATATGTACAATACCTGTAATGTTAACGGTGGTAGAGCCACGCAGCAGTTTTTGCTGTTGCGCGTATGGGCCGGCTCGAGCCGGGTTGGTACCACGACCTCACAGAATACCGGCGTGAAGTAGAAGCTCTGCTTCTGCGTTTCGCCTGGTGAGTGCAGGTGGCCGGAGGACCAATTCCCCCCCCCCCCCCACCCCATGAACATGGTACCGGAATTACACGATAGACTACCCCAGGAGGGTACCAGTACCCCTAGAGAATCCCTCGCTGAGCATCCACAACCATGTTATTCCAATTCTGAACGTGAGTGCTCAGGCAAAATTCCGCTAAAACATAAATGCTCGGGGCAAACTGAGTAACAATACCAAGGCGACCCCTGCCACGCTATCCGTGAATTTCTGCAACATCAGGAGACTTCACTCTAACCTAAACGCCGTCCGCTACCATCTCGAGACGACGAAGCCGGCCTTGCTCTTCCTGACCGAGACGCAGGTTTCCTCTCCGGCTGATATTTCGTATCTCTCCTACCCGGGGTACAAATTGGAGCACTCCTTTGTGTCTCGGGCTGGAGTTTGCATGTATGTCAGAGAGCTTCTTCTCGACGCCTCGGCAGTCTCGAAGGTTGGGACCTGTCCATCCTTTGGCTACGCGTAGACAGCGACGACCATCCGCGCGTCTACGGGTGCCTCTATAGGTCCCATAGCGGTAATGCCGAAACAGACCGACTCATCGACCACGTCCAAATGGCTACAGATTCCTTGCTATAACAGGTCCCATCCGCAGAGATCGTGATCCTTGGCGATTTTAACGCCCAACATGCCGAATGGCTCGGTTCACGTTTAACCGATCATGCGGGGAGATCTGTTTATGACTTTGCCTTGGCATATGGTCTGACACAACTGGTTACTTCGCCTACGCGGATTCCAGATGTGGAGGATCATACACCTTCCCTGTTGGACCTTCTGCTGACCTCTCATCCGGACGGATATCAGGTTTCCGTCGATGCCCCTCTCGGCTCTTCGGACCATTGACTGATCCGGAGTATGGTGCCACTCACGCTCCCTTCGCGGGTTTGCTTCTCGCCGGATGATCCCAGCGCTGTTGATGACTCTGTCACTGATGTGGTGCTACAGGGAATGGAACTATTTATTCCATCATCTGTGGTAACCATCGGAGGCAGATCTCAGCCTTGGTTTGGTCGCTCCTGTAAGAATGCATTACGCAGTAAGCAGGAGTGTTATCAAGCCTGGGCTGCGGCTTCGGCGACTCGGGATGTAAACACCAGCACACTTAAAAAGAAGTATAACTTCGCCTCCAGGTCCTTCAAAAGAGTTATTGCCAAAGCAAAGTCAGAGCACATAGGCAGAATTGGCGAGAAACTAGTTTGCCTACCTTCGAGAACCCGTGCATTCTGGTCTCTCGCCAAGGTTGTCCAAGGGAATTTCTGTAAGCCATCACTACCATCTCTGCACAGGGAGGACGATTCACTGGCCCAAGACGCAAAAGACAAAGCCGACCATTTAGGCTCCCTTTTTGCGTCCAACTCGACTCTTGATGACGGGGGGAAAACACCGCCGACCATCCCACGGTGTGAGTGCTCCATGCCGGATGTGCTGTTATTACAATGCTCGGTTCGCAAAGCACTTCTCTCCCTGGACATCCAGAAGTCGAGTAGTAGTTTTAACAGTGGTAGAGCCACGCGGCAGGTTTTGCTGTCGCACGGATGGGCCGGCTCGAACCGGGGTGGTACCACGACCTCACAGAAAACCAGCGTGAAGTAGAGGTTTACCTCTGCGTTTCGCTTGGTGAGTGCAGGTGGCCGGAGGCCCTTTTTACTGGAAATGAGGCATTCCATCTTAGTCCTCACGGGTGAGAACGCATCTACATTTTGATATGTAATAGAGGATAGATGTAGATGTCTATGGGCCGCAGCAACCACTTACCATCGGGTGGACTGTGTGCTCGTTTGTCACCCTTATCATATAAAAAAAAAAGGCCTGACGGAATCCCCCCAATTGTGCTAAGGACATGTGCTCCGGAGTTGGCACCAGTCCTAACGCGTCTTTTCCGGTACTCCTACTCCCAAGGAAAAGTCCCGAATTCATGGAAGACAGCTTTTATCTACCCGATCCCTAAAAAAATATATTGTTTATTTTCGCATCCTTTTTTCTAATTCAGTTTTAATATTATTATTGAAATTATTGAAGTAAGCACCCCGTTTATAACTCGGGTTAATACGAAACATTATAAGAATAGAAAATAATGAAAAAAAGTCTTGCGGCAGGTGGGATATTTATATTAGTAGAAAAGTAACTAAATCCATTTATACATGAAGAGAGTACTTGATGCCCCTTTTTAAGCATATTGCGTGTTCGGAGGATTGTGAGATTTGACATAGAAATAGAATAGAATCATTTTTATTAAATAAAGATAAGAATAATGTTAATAATTTCTGTTTGAAAGTAATTTTTTACTTTTATAATGGTTCGGAAAAAACCTCTGCCCTGGCCACCAGCAAGAAACCCAGAGGGACTTTTTTAAATAAAATGACTTTACAATATATTATTCACTCTATCACTATTTTTAATAAAATTATTTTTGTTTTTGTGTACATACATTAAATTATCGCAAATACACCGAAAGGCCAAAATTAATATATATTTATTTCTTTAAAATTTTCTCTAACGGTTTCCTTCAGACCTAAGTTATAAATATCTATCATGACTCTCTTCTTCAAAACAAAGATAGTTTCAATTTCAGTCGCATTACCCGGTAGCAAGATTCCATATCGCGGGTCTCAAATCATAGGGGCGTATCCACAAAACGGTTAATTTTCAGGAGAGACAAAAAAACATAATAACTTTTCTTGTGTTTGAGCCAGCTCGTTCTGTTTTGGCATGTGGGCATATATTTACACTTCAGTTAGTAACGATGGGTTTTAAAGTATTTTCTTTTATAAGACTAGTTTTTGATCTTTACGTCTATTTGGCAAGACGGCGAAACGTCCGTCGAAATTCGGCTAAAATGCTTATAATTTACAGACGTAAAACAAATGAAAGCAGAAAAGAAAGAAAGAAATAAATAAATAATGACAGCTGAGAATATATTTGCCATTGTTGCCACGCTTGGAAACCGGGTAGGCGGTTACAAAGCGTGGCAACTATGGCAAATATCCCCCTTATGAGGCAATATTTTGAGAAGGCCTATGTTAAGCAGTCAACTTTAATAGGCTGTAATGTTAATATCAAAACAATAGTCAAACAGTCGCAAAGACAGAAATTGTCGTTAAAGAATTATAAACTGCTGCCAGCAAATAATCATTGTCATAATGACTTCCTGCATGTTTTACCAGGTCGTCATTCCATCAAGGGGGAGGTAGCTCTAGATTTAGCTTGTCAGTACGAGGTCGCCATTCCAGAATCTTCCTTCTACATCGGTGCTTCAAACCATTGCCATTTCAGCTTACTGATTCGTAGGGCTATGTCGGCTGCTCTTACTTTATTACGAAGTATATCACGCAGAGAAACTCCTAGCATAACCTTCTCCATATATCGCCGAACGACCTTGACTTTCCTCATAACGCTAGCAGTGAAGATACATATTTCATCACTGCTATCACGTACTGGTTTTACACTCTTATTCTCAAGTTTTGAGGTATACGTGACGAAAAGATGTCGTAATCTTCCGAAATCTGCCCGGTTTTATCCGTCGATTAAATTCTCGGTAGAAGTAGGACGTTGGATTCGGACAACCAATTAGACTAATTAATTTAGTAGGTACGTACAGAACAAAATGAAAATGACTAGGTAGGTAGTATATACAATAAAATAAGACGTAATATCTATTACATTATATAAATTTATCTTACCAGAAAATGGACTTCAACAATAGTATTAAAATAAATATATCTTTATTAACTATTTTTTTATTTATTTCAATTAACTTGAAATTAAAATAAAAATGTATAATATTATAAAGCAACACCAAATAACCAAAAAGGCATGCATTTAACCGAAAACTGTAGAAGTGGTGTGCAGCATACAAGAGAGCAATCAGCGCATTAACAAGGCGGAACAATAAGTTGTGTGTTCTTGTTGCGACTGTAACAGTCCGTAACAAAACTTCTGCACAACTCTTCATTCAGATGCGGGTCATCCAACGTTCGTCTAATAATTTTAAAATTGTTATTAACTGGTCATTTAATCATCTGACATTAAGGGAGTTATGCCCAAAGCATCTTTGTAAGAATTTAGTTGGATACTTATATTTATATTACCCATATGTCCGCTTGTAAAGGTATCTTAGCAAAGCCTTTCGTGTTTTCTCTAAGAAAAGTACATACGTGCTTTCATATGTTGTAGTTATATTATCATCACATCCCATTAACATCTCCGGTCCTGAGCCACCTCCGTTACGCTTATAATACTTAATGACTGACGCTATTACGCAACCGTTATCGATCGACGGTGTTACTGAATAGAACTGAGTGTAGCTACCAAAAATTGAATAAACAAAAAGCAACATAGTTTCCTTTAAGATATAGTTATGGAACCGCAAAAATGCAAATGACGTAATAATTTACTCACCTCAAGTTAAGCGTCTATCTTACACAACATACAAAAATGTTCTGTAAAGGAGACGGTCCAAAATTGTATGAAGCGTAGGCCTAGTTTATGTACTAGTATGGAAATACTATACATAAATGATAATAAAATATTAAACCACTTTTGATCATTCAAATCTACGAATTTGCATTAATTTCAGTGGTATTAATATTTTATTCTCACCAAAAACTGCAACACTAATGGCGGATTGAAGTCGTTTTGATTTGACGTTAGCTGTCATCTCTGATATCTCTGATATCGTCTATCAGGTAGATTCATTATGTAAAATAGCGAAAATGTCTCGACACTAGTAGGAAAGTAAGGCAAAATAGTTGTATTTTTTGATCAAAACAAGAATAAAGTGTAATAAAGATTGTGTATGTGCTTTTTTGATCTTAAAACAACTAACGTTCTTGTTGATATTTGTAAAACAAATGTAAAATGTACTACCTAATTCCAGACAAGAAGATCGTTGAGATAAATCAACGGTGTCTACACACAAAATTATTTAATTGCATTAATTAGTGTGTACTAATGCACACTTCAGTGCCAGGGGCATCCAGGACTTTTTTGTTTTACATGGAGAAATGAGGCCTAAGTGTTTTGTTAGCTTTTACAAAAATTTCGTACCAGATAGCTCAAATCCGAGATTATATGTGAATAGCGGGTAACTCCATTTCCCTACCCTAAAAAATTCACACTGAAATACTACTTTATTGCACTAATAATAAATAATATATTTAACTTATTTTACTTTAGAGTGGCTGTTTTAAGGTGGATAAACAGAGTAATCCTAAATACTAATTTCTGTTCAGGTATATGTGTTTATCTGGGCTGCTGAAGTGGTAGAGTACAATCATAGATAATACAATTTATTTATTATAATATGGTACATTACAGTTGTTACAAAAAAATTCATATCCTAAATATTCTGCCGTTTCCACAAATATTTTCATATAACAGGTCCTCAGCGTGTCAGAGTATGCCTTGAGCCTTAACAGACATTTAAAGCTTGGATAATGTCACAACAAAGGTTAACAGTCCTATGAATTATAGAAAGTGAAACATTAGGTCAATTATGTTTTGGATACTTAAGGTAATATAAAGGGTTTTTCAACAAGAACTTTGTTTTTTAAAACAAAATAAAACAAAGAGTTTAGGTAAAGATGATTCAAATTTTTATTGTATTAAGAAGACAAAAGTTTGGCAATTATGAATGAAAAATGATATCTGGCAAATGTCCACCACGACCACGCTGACAGATGACGATTCTTTCATCAACGTTTTTAATGACTTTTTGGCAAAATGGCGGGTCTATTTCGTTAATCACGTCACGGATTTCGAGTTTTAAGGCCGCGATCGATTCGATTGGCTCCGTATAGACTCTGTCTTTAACATAGCCCCACAAAAAATAATCCAGTGGTGTTAAATCACACGATCTGGCTGGCCATTTAACAGCTGAATTTCGTGAAATTATGCGATCGGGAAATTTGGTTTGCAATAAATTGATCGTTTCGTTGGCTGTGTGACATGTGGCACCGTCCTGTTAAAACCACATGTTTGTGATATCGATGTCATCAATAATAGGCCAAAATTGAGATGTTAACATCTCGCGATAGCGTGGTCCATTGACCGTTACCGCATTTCTAGCCTCATCTTCGAAAAAAAACGGCCCAATCACGCCTCCAGACTACATAGCGAACCATACAGTGACACGTTGAGCATGCAAAGGCTTCTCAATAATCGTTTTAGGATTTTCAGAAGCCCAAATGCGGCAATTTTGCTTGTACCGTAACGTACCCTGACAAGTGAAAATGGGCTTCGTCTGATAAAATGATTTTTTCAGAAAAACCAGCGGGCTGTTCCTAAATGAATTGAGCGAATCTACGGCGATGTGAATGGTCGGTCAGCTTCAATTCCTGCACCAGTTGAACCTTGTAAGGCTTCAAAGCCAAATCCTTACGCAAAATTCGCCATGTGGTGGTTTTGGATAACCCCAATTGTTGAGAACGTCGAGGAATTGACAAATTTGGATCTTCTTCAACACTGTGGCTCACGGCTGCGATGTTTTCGGTTGAACGACCCGGTCGAACACGCGTTGGTGTTGGCGCATTTTGTACCGAGCCTGTCGATTCAAATTTAGCGACCAAATTCTTAATAGCGGTCTCAGAAGGACGATTATGTTGTCCGAAAATATCACGAATTTTACGAAACGTAACTTTAACAGAACCACCATTTTCATAGTGGATTTTAATTATTTTAATGCGATTTTCGAGCGAAATTGAATTCATTGTAGCAATTGCCAAAGCATCTACTACGATTAGGTCAAAAAACTAAATGTCAAAACTGACATATTTTTGGTGTTGCCCCAATTGAAAAACAAAGTTCTTGTTGAAAAACCCATTAAATAAAACAGCTTAATTTTATTATTTTTTATTTATTTATCCTAATTCAAAATCCTCTCTTACTAAAATGCCATCCAGAATTGAGGCCGGTGCGCTTATGGAATTTCGATACCGAGCCAAACACAAATACCAGACAACGGTCATTATGTGGGCACAGCAAGTCTCTTGTCCAGAAGTGCAACTGCAATAATAACCTGCAATCATCTCATCCCAACTTGTCCCGTGTCTCGCCAACAGTACCTATATATGTATAATAACCTCTGCCCGAGTGATGGCGAGATTTTATACGGCCTCTTATTAAAACAGAGTCTTGTTGGGATGAACAACTTATCTGCTACCCAGTCTTTGTTGATACCAAACATACAATATACTGATAGTATTGGCATTAGGGCGCTGGAGCTCATTTTCAAGATTTGTACCGACAGATAATTCTTGTAATACGTATGCAAAACATTGTGAACATATGGGTGCATTTTCATCCATCTAGTACAAAGCAATCTTATTTTAATAAACTATCTATATTGCAGAAGCGCATTTTAAACAGTGCAACATGTTTTAACAGATGAATTGAAAGATAATTACATCATATTGAGATTTTGCAGCCATTATGAACTTATAAAGAAATTAATAATTATTAACAGACTACAGATACAAGCATGTCATTCAAATGCGTTTAATTAATTAATTATTTATTATTAAACATGCTTACAAGCTAACAGATGATAGCATCCAACACGCTTGTAACATTAGATACATTAAATTAACATTAAATCAATTTTAAGTCATAATCTTATTTAAACAAAACACATAACATTAAATTAAAAATAAATTACCTACATTAAACTAATATATATATATATATATATATATATATATATATATATATATATATATATATATATATATATATATATATATATATCCAACATTAATAATTGAAATAACTGCTTCCAATTAAACAAATTAAAAAAATAAAATAAAACAAAATTAGTCAAATTAATATTACACATCATTAAATTAGTAAATAAAATAAAATCAATATCTGGGTTAAAAAATTATACAATGTTAGTTAGAATATATCTTAATTTACTAATAAGTTTCCTCAATCCATCAGCAAACAAGTCCAGATCATCGTACTGAGCAAGTATGTCACCAATCATTCGTAGTGCGCGGACAGTGGGCGCGCGCTCACCGCGCCTAGTGCGCGTGACAGGACGCGCTAGCAAACGAGGCCGGCGGCGCGGGGCTAGCTGCAGCCCTGACTCCTGCCGTATATTACGGGGTACTAAGATGCGTACACTCTCTAGTATCTGTGGACTATCGATCTTGTGATACAGTATAGAGAGATAGTGTGTCAGCATAAGCATAACCCTCCTAAACTTCAGTGTTTCCATATCAACCATGCCCGATACGAACAAAGAAGGATACAGGTGAGGATAGTACCAGTATCGCTTCTTAAAGCACCATCGGGCAAACTTACGCTGTATCTTCTCGACCATAAGGACATACTTATCCTCAAGTGGGTCCCAGACAACAGCACCATACTCCAGCTTGCTACGAACAAATGCGTTAAATAGTATTTTAGCAACTACTTCATTGTCAAATTGTGTTCCAGTCCTAATAATAAAACCTAACATTCTATGTGCGTTCTTACAGATACTTGTCATGTGTAGATGAAAGTCTAATTTAGAATCTAATAACAGCCCTAGGTCTCGAATGTTATTTACTCTTTCCAGAGGAGTGTCATAGAGACTGTCTGTCCAGAGAGTGCTTAAGGAAACATCTTTCTTTAGTACATACCTGCTTACTGATTCAAATTGTGATTCTATAGAATACAGATATCCGATATCAACGAATTCGAAATCTCACGTAAATCATTAAGTCCATAAAAGAAAAGCAGAGTCAAAGGTAGTAATCCAAAGTCCAAACAAAAAACCAAATCGCCAAAGATATCCACAATTAAACATATCCACGAGTTCAGAACAAGCTCGGAATAAATAAAAATATCATTTGACAGAAATGACATTTGACAAACAACCGTAGCTTTTTTACTTTTTTATGACTGGAAGGGCACCATCTTGTAAAACCATCAAAAACTTGGGATTGCATTTTTATTTTTTGCAAGTTATTTAGTTTGATTTATTCTCTCATTTTATTTTTAACAAAATCCCTGAATTTTTATCTTTGTTGCGGTATACTGTACATAGACTGGGCCAGAAATGGACTACATAGAAGAACTGTGAACATATTTCTTTTATTTGATTAAAATGTGGTAGGGCTCCATTTCTGCCTAGGAGTCATTCACCATTACCATTTTTTATGAGCCATGCTGCAGCTATATTAGTGGTATAGTTGTAGCAAGAATGGGTCGGTTCGACCGGAGAAGGACCACGCTCTCACAGAATACCAGCGTCAAATAGCAGCTAAACGCTGCTGTGTTTCGTATGGTGAGTGTAGAGAACCGGAGACCCTTTTTACTGGAAATGAGGCATTCCATCTTAGTCCTCACGGGTGACAACGCATCTGCATTTTCATTCGCAAACGAGGATAGATGTAGATGTCTATGGGCCGCAGCAACCACTTACCATCAGGTGGACTGAGTACTCGTTTGTCACCCTTATCCTATAAAAAAAAAATCCGCCGCCGTATAGCGCCGGCGTTTTTTTCCTTTTGAAAACACTTGTTTTGCTATTCTTACTAATTAGACGTTTTCAGATCGACTTTACTTTTACATTTGTATAACATTAAATAATATTTAACATTTGTAAATATCAATGAATGATATACCTTTTTTTTCAAATTAAGGTTCTTAATTGTTTGATATTTTCAAATCAAAATATTAGGTGAAAATTTAATTTAATAAAAACCAAGGTTTCCAGGGTATTTTGCTGTACCTACTTATATAAATGATTTTTTAATAACAACAAAAAATAGTACAAAAGGTTTGTAATCTCTTCATAAAAAAAGCCACTTTCTCTCAATTTCAAAGAAAACGCGTAAAAAAACACGTAGTTACCCACTAAAAACAAGTATCCTTCCATTTGTAACTTATGTTTGATATCAAATAAACTTAATTAGGTCTAAACAAGTATAAAAAGCATAAAAAAGAACATTAATTTTACACATGGCGGATGGCACAATAGGCGTGTCGCGTCTGTCTGTGGCGCTTGACACGCCCGGCGTGTCATGAAATATTTATTCGCCGCCACAGCTAAAATTTGTCGAAAATTGGTGCCACAACGAATCGGTTAATATAATTTACATTATATTAAATTAATATTGTTACGAGAATACAGATTGAACAATTTTTTAACGTGGTAGAGACATGCTACAGCCACATTATGGTTGTGGCATGAATCGGTCAGCTTGACCGAGAAAGGACAACGTTATCACAGAATACCAGGGTAAAATAGCAGTTATGTTATTATGCTGGTATGTATCGTATTGTGAGTGTAGAGAACCGGCGACCACTTTCACTGGAAACGTGGCATTCCATCTTAGTTCTCAGGTGTGAAAACCATCTGCATTGTAGTTCTTAGATGAGGATATATGGGAGATTAAGTTAACACTTGCTGCAACAAGAGCAGTATCACGACGTTGACCTAGAAACTTATTGCAATTGCTAATTTGTTATCGTTTAATAATTTTAATGGCAAATTACGTCAATGAGGCATGCGAAAATTATTTATTAACAGAATAAGGCAAGTATCCTTTACTTAAGTTTTCCTTACTTGTGCAATTTTTGCTATTTTACTTATTTTTTAGAAACTTTATTGTGTTTTATCATGTTTTGAAGCACTTATTATGCTTGGTTTTTAAGACTAAGTTTCTTTTAAGCAATTATTATGTTTATTTGAATTATGATTAAAATATAATTTTTAGAAGTTTTCCTTAAGATTTTGGTTTTATTTCGTTTCTCCTAATGGCTTATGTTCAATTTTAGTCGTTTCTGACTTTATGTCATTTTAAATAATTATATATTCAGATTTATGAATACATTTTATTTTTTAAATGCTTATTTTTTGCTCTCATTTTTTCCATTCACATTATTTTGTGTAATATAAATCAAATGGTAACACGATTTGATTTTTTTTCTTGACTGTTGACAATAATTTTTTATAATAATTCTACTTAGAAACCAAACACAATATTAATGACAAGCCATCAGGCGTACAATTTTTGAAAATCATGGAAATAACGTTAATTTTGATGGGTTCTCACTCCGAAATTGCAATATTCAAGATCATCAACTAGGTTCAAATTATTAATGGTAAAATTATTAATCATTTAAGGGAAAAGGTTTAACGTCCGTAAATTCTAAGCATTTTTAGGCGTATTCTGACGGACGTTTCGCCGTTGTGCCAAATAGACATAAATACCAAAAGTCAAGTGTTATAGAGGAAATACCTTAAAGTCCATCATTCCATAGGAACTGAAGTGTAAATATATGGCCACATGCAAAGACACACGGAGCTGGCTTAATCACAAGAAAATTTATTAAGTTTTTTGTCTGTCCTGAAAAGTAACGGTTCTGTGGATGGTTTGACACCCGCGATATGGAATCTTGCTATCGGGTTATGCGATTGAAATCAAAACTATCTTATTTTGCAGAATAGAGTCATGATAGATATTTAAAAATTTGGTCTGAAGGAATCCCTTAGAGAAAAATTTAAAGAAATTAATTATATATTAACTTTGGCCTCTCTGTATATTTGCGATAATTTAATGTATGTACACAAAAACAAAAATAATATTATTAAAATAGTGATGTACATTCTGTAAATAATAGGAACAAGCACAAGTTAGTTATACCAATTACTCGACACCAAAGAGTCAGTAATTACTCATTGTATTCGCTTTTACAACAAAGTGCCAGCGCAGGTCTTATCATAAAGTTTAAAATTTTAATTAAGCAAAAATTGTTTAGTAAGGGTTATTATACTACTAAAGAATATATTATGATTGATTATAACCCCTGGGAGTCGGGTGATCACTACCACGCTGCTTCTAATGTTTTTATATGATTTGTATAAAATAATATATTGTAAATTCATTTTATTTAAAAAAGTCCCTCTGGGTTTCTTGCTGGTTCTTCACAGCACAGAGGTTTTTCCGAACCATTAGTAAAAGTAAAAAATGACTTTCAATAAGAAATGATTAATATTATTCTTATCTTTATTTAGTAAAAATGATTCTATTCTATTTCTATGCCAAATCTCACAAACTTCCGAACACGCAATATGCTTGAAAAGGGCCATCAAGAAATCTCTTCACGTATTAATACATAGATTAAGTTACTTTTCCACTAATGTGAATACAAAACTAAAGAGTAACTTCAAAGAGGTAGGGATAAAAATATAGAGTTACGATATCCACGGAACGAATTGAGGTGATAGATTCTCACCTGCCGCAATCCTATTTTTCATTATTTTCTATTCTAATAATATTTCATATTAATCCTAGTTATAAACGGCATGCTTACTTTAATAATTTCAGTATTTATTAAAAAAACTGAATGAGAAGTATGCGAAAATAAATAATATATTTTCTAAAGTTTTCTGAATCAATTTTAAAAATAAAGCAGACTGTTAGTAGATATTATGACTAAACACCCGCTATTCTCTATATAATATGTATTTCTAAGATACCTCAATATTTAGAATAATTTAAGTCTAGAAATAAATAAGTCTAATATTTATTACATTACCCCATTTTCTTCGTAGAAGTGTTTTAATGTATTTTGTGTTGCAGTTCGTAAAAGTTAATCTAGTCCAGCTTTCTTTCATGTTGAAATTTTGTTTCAGTTAATCACATTTCTTTACACTCGGAAATTTAAAAAAATTATACCGCTGAACCGAATATCCCAACGCGAGCGAAGCTGCGAAAAAATCAATTTTTATAGCATTCTAAGCATTCTTTAAAAATTGTACATACTCGTATTATATTCTAATAAATATCGAAGTATTCTATTACTTGTGTTATATATACACAGTCAGGTCATAAGTATTGTCACACAGTAAAAACTTTTCTTTTAGAATGCTGGCCACAAAAAAGTTTATTGAATTCGAATTTCGAATTGTTCATGAAAATAAAACTGTATACTTTTGAGAATTTTACTCATTTTTAAATATGGAGTGGACGCTTAAAGAAGACCGTGTTGCAGTTATTGCGTTGCATCGTTGCGGTTACGCACCAATTCAAATTTTTGACATACTGAAAAATTTGAATATAACCAAAGATTCGTTTATCGTACCATCAAACGATACAATGAAGACTCTAGTGTAGATGACAGGTCAAGAAGTGGTCGCCCTCAGTCTGTTAGGACTCCAGCAGTGATAAAAGCTGTGAAGGCGCGAATGCAAAGAAATCCCAAACGTAAGCAGAAACTGTTGGCCCTTCAGATGGGGTTAAGCAGAACCACGGTGAAAAGCATGTTAAATGAAGACTTAGGGCTTCGGGCATATCGAAGAAAAACAGGACATCGTTTGAATGCTCGTCTAATGGACCTGAGACTGAAGAGATGCCGCGCTTTGTTGAAGCGGTACGCGGGAAAAAAATATCGGGAAATTCTTTTTTCGGATGAAAACATTTTTACCGTAGAAGAGAGCTACAACAAACAAAATGATAAGGTGTACGCACACAGTAGTGAAGAAGCGAGCAACCGTATTCCGCGTGTCCAACGAGGTCATTTTCCATCGTCGCTCATGGTATGGTTGGGAGTTTCTTATTGGGGCTTAACAGAGGTACATTTTTGTGAGAAAGGTGTAAAAACGAATGCAGCTGTGTATCAAAATACAGTCCTGACGAACTTTGTGGAACCTGTTTCTCATACCATGTTCAATAACAGGCACTGGGTATTCCAACAAGATTCGGCGCCAGCTCATAGAGCGAAGAGCACACAAGACTGGCTGGCGGCGCGTGAAATCGACTTCATCCGGCACGAAGACTGGCCCTCCTCCAGTCCAGATTTGAATCCGTTAGATTACAAGATATAGCAACACTTGGAGGAAAAGGCGTGCTCAATCTTATCCCAATTTGGAGTCACTCAAGACATCCTTGATTAAGGCAGCCGCCGATATTGACATGGACCTCGTTCGTGCTGCGATAGACGACTGGCCGCGCAGATTGAAGGCCTGTATCAAAATCACGGAGGTCATTTTGAATAAACTTTAGTGTCATAAGAATCTGTGTTTTGTTAAGTTCATTTTGGTATATAAATGGTTACATAATGAATAAACTTGTTTTAATTATTTTATATTAAACATGTGACAGAATTTATGACCTGACTAGGTATATATATATATATATATATATATATATATATATATATATATATATATATATATATATTTTACTAACATTGACATAAATGAAAAGTAAACAACATAAAAGTTTGTCATTGAGACAGTTCTAAAGGAGATTAATGAGAGTATCTCTTTGAATAACGTCATTGGGTTCAACTTAAACTTTGGGACCCCGATGAAGTGAAAAGTTTTCTTCTACTGTGCGTTAGGATTAATGAGTTTTTCTTGTCACCGAAACTTAAAGTAACTTCTTCTTATATTAATAATATTTTATTTAGGTATATCAATTTAAAAAAAAATTAACCTTGTGTTATAGTTATGCTCATAAATTGTGTTATAAATTTTCACTTATGGCCATGTACGAGTATACGTTCTTCGTTAACGTAACTGTCATATTGGCCATCTCCATATGTGGACTTTGAGACTGTCGTTATCGATCGACAGATACCGATAGTCACATATCTAAGTTACTTTAACACTTCAGACAAATATGACAGTTTGCGGGTTCCGATTATTAAGTTTTAGTGTACATAAATGCAAAAATGAAATTAAAAAATAGATGATTATTTATTATAGATATATATCGTAGTCATCTTTCATTATTAATATTAATATAATTCTTTCATTATCATTATTAATCATTATCATCAACAAGGTGTTTTATTTTGATATCCCATAACTCTAGGATATGATTGAGTCCATATCAAAGAATGAACTGGCGTATGAATTATATTTCATCATTTTGTTTTGTTTTTCATACAGAATAATTCGACAAAATCGCGATTATTAATGTAAAACATCCTTACGTTAAATATGAAAACGTCGCGTTTTCTTAGCATTAAATATGAATGATTAGTTTGAATAAAAAGCGCCGCTAGGGTATGTTGTGATGTCGTAACTTTTTAATGATATCGATATCGATAAAACCCCGACTTACTATTTTAACTTATTAAACACTTAATTTGATTTAAGGGACATAGTTATTAAAGAAGGTTTACGAAATTTATAGTCAAGGAAAAGTTTACGAAGTTGGCTTTTTTATATTATACTAAGTCAGTGCTTAACTACAATCCCTCCAGATGGTAAGTGGTGTTGTAGCCTAAGATGGTAAAACGCCCTGACTTAACAAAAGTCTATTTACTCTTGCCTTGTATACACCCATATTATAATCGGATGGAAAGACAGATATCGGCATCTTATTCCACTACTTTGCTGTACGCGTCACGAAAGATGTAGCGAACGGTTTGGTTCGAATGCATGGTAAGTTAACAACGAAAGGATAGAGACTGCCCAAATGTCTGGTTGTCCGATGGTAAAAGGGATCGGGAGGAATTAAATTATGCAATTCTGGCGCACACTCTCCGAAATGCATCCTGTAGAAAACAAGAAAGGCTGGCTACTTACGCCTGTGTTCGAGGCTATTAAGATTGAAATTGAAATTTGGGTCACCATTAAGCCTCTTAGCACGCCTTTCCGTTGAGTACAAAGCTGCTAGGTGGCATTTTGCAGCACCAGCCCATATATGGCAGCAAGATTCCATGCACGACTGCACTTGCGCTTAATATTAAGTAAGCAGCTGTCCCGGCGTGAAGTATCGCCGCACCTTCGCAAGGAGTCCTAGCTTCCTTGCAGCAGCTTTGGCCCTGGACTCAATGAACTGCCCGAAGTTCAGTTTTGAGGATATCTCAACCCCCAACAACCGCAGGTGGTCAGTGTATTTGAGTGATATATTTCGAAAAGAAGGAGCCGTGATGAGCTGGCTCCTTTTTGCAATGAAGAGACACGCTTGTATTTTGGAGGTGATGAATTTCATAAGATTGGCATCGTCCTACTTGGAGATTGCCTGTAGTGTTAGATTCACAAGCTTCACCATAGTTTCTCTTTCAGACTGGATTTGATCCCGACTGTCCCGAGCACTTGGTTGGTATCTCTCCACAACTGTGTTATCGTCTGCATACCCATAGATACCGGGCATAAGCAGATCATTAATATGTAGCAAGAAGAGAATTGTTGAGAGAACGAACCCCTGAGGGACACCGGCGTTAGTAGGTATAGGATCGGATGAGCAGCCATCGACGACAATCCGGAGACCGTTTAATCAGTAAGTCCTTTACCCATTCAATTAGACCGGGGGATAAGCCGTACGCAGCAAGCTTACCCAAAAGGCTAGTGTGCCAAACTCTGCCAAAAGCCTTCGAGAGAGCAAGGGAAACAACAAGTGCTTCCCTGCTGTTCTCGAGTGCCTCGCCATATACATGTGTGGCATATGCTAGAATGTCCGCAGCTGACCGATTTCGGCGAAACCCATATTGCCGGTCAATAAAGAGGTCATTCTGTTCTAGGTATGCCATTAATATACGCTCCATAATCTTGCAGAGTATTGAGTTAATTGAAATTGGCCGATAATTGGCAGGATCGGCACGTCTGCCTTTTTTTGGGACAGGCTGCACGTTGGCCAGCTTCCAGGATTTTGCCACTATTCCAGCCCTAAATGAGAGACGGAACAAGCGTGTCAGTACAGGATACAACTCCGGTGCACAAGCCTTTAGAACTGCTGGTATACTATCAAGTCCACTAGCTTTATTCACATTTGGACACCACAAGGTTCATAATCATTCTCAGAATAATAATAAGCTGCACCCAGTACTTAATTTAAACTTTACCCATAGGTTACAAACCTTAATTAATTGTGCTTATTCGTAATTAGCATACCCGATAATTTTGGTGCAGTAGTAGTTATCAAAACTGAATAACTCAGTAACCACTCTATCTACTAAAGCGTACAATCTGTTTCAACTAAGAATAGGTTGACCTTGGCACCAAATTGTGACTTCATATTCAGATTGATGGTTAAAAATTGGTTCCAGGAGAATTTTCTTTCACATGAGATACTAAATGACATAAAATAAAAGAAGATATTATAAGCTCTACAAATACTGCCAGCGTATAGCTAACACCAGACTACTACAGAAAAGATAAACATTTAAAAAATTTTCCCATAGAGCTATCATCACCTTGAGGATAGATGAAGATTTTTAAAACACTATCACATAGAGGATAGACACGAGTTGTCATATTACTCAGTTATATAAGACATTAAGTTATACAAAATAAAAGAACGCAATGTAGGGCTTAACAATACTGCTAGAATAATGTAAACCTAGTATCTGCACAGATGACCGAGTCTATCACAGTAAATATAAACATGTCAAATCCTATCCCTTAAAGATATCTTTTAGACGATAGATTTAGAGCGAACTCATTAAGGATATACCTATAATTTTGTAGTGTTATGAGGAACGCAAGTTATCATATTACTCAACAGAACAGAACAGGCAGAATAGAACTATACATAAAAACTGCTGAAAAAAAGAAGACGAAAAGAAGGAAATCTGGAAGAGTCCGCTGCAACTTCAACATTAGACTCACACTAAGCAGAATTATCGAACACAACTCAACAAGCACTGATAACGTCCCATATAGTTGTTATGAACGTGAATTCAACAATAACACTGGCAAGGTAGTCATGGATTCGACCCCACACAGAGTGATACAAGTACGTGCATAAATACTATTGCTGACTTAGCACCCTGTGTGTGGCCTATATCGTGTCACTTGAGTAAGCAAATGTAATAAAGTCTGCATGAAACATGTATTAGAATAAGTTTGCCATTGTTGAAGTACATGAGCTTCTGTACGGACATCTCTTAGTTTTATTTTAGTTTTTAAAAAACGCCTCCACCGCTCCCGTTAACTTGTCTGGCGCAGCCGGTAGGATCGCCATTTGCTTGCGCCGTCCGCGAAATAAATTCATATAAAATCGTTTTACTGCGTTCGTGCTGCGAGGCGATCCTGCGAACCAATATAAATTTGTCAAATGGAGAGCAGCTGAAGATGACGAAGGCCGGCTGGTGAGTCCAAATTTTCACCTTGCTTTCCTTGCCATATTATATAGTTTTGTTATTTTGCAATTAGACCTCTTGCGATATAACGTTATCTGGTTTTACATAAAAATCTGTGAAACTTATATTTAAGAATACTTAAACTTAATAACTAACTGCATAAAGAAATACTGGGAATAACTAGATAAGTAAGCGCTTCCATGCAATAACGACGCGATAAGAGCTTGCACTGTGGGAACAAAGCGATTATAAATACTCGTATTACAAATTATAATTGTAGTATATGTTCGTTGATTAATGAATGAATGAATGAATATACTTTATTGTACACCACAAACAAATAAACAAATTACATAACAAAAGACAGGTTAAATGTACAATTTGGCGGCCTTATCGCTACATAGCGATCTCTTCCAGGCAACCAAGGGTGTAAAGGAATAAACAATGAATACTAGGTAGGTGGTGCAATATAAATTATACAAAATATAATATCAATACATGCGATATATAGACAATAAATGCAATAAAATAACATATAAATAACTAACACATGAAATGATATAAATTACTAATACATAATAAAAGATAAAGTAAAGCATATAATATATACATAAACATACATATATAAGAGTATTTAAACAAAATTACATATCTACCCAAAATACATAAATAAATTACAAATGTCCTCAAACAATAATATAAAGCTGATAAATATAATAAATACATAATTACATAATTTATCCTAACGGTCTCCGAACGATTGAGACAAGTAATGTTCTTTAAGTAATCGCTTAAAGATTACAATAGATTGTGCTTTACGTATATACAAAGGTAGGGCATTCCAGAGCTTAATAGACTCGACAGTGAAAGATTTATTAAAAAACGATGTTTTGTGAGTTGGTACCCTTAAAACGAATTTTCTAGAAGAGCGTAGAGGTTCCCCCGGAAGCCCCACAAAATTAAACTTCTCTTTTAGATAGGGAGGAGCAGAAGGATGAAATAATACACAGTACAGAATAGAAAGAATATGCATGTTCCGGCGAAGTCGGATAGGTAACCACTTGAGACGTGAGCGAAATTGGGAAATATGGTCATATTTGCGCAATCCAAATATGAACCGAATGCTAGTATTTTGAAGTCTCTCAAGCTTATTTAGCTGGTCCTCAGTTATGTCTACATAGCTTGCGTCAGCATAGTCGAGGATCGGAAGGAGAAGAGACTGTGCGAGCATAATTTTTGTAGGAATGGGAAGAAATGATCGAAGGCGACGCAGTGAACAAAGAGCGACAAAGGTTTTCTTACTTACCTCATTCAGTTGGCGTATCCAATTTAAGGAATTATCAAAATAAATACCAAGGTTTTTGACATTGTCAAAGTAAGGGATTACAACTCCATCGAATACTATAGGAGGTACGGTGAACCAGTCAACTCTTGAGATAAAACTCTGGCTACCAATAATGATAGCCTGAGACTTTTTAGCATTCACATTTAGGCCATATGATTTACTCCAATCATGAATAATATTTAGGTCGCTATTCAATGTAGCGATTGCATTCGGCAAATTCTCAAGAGTTGACTGTGTGTAAATCTGGACATCATCCGCATACATGTGGTAGAGAGAAGATATTTTATGAGTAATTGAATTAATGAAAATGGAAAAGAGTAAAGGTGACAACACGCCGCCCTGCGGCACGCCTGCAGTAATATCACACCAAGATGAGTGAGTTTCATCGAAACGAATACACTGCCGACGGCCACAGAGATAACTTTGAAACCAGTTAATTACTGATGGAGATATGTTAAGGGAACACAACAGACTCAACAGTATATCATAGTCAACAGTATTGAACGCATTACTGAAATCCAGCAAGGTCATGACTGTGAGTAGTTTATTATCCATACCCCATCTTATGTCATCAGTAACTTTGATTAAGGCAGTAGCCGTACTATGACCAGGACGGAAACCGGATTGTAAAGAGTTTAATAAATTATGTTTATTGAGGAAAAGGTTCAGCTGTTGGCAAATTAGTTTTTCAAGGACTTTAGAAAGGAAAGGTAAGATGGAAATGGGACGAAAATCAGAGAGGTTAACGGGATTAGATCTCTTCGGAAGGGGTATAACATGAGCACTCTTCCAGGCTTGAGGGAATTTAGAGGAAGAGACAGATGCATTAAGTAAATGAGTGATAATGGGAGTGATAACATCAAGGAGAGGAATAATCATATTACGGCTAATGTTATCGCTACCGACAGCATTTGAGGAGATGGATAATATGATCTTCTTAACATCACATACAGTAAACTGACTAAAAACGAACGGAGGATAATTAGGAGTCGGAGTTACAGAAAGAGAACGAAGTGTTTGCAGTTTATGTACACTATCAAAAGAGTTAGAAGGATTAGAAAAATGTTGATTTAATAGTTCGAAATCAACACTAGGAGGTGAAGCATTTAGGGGTGTTCTACCAACTCCAACTGTTTTGAGAAACTTCCACACCCTAGATGAGTCGCCGTTCTCGACTGATGTATGAATATGGCGTCGTTGTGCATCTCTACATAATGTGTTGCAGCGATTCCTGATTTTGGTGTATTTCCTTAAGTTCTCATCTGTTTTGCACCTCTTAAGCTTTGACAATGCCGCATTCTTCTTTAAAATAAGCCTTTTCAGATCATCTGAGAGCCATGGAGCAGGCAAGTGTTTGAGTCTCACATAATGCATTGGCGCGTGAATGTCGTAAAGCTGCGTGAGTAGCGAACAAAAAAGTTCCACTTTATCGTCAATGCATGGAGCTTTCTCAATCACTGACCAGTCAATATTAAGAGCATCTTGACAAAGTTGGTCAATATCCATTCCTCCAAAATTACGTCGCAGAACTAATTTAGGTTTGATTTTAGGAGGGCGTAGTTTATACGAAAGGAAAATTAAATCATGATAAGAGAATGCATCAGCAGGACACTGTCCATGCTTGAAAACTAGATTTGAAGATGACACCATTATTAAGTCAAGAAGGGAAGGAGCACTGTTAGGAAAGTTATGAGTAGCAGAAAGGGGTAGGATTTGCATATTACACGCTTCAGTTATAGACTCAAGTTTTATAGCTCGATTGTCACCTTTAATCAAACAGGTGTTAAAGTCACCCATCAAAATAGTGTGACTATACGTAGGGACTAGTGATTCTAAGAGAGATTCGAAAGAAGTAAAATAGTTTACAGAAATAGAGGGACTGTAGAAAACTCCAAGTAGGATTTTATTCTGAGACAGGGAGACTTCAATCAGCAAATGCTCAGCAGAATCAACAGGAGGTGGTTGACTTGACGAACTAACAATTTTAAATGGAAAGTAGGATCTAAGATAGATCGCCACGCCCCCACCACCCCTATTAGTGCGATCATTTCTAATTAGATGAAACCCAGGCAAAGAATAAGAAGTGGGAGGGAGACAGGGTTTTAGCCAAGATTCTGAAACTAAAATGGCGTGAATATTTTGGGATTCAAATGACGCAAGCATGTCAGGATAATGAGCCGGAATACTTTGGGCGTTAATATGAATAGCATTGAAGTTATTCACACAGTCTGAGAAACAAGAATTTAGGGTGATGTTGAGTGAAGGAGAAGCAGTTGTACTGTGATAACTAGCATCACTAAGTGTCTCATCATCCGAAGACAACGACAGAAACAAATCACTATCATTACAAATGTTTGAGGATGTCATAAATGCTATACTAAAATATACAAATAAATTCTTATATACACGAAAAAAAATATATAAATATAAATGCAAAATCAAACAGTACCTACACTATTACTACCACCAGCAGCATGAAAGAGAAAGCATATAACAAAACAACAACTTAAAGAAATAAAACAATCAGTTTAGTATTAAAAATTACCAAAAACTTGCAGTCTGACGCCAAAAATTGTAAGACATTTTGAATCTATAAACGTCAGACTAGGCAGAATGAGTTAACATGCCTTTGCCAAACTAATAAAAAAAAATCTAAGAATGCCTCTATGGTTATAGTTATATACAGTAATCTATGGTTGCAATCTCACAGGTAGCAACTGTCAGTATAAAGTTATTTATACAGAAATAATATATATTATAACAATAAAAAATGGTCAATTAATCTACCTGTAATGGGCAATATTTAAAATAATTAGAGTAACAGTCATCAAACCATTGCAAGCCTATTATGAAATTTTTGTCATAGAAGTAAATGGCAAAGAGTTGTAATTAAACTGATTAACTAAAAGTTACAAAAAATATATGAATTGAGCTGCTGGACTAAATCAATAAAAGCGAAACCATAAGAAAACACGCCACTACCATCATTTTTTCGTCGTCTTCCTAGCCCTAGCAGAAGTAACACAGGGCTTAGGCGCCGCAGATGCCGTCGCCGCCGTCGCCATAGGCAAGGATGAGGTAGTGGGGTCACCACCAGCTGCATCAGGCAAGGCGAGCACCTCAGCCACGGTATACACCCGGTACTTCGTGCCATCAGACCCAAGCACCACAACATATCCATCTCTTGACCAACACTGGGATACACCAAACCGCTTCCGAGCAGCAACGAACGCCTCATGACGGCCCTTAGTCATGAACTCAGATAGAGTAACTCCGCTACCCTTTAGCTTGGTTTTGGAAAACCAAACTTTGTCACGGAGATCCTGATCTCGGAATTTCACAAGCAGCGCTCGAGGCTTGTCGCCATGGGGGCGCCCTAAGCGATGGCATCTAGTGATAGAGCCCACACTTATTTCAGGGGTGTTTAGCCGCTCCGATAATAACTTACTCGTGCAAAATACTGGGTTCTCATCTCGGGCTTCTGGCACTCCATGTACAAGCAACATCTTCCTCCTGGTCCTTACCTCCATTTCATCTTGTTGCCTAGAGAGAAGCTGAAGCTGAAGTTGCAGATTCTCCAGTGCTGACAGGACAAATGCCCTAAAGGCATTAAATTGTGCATTAATGTTGGAAGAAGGGCTTGTTGCAGGGATGGATGTTCTGACCTCCCTCTGGAACTCATCCATATGTGAAGTGAAATTCAGCGTTAGCTCTTCAATTGACTTCTTAAGCAAATCCACGTTGAATATTCAATTAAAGGTTACTTAAGGGTCAATGTCAGGTGACAGTGAAGTGGCAAAATAAGTTTTAAGTTGTGTAGTGAAAAACAAATTATAAGTAAAGAATGCTGGTGGATTTATGTAATTACAGGTACATTTATATACTTGATTGTACTAGATTTACTAACTACTAACTTTAAAATAACCAGGAACGATTTTAAATATGTCAAAACACTTTTGTGCCTACCCACCGAAAAAAAAAATATTAAATTTTTATTAAGGACTAATTTATTTCATATTTTGTATTTTACTTATTAATTATTTTACTTTTATTTTGACTGTGTTTTTGATTGTGAATTTGAATTCTTGTATTAATTATATTATTTTATCGTCGTATTTTATAAAATAAAGTTCTACAAAATGGAAGATCAAGTGCAAATTAAGATGATTCCTAGTAAAATGCTCAAAATTGTACCGATATTCAACGGTGATAAGCACCAATTAAATCTTTTTATTCGCAAATGTGAGTATATATTAAATAAATATAGGGGATCCGATGAACAAAATTTATACGTAATGTACGCGATAACAAGTAGACTCGTAGGCGACGCTGCAGCGCTCTTTAGCGAGCGCGAGGACATTAATTCGTGGGAAGATTTTAGAGAACTGCTAATTCAACATTTTGGAGACCCTAGGAGTGAAGAATGTATTGCTATAGAACTTGAAGGTTTGCGTATCCGAAAGAACGAGTCATATTTAGATTTCTGTAATAGGATCCAATCCGTTCGTAGTGTTTTAATATCGAAAGTAAATAGATTAACCGATGCGAATTTAAAGAGTAGCAAAATTATTATATATAATAACACATCTTTAAATGTCTTTTTGTATAATTTGCCAGAAAATATGGTGCGAATTGTTCGCTTAAAAGCGCCCAGTACACTAGAAGAGGCTTTAGGCGTGGTCATGGAAGAAGTCAACACTCATGAGCAGTATACCTTGCGTAATAAAATGTATAGTAATCCTAGTAATAAACCAACGCCACCCAGTTTACCAAATAATAATCCTACGTTTAAATTCGGTACAAATAATTTTAATTCAATGGCACCGATGGGCTATAAACGCGAATTAACCCCTAACAAATTTAACTTTGAACTTCCGCAGGGGTCACAATCAAAACTAACTCAATTTAATAATTATCATCAAAATTTTGGATACCGCCCCCATCAATTCGGCTTTCGCCCGCAACAATTTGGTATAAGCCCGCAACAGTTTAATATGCACCCACAACAATTTAATATGCGTCCCCAACAGTTCGGAATGCAACCACAAATATTTAATAAACCTCAACAATTCGGTATGCGCCCACAACAATTCGGTATGCGCCCACAACAATTTGGAAACCAACAACAAAACTTTTATAAGCCCCAACAATTTGGTTACAAGCCTCAGTTCAATAAAAATCAATACACTGGGCCCAGTGACGTCACATTGCGAACGGCACCACCACTTAAAACAAATCAACAAGGCTTTCAGTTAAATGAACTCGACCTTGATAATACGTATTACGATGATGCGTGCGGTGATGTGTACCCAATTTCTTATGATAAATGCTGCTATGAGGAGTACTCAAGCAGTGGCATTAATGTTCCCGAGCTCGATTATTATGAAAATGAATATCCGACAATAATTCCTGAAGTAACACATAGCGTCCCAACCAATATGGACGACAAGGATTTTCAGGTCGAAGCCTCAAGACCTTCGAAAAAATAGAGTTAAATTGTTGTACTAATTTGAGATTGCCGTTTATTTATATACCGGAAATTGACTCCAAATTTATGATTGATACAGGTAGTACGCGATCGTTCATTAGTCTATCCAAAGCTTATAAGTACTTTGCAGAGTACATTAGTCACGAACCATTCGAAGTCACATGCACACATGCATCGAGCAGACATGATCAAGTTATTCAAATCCCGTCTTTACCAATTTTCAACTGTAATGATATTCATAAACTATACATTTACAATGTCGACTCTAGGTACGATGGCTTAATTGGGAATGATATACTTTGCAACCTAGAAGCAGTAATCCAGAATACCTTAGTTATACCGATAAAATTAACTATTAAAAAACCATTGAATGTAGAAGCATATGAAGAGAGTAAAGCGACTAAATGTGTAGTTAACCATATTACAGATATATCAAATATTGAAGTAGATAAAATATTAGAGCAAAATTTAGAGAAATTATGCTTAGACCACATGTCGGAAGAAGAACAAAAATCGATAAACCACTTATGTAGAGAATATAAAGATATATTTTATAGCGATCAAACACCTTTATCTTTTGCTAATGAAGTGAAACACTATATTAGAACAAAAAACGAAGACTCTATCTATATCAAACCCTATAGGCAACCTCGCGCTCAAACACATGAAATTAAAAACCAGGTACAGAAACTATTAAATGATAACGTGATTCAGGAATCCTTTTCCCCTTGGTCAGCCCCAGTCCATTTAGTTCTCAAAAAGAGAGACGCATCTGGTGAAATGAAGTATAGGATGTTTATCGATTACAGACGTCTAAACGACATAACTGTGGACGATAAGTACTTGGACTTAGCTAGTTGATACCACCAAATTGAGATCAACGTATCAGATAGACAAATAACGGCATTCAGCACAGAGAACGTACACTGTGAATTCCTTCAAATGCCCTTTGGCCTGAAGACAGCTCCAGCCACCTTCCAAAGAGCCATGGATAACATCCTAAGAGGCTTACAAGGAATTCATTGCCTTGTCTATCTTGATGACATAATTATTTTCTCGCGTAGCCTCCAGGAGCATTTACAAAAATTAAGGACAGTTTTTGAAAGATTGAGATCGACTAATTTAAAAATACAACTTGACAAATCAGAATTCTTGAGAAAAGAAGTGCTATACCTAGGGTACGTTACTACTAAAGACGGACTTAAATCAAACGATGATAAGATTCAGGCTGTATTAAGCTACCCGTTACCAAGGACGACTACTGAGATCATGAGTTTCCTAGGATTGATTGGTTATTACAGACGCTTTGTAAAAGACTTCGCTAAAATCACTCAGCCCCTTACAGCATGCCTAAAGAAAAGAAATAAAATTGTAATAGGTCAAAAATATATTGATGCGTTTCAGAAGTGTAAGGAGCTTCTGACTAATGCACTTTTACTCCAATACCCAGACCCAGACAAACCTTATGTTTTAACTACAGATGCTTCTACTGTTGCTTTAGGTGCGGTCTTATTGCAGGGGACAATAGGATCCGATAAGCCCATTGCCTACGCCAGTAGAACTCTCAGCAACACTGCGACCAGATATAGTACAATAGAGCGTGAACTACTCGCCATAATATGGGCCTTAAAACATTTTAGACCATACCTTTACGGGCGTAAGTTCACCATATATACCGACCATAGACCACTAGTTTGGTTTTACTCACTTAAAGAACCGAACAGTAAATTGACCCGTTGGCGTTTACGTCTTCAAGAGTACGACTTCGATATTGTATACGAAAACGGAAAACAAAATAGTAATGCTGATGCCCTCTCTCGGATAAAACTAAATGCCATAGACTCTGATGACTAACAAACATTGGAAGTAAACCTGGACCCTAAAGAACAAAAACTGCAAAAATATCTTACAGAATTAACTGACCAAATTGTGGACTTAACGACTGAAAACAGGGATGACTCTAAGACAATAACTATAACTGACACATCCGACTCTGTATCCGTCGACCAGTTAGAAACTAACATGAAATACACGTTACCACCTATATCTTCTGATAGTAGTATAGTAACTGTGCATTCTGGAAAAGATCTAGAATCTGATGGTATTCCGATATTAAAGGAGGCCATTGACTCAAAACCAAACCAAATTTTAGTTTATACCTGGCATAAAAATGAAGTACAAGTAAGAAATTTATCCAGGGATAAACAAAAGGTTTTCGAAGTTTTTGCCCCACTTAAGAATGAAGATCTTATTAAAAATTTCTTAAAAGAGTACATTAAGCCCAAGACTAAATATTTTATTTATTTCGAAAACATTCAGCATAGAAAAGAATTCTCTAAAATTATTATACAGTTATTTTAAAAGGGAATGGTAGAATTTATTGAATGTACATAGCGTGTTATATATGTAGAAGACGAGAGAGAACAAAAAGAAATCATACTGCAACATCATGAGGGAAAGACGTGTCACAGAGGAATAAAAGAAACAATGAGTAGAATTAAAAGAAATTATTATTGGCAGAACATGCAAGAGACGATTGCTGCAGTACTTAATGTTTGTGATGCCTGTAGAAAAATGAAATATGACGAATTCGTTGCGTTGATAGATGTTAATAAACCATATATTCATGAATTTTTAGCTATTCGAACACATGTAGGGTATTTAAGAGATGCAACTATAGAAAAATTTCGGCAACTTGTGCCATCGAAAAGATTTAAAAGAAGCATTATTGACCCGCTTGGGTCTATGATAAAAATAGTAACTGGAAATTTGGATCATGATGATGCCGTCCGATATGACTCATTGATTTCTAAACTAAACGATAATCAGATAATGTCGGATAAGAGAATTACATTAGTCTCCAAAATCTTGGATAGTTTCATCAACAGTACAGAGACCTTACATAATAATACTTTAATATTAGATGAACGCTTGAAGAGAATTGAAAGAATTGTTAAATTCCTAATTACTAATTATGTCCTAGGTATGTTTGACATGTTTTTGAGTAATGTTAGAACTATTAACGTAACACTAGGAGAAATCGAAACTGCACTAGCATTCAGTAAAGTATCTGTTCTGTATCAAGCAATTTTTAACTCTACGGAATTGTTAAATTTATTACAGTCAATCGCGACAACTGAAAATCTATTAAATCCTGTAAATGAAAATAATTTAGTTAAACTAGAAAATTGTATTAAGGTTAAGGCTTTTATAAAAGGAAACCAGATCACGTTTATCTTAGAGGTCCCTTTAGTAGGGAATAAAACATATAGTTATTTCAAAATATATTCATTGCCAATTGCTATTCCAAACAAAACTATTATAGTTATTCCCAAATACCCATACCTATTGGTGAAAGAAAAGGAATACTTACCAGTCCCGAGAGCCTGTAAACAAATTGCTTTGGATAATCAATTCCTGTGCAATAACGACGATGTGCTGCTGCATACAGAACAAAACTGCGTGGAACAGCTCATGGAGTTTCAATCAAACCTCGATGCCTGTGAACAGCATGCTGTGGACATTGAAGATCCCAAAATCCAACGAATAAGCCACGAAAGCTGGATAATGTACGTGAGAAACCATAGGATACTTATCAGTAAGTGCGACAATGACGTCACTCATGAACTTTTGTGTGGTACTTACATAATCACCGTAGACGATTTCTGTGACGGCGAAATTGGAAATATTCACTTTAAATACCACCAATCTTCTTCAGATGACCTAAATTACCGAATTTATCCAATGACTAACTTGCCAGAACTGAAGATTTAGAAGCCTCCCATTGTTAGTGAAGTGAGTTTAAAAGGCATAAATCTAGACGAAACTAAACAATTGCTTCAACTAGTAAAACTTAACTAAATAAAAGTAAGTGAAAATGCAAGTGCTATTAACGTTAAAAGTGTGAGTTTAGGAACGATAATTTTGTATGTAACTCTACCAATTATTTTCTGTATTGTTATTATAATTAGATATAAACTGTGTGTAATTAAGCGAAATCATCGTATTCCTGAAAATGCCGATACTTTCGCTCTTGAGGAAGGAAGAGTCATGGATTCGACCCCACACAGAGTGATACAAGTACGTGCATAAATACTATTGCTGACTTTGCACCCTGTGTGTGGCCTATATCGTGTCACTTGAGTAGGCAAATATAATAAAGTCTGCATGAAAGATGTATTAGAATAAGTTTGCCATTGTTGAAGTACATGAGCTTCTGTACGGACATCTCTTAGTTTTATTTTAGTTTTTAAAAAACGCCTCCACCGCTCCCGTTAACTTGACTAGGTAGGCTCTTACAAAACTAAGATGTCTTAACTATCCTTATATTTTAACCCCCAACCAAAACAGAGGGAAGTTATAAATTTGTATTGTGTATATATGTATATGTGTATCTGTGTATCTGCGTGTTTGTCTGTGGCATCATAGGTCCTGAATGTATGAAACGGTTTTGATTAAGTTTTATTCGTTTGGAAGGTGTCTTAATCGAGAGTGTCCTTAGTTGTGTTTCAAGAAAATCTGTTCAGCTGTTTGCAGGTTATTAGCTCTTTTTATTTCGAATGTATTTTGAAATTTTTAATTAAAGTTATTTTCTGTTAATCTATTTTAACAGTCGTGTGTTTGTCACGCTTCCAATGCGCGACTCTGTTTACGGATATTTTTTCTGCCATTTCATTTTATGCCAAAAAATTCCATTCATATACACTCTTATATTAGAAGATTTGTGGGAGCAGCAGACCTTAAAATGACATCGTATTAAACGCAAAACCGAATTCATTGTGATGGAAAAAAGTACGCACATATATTTTGTTTTTGTTTTTGTTTTTTATATATGTTTCTATATACCTAAATATGTTAAATAATTCCACGAAAGAATAATGGATATGACGGGACCAGCACCATTGCACGTGCGGCGCGGTAGCCATCGGTGCAGTTAGACAGAATTCTTGTAAATAACACGTGTTCCGCACACCTGCACCACTGCACCTGCAGTGGCGCTCATTTTGCTTGTATAAAACGGACGGCGCGGCCGACGTTAGGGCAGTCTTGGCTCTGACGTGGAACGGTGCACTTGTCGTATTCCGTTACTAGTTTATCCTTGACTCGTTGAATAATTAATTCGTGTAAACGAATTAATATTATTCCTAACTACAAAATTAGCCTCTGTATTATATTCAATTACCCTTTCTACATCAGAAGTGGGGTAAAGTGGCCATTTTTGCCCACATATAATCTTCGAATAGTATGAGGATTATTACGTTTGTGGAAGACTATTATGCATTCCGCATTGATGAATCTGTTTTTATGTTAAATACCGTAATGAAATTTGCTATGCTACTTACGATATTGTCGTATCATTAAAGTGTAGAGAAAAGATAAAGTGAAATTATTTAAGCCAATTTTTTTTAATTTGTTCGATTTGTATTAAAAGTACCCCGCAAGTATTTTCATTATTTCTTGATATGTTAACAAATTTCGAAAGAAGTTTGAGGCTTTCTAATTAACTTATTCAAGTTATGTTGTAATTTGATAGTTCACGCGAAACATGATGATCATTTGCTATATTTTGAAGTTCAAAACGTTTAAGGGATGTACCAAAATAAAGGATTAACTTTAACACGCTATGAATTGAAAATAATAAGTGACATTTTTGTGTTCTAATGTGTTGATCAGTGTTGCAGTTTGCTCCGAATATTGTGTCGTCGACAAGATTGGGGTTTGATGTCTAGGGATTCGTAGAAGTCTCTAAAACAATGATCAATGAGGAAGATGTTGTGACGGCTAATCGAACATGGTCAGGTACGGCCGAGCGCTGGTAAGATTGAGCCTACACAGCTACAGTCTGTAACTTATCGGCTGATCTTACGGCAGGGCAATTCAAGCGGCCGCGGAACAAATGGTGCTTTGGCGCTGTAAATGGACGTCTGAGGTCGGCTTTCGTAGATTTTGCGCAGTTACCTCCTTCCCTTTGAAATGTTGTGGTATTTGCCTCTACACATAGTTTCTTTTATTTTTTGCAATGTTTTCAAATGTCATACAGTTGCCGTTTCTTAAGAGAATATGTGATGAATTTTGAAAGCTCGGAATTCCATGGTTCGCAATACATTTATCTCGATTTCTTTTAATTTTACAAAGCAGTGCAACGATTCGCTAGCGCTAGTACGGCTACGGCGCGACGGCTCACTGGCGCGATTGTGGCACGAATGCAGCAGAACGAGCAGCTGGAGTGAGTTTGCCTGAAGGTAACCATATTGGCGCGTTCATGACTTAAATGAAGTCTGAGATGGTCAAACATTGTAATATTTAACAAGAATTTATATCTGTTAGCAGGTGGTGATAACTGATAGACCGTATGCTGTTCACTGTCAACCGCACGAGGACGTGCGACAGTCAGAGGTAGCCGTGTCTGTGCATCTAGAAAATACTAGAGACGTTGCAACACTCTAGCGAAGTAATTATTCTTGTGCAGGAAAGGAACATGGAGTTGCAGGAAAGCTGGTCTGTGCTGCACTGGGATGTGTCGTCTTGTTGTTGCTTTACATACTTAGGTGTTATCATGTCACTACGTCCCTCACGATACACTTTTGTGTGATTGTGACAGGTACATGTTTGCGGTGTGGTTGGTCTGTACCTGTTCTATATTGAATTGAAAAAAAAAGAGAGTAAGAAAAAAAAGTGGTTCTTACTATCATTGCAGGGCGTTTGCCGGTCCAATGATATAGCTACAGGGAATAGTGATTCCGGACTAGCAAATAGTACTTGAAAAAAAAGGAGTAAGAAAAAAAATAGTTTTTACTATCATTGCAGGGTTTTGTGCCGGTCCAATGATATGGCTATAGGGAATAGTGCTTCCGGACTAGCGAAAACAGTACTTGAAAAAAAAAAGAGAAAATAGAAAAGATACAGACTAATCATTCCGATCTCGTATAAAGTTGATTTAAGTTTTGTGGGGCTTACTGCCGGAACAAAACTGATTGTCACCCAAGTCTGAAGGGTCAATATAGACCGGACCAGACGCTGTTATGTCAGGATAGTCGAACGATGTTTTTTGTCTACAGACAACTAAAATTGTGATGGAGCGCGTGCGAGGACGCACGCATGTCAGTATGGCCGTGACGGGACCAGCACCATTGCACGCGCGGCGCGGTAGCCGTCGGTGCAGTTAGACAGAATTCTTGTAAATAACACGTGTTCCGCACACCTGCACCACTGCACCTGCAGTGGCGCTCGTTTTGCTTGTATAAAACGGACGGCGCGGCCGCCGTTAGGGCAGTCTTGGCTCTGACGTGGAACGGTGCACTTGTCGTATTCCGTTACTTGTTTATCCTTGACTCGTTGAATAATTAATTCGTGTAAACGAATTAATATTATTCCTAACTACAAAATTAGCCTCTGTATTATATTCAATTACCCTTTCTACAGATATATTTATCGGGAGTAACTCGCCTATCAAAAGCAAGCATTTTGATGTTTGTTTACTAATGTAGAAAAAGTTAATATTTTGTTTTTTCATAAGTACCAAAAAATAAGTTCTTTTTTTCATAAATACGAAAAACGGGAAGAATAAATTTTAATTAATCGTAGCAAATCACCTTAAAACGTTTGATTATCCCGTGTACTACATATAGGTCATTGCTATTGTCTTACTTATTTTGTATGAAAACCGGACAGTGAAAGTGTTAAGAAAAGCATTTAAAGCAAAACAAAAATACTCTACTGGGCTACAGGTTTCACTCAATTTTTGATAAGGATATGGAGCAGATGGAGCGCACTGTTTCAGTTAGTGTTAAGACGTCTAGTCCTGGGAACGTCTATTCACACGGGTAATATAACGATTTCTGAAAATCTTCCCTACAGTGGGAGAAGCCCATGTCCAGCATTGCTGTGTAGTAAGTTCTTTTTATTGGATAAGGTCGACAAACGAGTCCACTTGATCATAAGTGGATGCTGTGGCTCATAGACATCTACATATATCTCAGATTAAGAATAGAAAAACTGATGCGTCGTCACTTCTGGCGAATAAGATGGAATGATTATTTTCCAGTAAAAAAGGTCTCCGGTTCTATACCCTCACCATACAAAACACAGCAGTATTATGCTGCTATTTTACGATGGTATTCTGTGAGAGCGTGGTTCTTCCCCGGGTGGGCCGACCTATTTGTGCTACAACTATACTAGCAATATAGCTGCAGCATGGCTCTACCGCGTATATTCATCTTCTTCTTTATCAACTCATAAAAGTCCACTGCTGGACATAGGTCTCTACCGTTAAAGTGAAGATTTGCCCTCACACCTTTGATGCTATTGTTTGTCACGGGTCTGAGTATGTTTTGTGTGACGAGATGGTTATACTGTCATTAATTGGAGCCTACAAGAATTTACTGGCATTTCAAGTAGTCATCTCTTACGACACCCATGGCATAAAATGGAGTGATGGATTCTCACTCGCCGTTATCATGCTTTGACGGGTATTGTACAGTAGGCGGCTGTTAATTCTGTAGACTTACTGACTAAATCCATAATTCGCGAAACTTAAATAGATATTAATTTCGAAAATGTGAAAACGCAATACCACTCTGGCAAGCACTCTTTGACCTAAGGCTGCGTTTCCACCAGAAATGTGCGAGGTATCTGGGAGGTGTCGGAATGTGTAGCGAGGCTGTGGAACGGTGTGAGCGTTTCCACCAGAGATGTGCTAGACCGCTAAGCGATGCGAGGATGCGTAGCGACGCTATGAAACGGAGCGCAGATGAGCGGTGCTAGGATGTGTAGTAAAAATGGTCACCACACATACCTCGCACACATCCCTCATAACACATCCCTCGCAACATATCCCTCGCACACATTCTTCCCTTGTTTTGTATGTACATAAACCTCGCTCCGCTGAGCCTTTTCTACTAGAGCTGCGCTGAGCGAGGCTAGGTAAATGAAATGATTCTATTAGTTTTTAACAAACACATCCCTTACTACGCATCCTGTCACATCTCTAGTGGAAACGCAGCCTTATACTTTCATAATGCTTCTTAATGGGGCGCGTTCACCTGCATTGATTTTGGATAATTTAGGCGCGAACAATTTATGTGTGTACTTATCACTAATGCTTTGGAACGACTAGGGACACGGATATATATTTTGTTAAGTAGTTTGTTATAATTTAAATCATTTCGAATTATTTTAAATAATAGGATTTGATCAAAGTATATTCTTCTTGCTTGAATTGAAAACTTTTGCATACCTTAAGCGAAAGCGCAAGGTAATGTTCTACTATCTCCTAAAAATTAAAATTCCAACATTTTATCGAATAAAATCGTATCTAGCAATCATATTATACATATAAATGATATAAAAAGCACATTGTTAGAAAGATAAATGATTGTTGAACTTATTAATATTTTTTTTTTAAATCGATTAATTGCTATTTTTAAATAAAAAAAGGGTTTTAGTGGCTTATGGTATGGATTTATCATGTCCCTGTGGCTTGTAAACACTATAACTTTTGAAAATATCAATTGTTTAACTCAATATATTTTTTAATCTCTTCATCTATCATGTGGGAAGCCACTGAATGTAAATGGCAGTGTAATTTTGTTTTGTTTAGCTATAATTAATTTTTTTCGGCTCCAAAATGGCGAAATTTTCGTTGATTTGGTTGCCTCGTATATAAATTGTTTCTTTAAATGGGGATCTACAGCCACAGAGTAGTTTAGTTCACAGAGTACCTTTGTATCAAGTTTAGTTCGGCTTCAGTCGCCGTCGTGAGTGGACATTGTTTTGGTTGTTTGCAGCGGCTCAAAAAGATCGCTGTACAAATACACAAAATTCGAATAACCAAATTTCTTAAATACTTGATTATAATAATAATAAGAGATTTTTTATTACAATATTTAAAAGCACAGAATAAATAATAGTAGTACGTGCTAAAAGTAATTAGTATAATTTTTTTTTGTCATGGGTGACATTTTCATGCTTTTCGAGGGTGTCGAAACCGATAGGGTTGTCGAAATGTAAATCCAAGATGGCGGCCGCAATAGGTATCAATTTTTTCATCATGGGTCATTTTCATGGTTTTCGAGGGTGCTGAAGCCGATAGTGCTGTCGAAATGTAAATCCAAGGTGGAAGCTGCAATAGGTATAAAAGTTTTCATCATAGGTGTCATTTTCATGGTTTTCGAAGGTGTTGAAGCTGATAGTGCTGTCAAAATGTAAATCCAAGATGGCGGCTGAATTAGGTACCAATTTATTCATCATGGGTGTCATTTTCATGGTTTTCGAAGGTGTTGAAGCCGATAGTGCTGTCAAAATGTAAATCCAAGATGGCGGCTGCAAAATATATCAATTTTTTCATCTTGGGTGTCATTTTCATGGTTTTCGAGGGTGTTGAAACCGATAGTGCTGTCGAAATGTAAATCCAAGATGGCGGCTGCAATAGGTATCAAATTTTTCATCATGGGTGTCATTTTCATGGCTTTCGAGAGAGTTGAAGCCGATAGGGTTGTCGAAATGTAAATCCAAGGTGGCGGCTGCAATGAGTATCAATTTTTTCATCATGGGTGTCATTTTCATGGGTTTCGAAGGTGTTGAAGCCGATAGTGCTGTCGAAATGTAAATCCAAGATGGCGGCTGAAGTAGGTACCAATTTTTTCATCATGGGTGTCATTTTCATGGTTTTCGAGAGTGTTGAAGCCGATTGTGCTATCGAAATGTAAATCCAAGATGGCGGCTACAATAGATATAAATTTTTTATCATTGGTGTCATTTTCATGGTTTTCGGGGGTGCTGATGCCGATAGTGCTGTCGAAATGTAAATCCAAGGTGGCGGCTGCAATAGATATCAAGTTTTTCATCTTGGGTGTCATTTTCATGGTTTTCGAGGGTGTTGAATCTGATAGTGCTGTCGAAATGTAAATCCAAGATGGCGGCTGAAGTTGGTACCAATTTTTTCATCTCGGGTGTCATTTTCATGGTTTTCAAGAGTGTTGAAGCCGATAGTGCTGTCGAAATGTAAATCCAAGATGGCGGCTGCAATAGGTATCAATTTTTTCATCATGGGTGTCATTTTCATGGTTTTCGAGGGTGTTGAAGCCGATAGTGCTGTCGAAATGTATTTAAACTACTTTAATAATTCCGTATAATCATGTTATACGTAATTTTTATAATGCGCTTAAGGTATGCCCAATTGGATTTACCAATATATTTTAATAAGTTGTGATACGATGATTAAGGCGCCGCACGAATGTAGACACATTCGTGTCTTGTGTGGGATACAAGCTACCAGTGAATATTTTATTTTCATATAATATATATGAAATTAACCACTCCCTGCAGACGCTGACACTTTTTGTATCCAGTTACATCCACTTGACACATCATCATTCATCATCATTAAAGCCCTTCACAAGTCCACTGCTGAACATAGGCCTCCCCCAAGGAATGCCATAAGCACGGTCCTGAGCCACCTGCACCCATCGACTTTCTGCATGTCTTACCAGGTCTTCACTCCATCTCGTGGGGGGTCGCCCTACACTTCGCCTACCGGTACGAGGCTGCCACTCGAGAACCTTTCTTCCCCATCGGTTGTCAGTTTTCCGAGCTATATGGCCGGCCCACTGCCACTTCAGCTTACTAATCCGTTGGGCTGTGTCGGTAACACTGGTTCTACTGCGGATATACTCATTTCTAAGTTCATCACACAGAGAAACCCCGAGCATAGCCCTCTCTATAGCTCGCTGAGTGACTATGAGCGTCCTCATACGGCCAGCAGTGAAGGACCACGTCTCAGATCCGTAAGTTATCACTGGCAACACGCACTGGTTGTACAATTTCGTTTTAAGGTTTTGAGGTATGCCTGACGAGAAGATGTGTCGTTGTTTCCCGAACGCTGCCCAGCCGAGTTAAATCCGTCGATTGACCTCTCAGTCGAAGTTGGACTTACCTAGTCGGACTATTTGTCCCAGGTAAACATACTCGTCAATAACTTCGAGCTTTGTGTTGCCCATGTTCAACTTAAGACCTATCCTTTGGGAGACACTATTGAGGTTATTGAACATGATGCTTAGGTCCTCCAGCGATTCTGCCATAAGGACTATATCGTCGGAAAATCGAAGGTGAGTGATGTACTCGCCATTGATGTAAATACCAGATCCTTTCCAGTCCAGTAGCTTGAAAACGTCTTCCAATGCAACGGTGAAGAGTTTCGGGGATATAACATCACCCTGTCTTACACCTCTCTGCAGTTTGATAGGTTTTGTACTCTGGTTCTGTACTCGGATAGCCATCATAGCTCTACTGTACAAACACTTCAGCACTTCGATATACCGACAGTCAACTTGGCACCGCTGAAGGGACTGCAGCACCGCCCAAATTTCGACGGAATCAAAGGCTTTCTCATAGTCCACATACGCCAGCAAAAAGGCGAATTGTACTCCTCGGACTTCTGTACAATTTGCTGAAGGGTATGTATGTGGTCTATGGTGCTAAAGCTCTTTCGGAAACCGGATTGTTCGGGAGGCTGGAAGTCATCAAATATGCGCGCGAGAGGATTCGTAATGACTCTCGAAAACAGCACGTAGACGCGGCTCAGAAGGGAAATCGGTCTGTAGTTCTTCAAGAGCGCGTTGTCACCTTTCTTGAAGAACGAGACCACCGCACTTCTGCTCCACGCCTCCGGTGTAACGCCACCATGGAAGACGGAATTAAAGAGCTTCTGAAGGACTTCAAGTACCGGTTTTCCACCCGCTTTCAGAAGCTCCGCTGTAATTCCATCCTTGCCTGGGGCCTTGCCGTTTTTAAGGTGCTGGAGAGCCATTCTAATCTCGCTCAGACCGACGTCCGGGATATCTTCGGAATAGTGTCGAACAAGACTCGCTCTTGGATCGTTACTCACACTTGCGTGTGGCTCCAACGATGACGTGTACAGCTGCCCATAAAACCTCTCAATCTCACTCAAAATCTCAGGTGCCCCGGAAACGATGCTGCCACATTCGGTCTTCAGCTTCAACAGTTTGCTCTTTCTAGCAGACAGATCTCTGGCAAAGACTTTGGAGCCTTGGTTCCGCTCGATCGCTTCTTCAATACAAGCTGTATTGAAGTTGCGTAAGTCCCGCCGCATGCATTTGGGGATCTGTCTGTTCAGTTGCCTGTATGCTATTCAAATCTGTTAAAGAATGTAGCTTCATCTCCCTTTTAAAACTTGACACATACCGACTGCCAATTAAAAAGTGTACGGTGTAGGTAACTGTAAACTAAAAGTTGCCAGTTAAAGACACAATTAACATTAACAAATTTGCTTTTTATAATTTTAATTTACAATTGTACGGTACTGACATTTACATGCTTCATTGGCCTATAAATAATGACGGCCACGACGTCTACGTTGACGTATAATCAATACAATACTTAAAAGTCATGTTTCTTCATCGACGTCCATCTGAAAACTGACAAAAAAACAAGCAACGAGTTGTTACCGGTGACCAGAAGCAGCCGGCGACTGTGTCCGATTGCCGCTACCAGACACAGTAACTACGGTTTTCCGTGATCGTGTGCTGTGTCCGTAACATAAAGTCCATGTTTGCGCAGCACCATAGTCTTAGGTTTATAACAGTTAGTTGATGCTAACCTTATCGCACTTTGATTATCATATAGAAAAATTATGCACTGTCCAGGCCTTGCCCGAGCTCAGCTAGTATTTGCCGAAACCACAACGCTTCCTGAGTTACCGAAGCCATCGCTATATATTCAGCCTCTGCTGTCCAGAGCGCCACAGTATGTTGTTTACAGGAATTCCAAGATATGGATGCATTTTGAAAATTTAAAAATGTTACCGGTGCGAGATTTTCTATCCTGTGGGTTATTAGCACAGTCTATTTCACAATATCCAGTTATTTCTTTAGAATCATCTTTAGCATAACGTAACTTTAGGTTCTTGATTTCTTGACGGTATCTCATGACCCTTTTTAGTCTTTTTTAACCCAATGTTGAATCCCTGGGTCATTACAGTACTGACTCAACTTGTTCACCGCATATGTGATGTCAGGATACGTAACTTGTGCCAGATATATTAAACAGCCTACCGCTTCCCTGTATGGACAATTACTATCTTTCTTTCTTATCATATATATATATATATATATATATATATATATATATATATATATATATATATATATATATATACTAGCTGACCAGGCACACGTTGTTCTGCCCTTTTCGAATGACCATTTGCTTTCCCAAAAAAACTCCTGAAATTAGCAATAAAAAATTGAGGGTCACTTATCGGGATAAAAACTATCCTATCTTTCAAGTTGGACCAAACTGCACACAGTCTGCAATTTTTTTTTAAATCAGTTCTATCTGTTGAATACTTACAGCAACACGTGGTGGTTATACTACTAAATTGTAGCTTATATTAAACGTTTGTATTTTTAATATAGCGCCATCTATTAAATATTTACTCAATCCAGTCAACAGATATCGTCATCTGACAGAATCGTTTGGAGCTAACATAATTGGATAATTGTGACTGTCAAATAATAGACAAATAATTTGCAATAAAATAATATTGTATTGCGACTATAAATTGAGATGTAAGCTAAAGTTTAAAGTTTTAAGTTGGACCAAACTGCACACTGACCAAAAATTTCATTGAAATCAGTTCAGTAGTTTAGGAGTTCATCGCGGACAAACAACGTGACACGTACTTTTTATATATAAAGATATATATAACTCAAATCTCCAATTTACCTCTATCGGAGTGTGAACTAGTTTGCATACAGACATACCAAAGCGTTCTAACATTTAGTTTATGTACTTCTCTTGGTCCAACATGATCCCACCTGCCTTACGATCTCTATTTATATTTATGCCAATAAACTGCTTTATCTCACCCAGATCTTTCAAACAGAATTTTTCTTTGAGTTTTTCGTTGCCGTTTTCTTGTCATTTGTAAAAATCATGAAGTCTTCTAATACTATACTGCAAAAAAAAATTATTTATTTACGGAATAATAGATGCATGGATCTATTTTTGATCTTTTCAATCCGATTTCAGTGTGACGTTATTTAGATTTGAGATTTTGCGGATAACTAGCATATGTCCTGGCATTGCTCTCTATCTGTTAGTGAAGTTTCATTATTATTGGTTAAGCCATTTCGAAGATTATCCCCAACGGAAAGATAGACGGACAGACAGTCAAAATTAAAAAAAAATTGTTCATGTCTTTATGGCATTCAAATTACTTATTCAGCTCAATAAAATACAGTCGTTTTGCTATTACAGACAGACTTAGATTTTGCATATATGTATAAGTAGATTAGTTTATTTAAGCAAAACATTGTTTAATTTAAGATTCCACTGACGACTAGCGTGCTCGAGCCCGTAGATTGATTTATGTAGGTGACATACCTGATCACTCTGTTGACAGCATTCTGGTTGTGACACTAACATTTCAGTGTCTACGTCACCTTGAAGAAATACGCTTATAGCATCTATCTGAATCACTTCTAGGTCATATTTAGCAGCTAGAGTAAGCAAAAATCGAACTGAGCTTTATCTTTCCACTGGAGCATAGACTTCATCGTAGTCATTTTCTTTTCGTTAATCACACCCATTAATATATAGTCTTGCATTAAAACTAACAATCTCACCTTTCTCATTCGTCTTACTTTTAAGCACCCATTTACACGGCAAGGCTCTCTTACCTGACGGCAAATCTACCAGTGACCATGTTTTATTCTTTATTAAGGAATCATATTCCTCCTTCATGGCCTTCTTCCACTGATTAGTATGTGGAGATGAAAGAGCTTCGTCAATAGTGAGAGGATCACAGAAATTACCAGTTGGACAAAAGTAACTTACATCGTGGTCATCTCTTTCTACATCATTATGCTGCCCATTGGCAGCTCTGTCTGGTCGTAAGTTTAAATTTCGTGCTGGTATCGAAAGGTCAAATGATTCTCACTCAAAAGGTACTTATCACTCGCAGACTGTTCTAAGCTGATTTGTGATTATTCTTTGCAGGGTTCTTCAGTTAACGGTATTTCAGGATCACTGGAGGGGATGTGTCTAAATGGGCCACTAGCTAATTTATTTAATTAGCTTAATTGCGGGATTTGAACCACAAATTTTGTAAGAATGTGCATCTCAAGAAACATACCAGTAGTGGTATGCGTCGTGGCCAGAAAAATCTAGTCTATGCGGGTGGTGTGGCCCACGAGGCGCCCACGCGGTGGGGGCTTTAAACAATTTCCTACGATAGCACAGGCGTCCAGTTAGAGGCTGATTCAAGTTAAATAGATAAATTCGAAAGACCAGCGGGTAATTTCTTGTTCATAAGACCAAATAAGCTCACCTACGATCTTTGGATACGGGGCGGCGCGGCGTAATTCTCACTTCAACTGCTGCGATGCGGTTATATTCAGCACGATTGGCTGATTAATACGAATAGTTCTTGCAGTATCACACAGTCTTGCAGACGGCAGTTCTATATGGTTTCATTGGTGCCACACGTGCACGGCGTGTGCTTCCAGCGAGCAGTGAGTGACGAACGCTTATACATGCGGTGCGTTGCGCGACGAAAAATGGCGCGCGTACGTGAGCCCACAGTTGAAATACGACTGTCGACAGTGTTATGCCCACAAGGTCATGAAATGCAACTCCCAAGGTGAAACAGATTATTTAAGATAATAACGGGAAGCGATCTCTGGCGCATCCAATCACTGTTAGTTAAGCAAGGTAGGTACACATTATGCTCAAGTCTTTGAACATTTTCTAAAAATACTATAAAATAAAATTATCAGAAGGATAGATGTACTATTCTTTTGATAATTTTATTAGTATCAGGAAAAAGTAGCCGATATCCTTTGAGATTTTGTCTGACCCCATCTCTATTGGAGTTTTGCCATCAAGTTATCTAGTGGGTGATCTATTAACTATATAGGCTGCTGGTGCTAACGCATATCCCCAAAATTGCTTTGACAAATGAACATGAAATAACATACACTTGGCCCTTTTTACCAGAGTCATATTCATTCTTTCTGCTAGGCTGTTCTGTTGGGGTGAGTACGGGGTTCTTTGTTAATGTTCAGTTCCATGCGTACTCAAACAACTATCAAACTGTTTCAGTACTCGTTCCCGTTATCTGACCGAACAATTTTTATTTTAGTTTCAAGTTCATTATCTACTTTACTTTTATAACCTTTAAACACTTTTAGTACACTTAATTTGTTTAAAAAAAATAAACATGAACCTGTTGAGTAAAGTCACTTTTAAAGATATGAAATACTTCATACCTCCTAGTGCTGTTTGCTCCATCGGTCCACATAAGTCAGTATGGATAAGCTGCAGTGGCCGTGATGCTCTCGTGCCAATATTGTTGAAAGGCAATCTGCTTTGTTTAGCTTCCGAGACAGGTGGTACACGTGAACGTGACTTTTCTTTATCAGGATATGGATCGACTCCCTCTATACACACTCCAGTAACTTGTTAACATCTGAAAAGTTTAGGTGTCCCATGCATCTATGCCACAGGACAACATCATTTACGTTATTTGAGCGTTTTAGTTTAGAAAATACTTCTCTGTGAGTGTTTAACTGAGTCAAATTGTTTACTAATGTGGCTTAACAGGGGAATGTATTATTTTGGTCATAAATATCACAACTTCTATTTCTAGAATTTACCTTGTTTACCATAGCGCTTACTGATAAGAGATTGGCAGCAAGTTTAGGTATGTATAGAACTTTCTTACTTGAATTTTACTTTGTTCATTGCTATTTATCAATAAATTAACCATTTCCATATTTTCCACAGGTAGCGGCGTCCTACTGGCAACAGTTATGGTGGGTATCGGTGGACTTGTTACATCATTCATCCAGCCATATCTATTGGTCATGTGCATGGAGGCATCAAAGGTTCGGATTCATTGTCTGTGAAGCTGCTGAAAATGCTGCACCAAAACTTTTTTTCTTCTACTTTTTCAATATTCTTCGGACTACGGCAGTTCTTGGCAAAGTATCCATGCTTGTGACAATTATAACCTCTAGGCCCTTTCTGAATACAGGCCTTTCCTGTACTATGATTCCTGTGAACTGTTATTCTTCTAGTGAAGAATGCTGTGCTTTCTGAGCATTTAACTTCCTGCAGAAGTATTGTTTTGATGGAGTCTGCACAGATCTTGATCCCTGAGCTCTTTTATCCCATTATAATTGGCTTATAAACTTCGGGTAAGCCAGCCAACATATGCGTTCTAAGCCATTCATCATCAATGTCTAATTTGATATTCCTAAGCTTATGAACATTCGGTATTATCTTATTCACATAATTAGCTACATTTTGAGAACTGTCCAATGTAGTTGTGATGAGGTTTCATAAAATGGAAACTTTCCTGTATAACCCGCTGTCATGGAAAGCCTGCTCCAAGTTGTCCCAGACTTCTTTGCATGTAGATGTGCTCTGTACATGCACGTAATTGATCGGATCGAGCAGTAAAATAAGCTTAGATTTTGCCTTTGTTGCTTTCCTGGGGCCGGTATTAGTTCCTTCAACACAACTGCACAAACCTTCAGGCTTGAAATACGCCTCCACTGCGAATTTCCAATTTTCATAATTTTCTCTTCCGACGAGTCTGTCAATGTGAAATGGATTGTGGCTTGTACTAGAATAACAATTTTTCAAAATTGTTACTGCGCGAGCACGCCGCTCCAGGTTAGGTTATGCGGTAACCTCAAAATGTATGATGATGACGTGCGGAACAAATACGTCGCTGCCGGATTTTGTTCTTTCTGCGTTTTTACTTTTAATGATTTTCATCAACCACGCTCTGCTACTGCGAGGAGAATAAAGAAAAAAAAACTTTTGCCAACATAATGCACTTAAATTAGCAGCAAAGTCAACTAAAATATATATAGGGTTACGTTCTCATTTTTTAACATGGCCAGTACTGAAGAACGGAAATGTCATAGATTTCATAGGTAAATACCTATTATTTTCTTAAAAAAACAGGCTACATCATCCTATTCATTCATTGTTAACTGAAAAATAATAATAATTAAAAATTAAAAATTTTGTACAGCCGACTTCGATATAAGCGACTTCAATATAGGTTTTTTAAGAATAACTCAATAACCATTGGTCTGGCCTTGATCAAATTCATATGGGACCACACGAGAACTATCAGCTTTCATATAAAAAAAGAATCATCCAAATCGGTTCGCCCAGTACAAAGTTATGAGGTAACACACATAAAAAAAACATACACTCGAATTGAGTACCGTCTCCTTTTTGGAAGTCGGCAGAAAATAAGATTATTGATTAAACAAAGAAAGAATCTTACCGTCAAGCTGTACTTTAATATATTGTTATTATTCAAGCATTATAGAAACGTGGCAACTAAAATGAAACGCGCAAAGTACTCGAAACAGTAAATTTACGAGTATAGCCTACAATTACTTACTTCTTTGAAGATTTCAAACTCTCGATATAAGCTTGGAATACAATTAAATTAACACTTCCCATGTAGCTGGTATGGTATTATAATATTATTATTCAATGTAATCTATACATCTATACACATAAATAAAATTAAAGTGCCTGTCTATAATGTCGAAATAAGGCCTATTATTGAGCTGAGGGGGTAATTTGCATGCCATTAAAATGTGAATAACCCTTTTTTTAATTCAGTCTGTCTATCTTTCTGTCTGGAGTTTCTGTGCTGGAAAATTTACGGTGACCGTGAAACACTCAGAACGAAAATAAACTAATCTACTTATACATATAAACAAAATTGAAGTCTGCCTGTAATAACAAAATGACTGCATTTTATTGAGCTAAATAAGTCATTTGGATGCCTTAAAGATATGAATTACCATTTTTTTTTAAATTTTGACTATTTTTCCGTCTACCTCTTCGTCCGGGCTTATCTTCGAAATGGCTAAACGGATATTAATGAAACTTCACTAACAGAGAGAGAGAGAAACGCTAGGAGTGATATATGCTATTAATCCGCAAAAAGTTATTGAAATGAATGCTCTTTGATGATTATCTCAAATCTAAATAACGCTACATTAATAGATCCTACACAGGCGAAGCCGAGACGGGTCGTCAGTATTGTTCTGGTTATTTCAAATTTCGCATATACAAATATACGCCATTATTAATTTCCCCTTTCCCTTTCTTTGAAATGGAGTGAGGTATTCTTTAACTACACCATTAAACGGCATTAGCATAAAGGCTGTACCTAATAATATAACATTTTGAAAGCTAGCACTAAAAATATGTGAGAATTAGAAATTTAAACAGTGCCAGGCAATTTAGAACTTTAGATAACTCGAAATATTGTTTTTACAAGTAAAGGTGACAAATGAGCAAACAGTACTCCGAATTGACAAATGCTATGGACCATAGACACCTTAATTTACTTGACTTTACATCAAAATTTTCAAGAGCATTCAGTTCAGATCATTAGTTTGCATTAATCACCATATGAAACAAAGCTGCTGAATTGTTTGACGCTAGTCTTTCGAGGACTGGTATTTCGGGAAATTCCTTCCCCTACAAAGCTGACCTATTCATTTCTGTACCCGTAATGTAGCTGCTGCGTGATTCTAATACTTACAAAGTCCCTTCTACTTCCAATTATTTAATCTGCAACTTTACTTCCACTAATAATTACATCAAAACTTTAGTTTTTTTTTAATATATAGAATAAGGGTAATAAACAAGTACACAGTCCATCTGATGATAAGTGGATGTTGTGGTATATAAACATCTCACATCTACTTTAGACTAAGAATCAAAATAGAGATGCTTTTTCACCTCTGAAGACAAAGATGAAATACCTCGTTTCAGTAAAAAGGGTATCCAGTAGTTATATAATGAATGTTAAGAAAACAATAACACGGAGCAAAATGACTGTGACACAAATGACACATGAAGGCTATAAAATAATCCAATTACTTTTCCAATCCCGAGGTGCCCGAGGTGCGTTGTTTGTTATATACGCTGTAACGGAAATAACACGACTTGCTCAAACACATTTCGTTTTGTGAGACTTCGTAAACAAAACTTATTACTTGCTTATACACATAAGTGCTCTATTTCTCATTTCTTAAATTGTTCATTGCTTGCATTGCATAAATTATACCTTTTATAAAACAAGAAATACCAAATAATCTAAGATTTCTGAAGTTGTTAACTGGGTTGAATTTGGTAAACTATGGTAATATCATACACACAAACGCAAAGTTTGTCATTAATGAAATAAGACTTTTTATGGAATAACGAACAAGGGTGAAAAACGAGAACACATTCCACTTGATGATTAGTGGATGCTGTGATGTGTGATGTCGAAAATTGAGTCTCCGTTTCTCTACACTCACCCACCATACGAAACACAGCAGCTTTGTTTTACAGTTTCACGCTGGTGTTCAGTGAAAACGTGATCCTACCCCTGTCGAGCCGACCCATTCATGCTGCATTCAATGTCTGCAGCTTGCTTTACCCCGTAACAAAATGTCACATGCCACCAGAACTGAAAAAAGGAGACGGGGATTTCTGAAAAAAAATTGGACCCAATTGTAATAAGCTGAAATATGGTTTAAAAAAAGCATTATATTTTTCTATTTCAAAATATTAAAATATTTGCCCAATTCACATTCTGGAAGACAAGAAATCTTGAAAATAAGTTTATGTCACGAATAAAATAGGAAATCGAATACTTTAATCGATTAATGTGAATGAGTTTTAACAATTAAACATAAAAAAAACTTACATCAGATGATTGATCCAATCAAAGTAAATAGAAACATTACAGTATATTAACATAGTGTTAACAGTTTAAAAATAAAATTACAATATAATAAAAATAAATCTTAAAATCGATTCACGTTTACAGTTTGATTTATTACTTGTTTTTGTCAACTGTGTTTTTAATCTGTGCTGATAGTGACAGCTCCTGTCTGACTGAACTCAATCTATGATCACTCGTCTCGTATCGTTTAGTACGTGTGTGTTTTAAGTGTTTCCCCTTGTTTTATTGATTTATATTGCTCGACCACTGCTTTCTTTCTACGGACTTCTGATCTTACATAATTTGTACGAAGCTTGCTAACATATTATCGAACACCGATAATCTTGTTTACTAGTTTGATTTTGGCTCGTTATTGTAGATTTTACAACTTGGATTTTATCTATTAGATAGTGATTCAATGGATCGCTGTGTGAATTGTGGCATAGCGACTAGTCGCTGTAATACACTAGGCCCACGATCCTTCCAAAATAGCAAATGCACTTCAAAAATCAGCTATAGGTTTTTGCCAACTTGTTGCATAACCTCACATTTACTAAATCTCTTATAATTCTGCTCTCAGATTGCCAAAATTTGTAGAATTTTCAGTGATGTTTTGATAATATATAAGCTATTAATTGACACCACTTTCATTTTTTTACAATCTGGGCCCGAGAATGTATGAAAGCGTATCAGTCTCCTTTAAGATGCAGTTAAGTCTCATGCCGTCTCTATCACTTTAAGTCAAGGTGACTGCGACACCACGGGACTTAAAATTAAAATTGAGAAACCTATTTGGTAATTTTTGACCATTAGTTGCTCAATTAGGATTTGTATCATTACCCACCCCATACATTCCGTTAAATCTTTATATTATTTTAAATGTTTATAATAGTAGGTGCGTCTGTTAATAATCGTGTTACGAGTACGTCTGTATAACTTGACCGATTCTCACAACACTATTTGCTTTGTTGAGACGATGGTTCAGAGCTATGCTAGGATCCGATTGGTGGCGTTAAAGTCAAGTCAAGAATAACATCCACAATAATAAGTCGTTTTAGTGACAAAAAAGAAAATCACAATATCTGGACTCGATAAGTAGTTTTGCTATAGTCGAATTTTTAATACATATTATACATAAACACTCTCGCATGTTGCTCAGAGGGGTAGGCAGAGACTACAGACTTCCATTTGGCACAATCCTGGTACACCTCCTTCGCCATCTCCACATCCATATACCTACGCATACACGCTCGTCGGTTAAGGGCTCCTAATCTGGCCCATTTTTAATGTATCGCCGATTTGGTCGATAAACTTTCGTCTAGGGCGTCCCTTCCCGACCCTGCCGTTCACTTCTGCAACATAAATTTGCTTTGTCACTCTTTCCTCTTTCATTCTTTCTACATGACCAAACCACCGAAGCATTCCTTTTTTAATCCTGGTCACAACGTCATCTTGCAAACCACACTTTTCTCTTATCACACTATTTCTCACCCTGTCATCTAGATTAAGCCCTAGCATACTCCTTAAGGACCGCATTTCTACAGCATTTATTCTACTCTCATGCTTCTTCTGCCAGACCCAACTTTCACTACCATACATTAGAGTCGAAGGATACATGCTCTTCGTATAAGGGTACTCTTAATTTGGCCAATATGTTGCTGCAGCTATATTAGTAGTATAGATGTAGCACGAATGTATCGGCTCGACCGGGGAAGGACCACGCTCTCACAGAATACCTAACACACGGTAACACACATAAAAAGTACAGTCGAATTGAAGGAGGAGGTTCCTTTTTCTGAAGTTGGTTGAAAAGTACACTATCCATTCAGATTCATTAACTATATATCTCTATGCAAAACTCATGTCAATACATTGCGTCGTTGCTGCGTGAAAGAAGGACAAACCAACAAACACACTTTCTCATTTATAATTTTAGTAGGGAGGAAAGGAAACGCTTATAGTTATCGTCATTAATTTATGAATTTATTTATTCTTTATTGCACACCATACAATACAGACAAAGGATAATTAATACACAAAAGAAATTTGCAATGGGTAGTCTTATTGCTGACAGTAATTTTTTCCAGACAACCTATGAATAGACAGGATTGCAAGAAGAACGAAAAGTATAGGGTAAGTTGGTGTGATTAAATGTACAAAACTAAATGGATTCCAATATAAGTATAGAATGCTGGGCTAGTAAAAACGAAGTAACATTGAAAAGAGCGATGATTCTCTTTTTTCAATCGACTTCAAAAAAAGGGGAGATTTTCAATTCGACTGTATGGTTTTTTTTTGTGTGACCTCAGGACATTTTTCTAGATGAACCGATTTTGATCACTCTTTATTTTTTTTTTGAAAGCTGGTGCTTCTCATGTGGTCTCATATAATTTGATCAAGGTATAACCAGTAGTTTTTAAGTTAACCTTAATAATGAAGATTTAATTGACTTGGAATACGTTGCTGATGTTCTCATTTTATTTGTACTGAAGTCAGTTGAAATAAATTTTAAATTTTACCACTTGTTTTAATATTGCGACGAATAATGACAATTTTATTGCTAATGGGAGTTCATTCAATACACAAACCTGTACAGCCGGTAGAGTAACTACTACTCGTACTACTATAGTGTGTAATGGCATAATCAATTTCATATTCTCTGCTGATCTCAGATTAAAAAAATGGGAATCATGAAGAAACTTAAAGCGTTTTTTAAGGTAAGAAGGGTAGAAAGCAGTGAAGAGAAAGCTATATTGATTTCATTTAAACAAGAATTTACATCATTTTTTTTTCAAAGGTACAAATTAGATTTTTTGAGAAAAAAAAACGGCAAGACCCCATGCGAGGATGGAATTACAGCGGAGCTTCTGAAAGCGGGTGGAAACCGGTACTTGAAGTCCTCCAGAAGCTCTTTAGTTCCGTCCTTCATGGTGGCACTACTCCAGTGGCATGGAGGAGAAGTACGGTGGTCTTGTTCTACAAGAATGGCGACAACGCTTTCTTGAAGAATTACAGACCGATTTCCCTTCTGAGCCGCGTATACGTACTGTTTTCAAAGTATTTGTACAGTAAGGCTACGATGGCTATCCGAGTATAGAACCAGAGTACGAAACCTATCCAACGGCAGAGAGGTGTAAGACAGGGTGAAGTTATATCCCCGAAACACTTCACCGTTGCATTGAAAGACGTTTTCAAGCTACTGGACTGGAAAGGATACGGTATTAACATCAATGGCGAGTACATCACTTACCATCGATTTGCCAACGATATAGTCCTTATGGCAGACTCGCTGGAGGACCTAAGCACTATGCTCAATGACCTCAATAGTGCCTCCCAACGGGTAGGTCTTAAGATGAACACGGACAAAACAAAGCTCGAAGTTATTGAAGAGTATGTTTACCTGGGACAAATAGTCCGACTAGGTAAATCCAACTTCGACCGAGATGTCCATCGACGGATTCAACTCGGCTGAGCAGCGTTCGGTAAATTATGGCATATCTTCTCGTCAGGTATACCTCAAAACTTGAAAACGAGACTGTACAACCAGTGTATGTTGCGAGTGATGACCTATGGAACTAAGACATGTTCCTTCCCTGCTGGCCGTATGAGGAAGCTTAAGGTCTCTCAGTGAGCTATGCAGACGGCTATGCTCGGAGTTTCTCTGCGTGAAATGAGGTTATCTGCAGTAGAACCAGAGTGACCGACATAGCCCAACGGATCAATAAGATGAAGTGGCAATGGGCCGGCCATGTAGCTCGAAGAGCCAACAACCGATGAGGAATAAAGATTCTTGAGTGGCAGCCTCGTATCGGCGGACGAAGTATAGGGTGTACCCCCACTAGATGGACTGATTTAAATTTTTTTTTTAGATTTGAATTTTGGTAGCGACTGTAATGGCTAAGTCCTGTCTGCTTGTCAATAGTAAAACCAAAAATAAATTATTACAAGACAATAATTTTTATATATCTATATGTTGTGACAAACAACTTTAATGTTAAATTAAGCCCAAATTACTGCTGCTATGAATGAGCTATTTGAGAAAACACCTTGATGAAAAACTTATCTAAATGGCCTCGCCTCAAATGTTTCATTTGTTTCTGTCTCGCACCGTGGGATGTTAAGCGTTGTTATTAAATTCATGAGAGTTGCACGGAATGTTCACAACAAAGGTAGATTACATTCGTATAAAACATATTTTCACGTAATAATAATGTCCTCCAGACCGAATTTCGGTCACGGCGGCCAGCCTCAACGGAGACTAGCCATCTGTGCAGGACAGGATTATAGTGCCCAAGTGTATGCGCAAGCACAGGTGCACTCTCTATTCCCTCACTCTCATAGCCCGATGGGACGGTAAACCGTCACGACCAAAGAGAGATCAGGCGCAGGACCAACGGCTTTACGTGCTTTCCGAGGCACGGGGGTGAAACACCGCCAACTTCCTGACTCCGGGCAGATACTGAGAATTTCTTTATGGAAAAACTCAATAACTGATTTTTTGGCCCGACCCGGGATTCGAACCCGGGACCTCATGATCAGCAGTCGCACTACTACAACCACTAGACCAACGAAGCAGTCACGTAATAAATACAAAATTTAATTATGTATATATTCTGTATATTTAAAGAAAGATACATAAAAATTTAAAAAAAAGTTAAAAGTTAAAAAAGGTTAATCATGAAAACATTTAATTTTAAATATTGTTTACCTATTTTAATGGCCGACTTTCAGGAGTTTTACAGCATCTTGCGTCACAAGGTGGCTGAGGTATTTGACGATCTGATGTCACAGTTAACACGCGCATCTCTAGCTATTTGGTTCGATCTATGAAGAAGGATATTTACAGTGTTTTGAAGTTTTAAAGAAGTGTGTAAGTGTTTGGATTACATTTTGTTGATTATGGGATCCCGAGCAGATGGGATCCAGTCAATTTCTCCTTTGCAAATAAAATGCAATAAATTATAGTTTATCAAATCTGATGTAATAGCGGAGTAATATCCAGCAAGTATTGCACCCTTCGGTACCTGCGCTTATTTCCATTTAGACTAGTAAAACCTCTCATAGTCGAGCGAATGTCTTTTGTACAACCATACTATGTCAGAGAAGTCAAAGGCGAGATTGGCCACACCTTGAAGCGTCATAAGAACATAAGTAGGCGCAGCATACAAATGCCGTGCCCTGCGCGGTGCGAAACCACTGGACTTCAAGCATCGTCGCGTCGCGGTGTGAACTGACTCTAATGCGCATACTTAAAATGGCCTATGTACAATACTGAACTGTAGAAAAGCTGCACTCACTAACCCAGCTATTGAAATTAATATACGTAGCTCTTTCTAGAAATATATGCTGTATGTTATAGGAACATTGATTTAAATATATAAGCCAATAATGTTTACTTTTGGCTCTCTCCGCGGAGAGATAGTCATCTCAATCAATTGCTGACCGTTCATCTCGTTACAACTCAAAAACGACTCGATCGATGTTGATGAAATTACATTTACATTTAGAACCGGTAGGTGGCACTGTTGTCGAGATCCAGAAATCACTCGTGCGAAGCCGGGGAGCATCGCTAGTATTAAATAAAATCAGATTGAAAGTGACCATAAACGATACTTTAGTTTTCTTTGTAATAGTATATTTGCTGCACAATGCAAAAAAATAACTATTTGGAATTAGTACAAAAAATGCGGCCGTGTTCTAGTTTAAAACTCGAAACAATAGGAAAGGCTGCGCAGTTTCCACAATGTTCTCACCATAATGACTAGTCACACTGAAATATGACATTAATTATACTCATATTTGAAAAGACTTATAGAGCTAGGGTGACAATCAAGCACACAGTACACCAGGTAGTAACTGGATGCTGTGGACCTTATACATCTTCATCCATCTTCTATTTCAAATCAAAATGCAGATATGTTGTCATAACTGAGGACTTAAATATAATGTCCTATTTCCAGTAACAAGGGTCTCCGGTTACCTACACTCATTAAGCTGCTATTTTACGCTGGTATTCTGTGAGAGCGTGGTCCTCCCCCGGTCGATCTATTCATATACCGTGCCTCTACCACGCGTTAATTAGTTTTTAGCTTATATATATAAAAAGGTACATACATCTCGATAGTAGTCAATTAATTTAAACCTTAAGCAAAGTGAGCACACCTTTATTAAGTATAATTAGTAGGATGACATTTCTACTTGTTAAGTGGCGAAGCTTGCGAAGTCACTTATTGATTTCACGATGTCAGTCCGTCTGTCCGTCTGTCCCACGATTATCTCGAGAACGGTTTTGAATTTTCAAATTCTATTTTCAGCAATCGATTACTGATCACCCAGGCATCTTAACCTCCTATTTTGAAACTGATTGCTCAACGGCAACCGTTAGAAACCGCTACAAAGCTGATTGCTTCGCCACTTTGCTATGCTGTTAGCTTGCTAGGTTTATTACAAATATAAATCGACTGGTATCGCCACACCATCATATCCCAAGAGTTTGTACGGCACAGTTACGAAACCCAGATGAAAGTAGATTACAGTAGGTAAACTTTATTTAATAACGATTATTTTAAACGTCACAAAGAAATTATCATCTACACATAATAGTAACAGTAAGTAATTTAAAGTACATTTTATTGAATAAAACTACTTTTACGGATTCTATCGCGTTTAATTAAATTGTTTTTTATTGATTCCCGACGTTTCGGTTAGTTTACAGCACCCATGGTCACGGGGGACTGAGGTGATTGACGTCCCATGTCAGAGTTAACCCGGAGTACCTTCAGCTTTCTATTTCCAGTCTGTACTGGTTTACATAATAATTTCTTATATTTACGCGAACACTTAACATTAAATAAAACTACTTTTACGGATTCTATCACGTTTAATTAAATTGTTTTTATTGATTCCCGACGTTTCGGGTACTTTACAGCACCTGACTGACTGATTAAAAAGACAATTTAATTAAACGCGATAGAATCCGTAAAAGTAGTTTTATTCATTGCGTAGTGTTCGCGTAAATATAAGAAATCATTAAGTACCTACTTTTATGTTTGACTGCTATTGTGGAAAAATAATAGTGAAATTTATATGGTAACGTGTCTACCTCAAGTATTTGATCAATGTCAAGTAAAAATTGTTGCATGCTTTTGTCGTTTATATATTTATATTTTTAAAGTAAATGGAAACGTATCTAAATCCGTCCCATTACTAGGCACAGACTTCTCAATTCCGACTCAGAAAAGGAGACTGATACGCTTTCATACATTTTTGGGCCCAGGTTGTAAAAAGATGAAAGCGGTGTAAATTTATAGCTTATAAATTATCAAAACATCACTGAAAATTCTGCGGACTTTGGCAATCTGAGAGCAGAATTATAAGAGATTTAGTAATAGTGAGGTTATGCAACAAGTTGGCAAAAACCTATACTAAACACCTGATTTTTGAAGTGCGTTTGCTACTTTGGAAGCATCGTGGGCCTAGTGTATTACAGCGAGTAGTCGCTATGCCACAATTCACACAGCGATCCATTGAGTCAATATCTAATAGATAAAATCCAGGCCGCAAAATCCACAATAACGAGCGATTGTTTTTCTACAATAGCAGTCAAACATAAAAAGTAGGTACTTAATGATTTCTTATATTTACGCGAACACTACGCATTGAATAAAACTACTTTTACGGACTCTATCGCGTTTAATTAAATTGTCTTTTTAATCAGTCAGTCAGGTGCTGTAAAGTACCCAAAACGTCGGGAATCAATTAAAAACAATTTAATTAAACGCGATAGAATCCGTAAAAGTAGTTTTATTCAATGTTTAGTGTTTGCGTAAATATAAGAAATTATTATGTAAACCAGTACGGACTGGAAATAGAAAGCTGAAGGTACTCCGGGTTAACTCTGACATGGGACGTCAATCACCTCAGTCCCCCGTGACCATGGGTGCTGTAAACTACCCGAAACGTCGGGAATCAATAAAAAACAATTTAATTTAACGCGATAGAATCCGTAAAAGTAGTTTTATTCAATAAAATGTACTTTAAATTACTTACTGTTAATATTATGTGTAGATAATAATTTCTTTGTGACGTTTAAAATAATCGTTATTAAATAAAGTTTACCTACTGTAATCTACTTTCATCTGGGTTTCGTAACTGTGCCGTACAGAAATCTTGGGACATGATGGTGTGGCGATACCAGTCGATTTATATTTGTAACAAGTAGAAATGTCATCCTACTAAATACCTGAAGGATCGTACCTTCCGTTTTAGACACGAAAGCACGCTTTCCTCTCAGCGTCCCGGTAAAGCCGGTGTCCCTCAGGGCTCAGTGCTTGCCCCTCTCCTATATATCCTTTTCACCAACGACATTCCCATCCCGTCGAAAGGTGCTCTATTGTAAAAGTATCTCACTACTTTTCATACGGAACAAGATCCAAAAGTCAGTTGATGACTTAGGAGCTTGGTACTAAAAATGGCGTATCGATGTGGACCCAAAGAAGAGCTCTGCCGTTCACTTCGATCATGAACGACGCCGACGACGATTGTACTGTGCGTATAATCTTCGGACAAGTGCAAGAAATAACTTAAAAAAGTTTTAGCGCAATCTGATGAATGGTATCGCAGCGCATAAAATACGAACAAACAAATATAAATTTTTAGGTGTATATTAGACATGCTGAATCACACAGACTAGGTAAGAAAATGTAGAAATTTTTTGATAAGAGCAACGATTAGTAGTTGACAAAAAACAAAAGATATAATTAAAACGTAGTGATAATATACTATCTGGATAAAAAAAGAGTATAAATCTTATACTACCGCAATAAGACAATAACAAAATTAAGAAATAATAAACCTAGCAAGCTAACAGCATAGCAAAGTGGCGAAGCAATCAGCTTTGTAGCGGTTTCTAACGGTTGCCGTTGAGCAATCAGTTTCAAAATAGGAGGTTAAGATGCCTGGGTGATCAGTAATCGATTGCTGAAAACAGAATTTGAAAATTCGAAACCGTTCTCGAGATAATCGTGGGACAGACGGACAGACGGACAGACATCGTGAAATCAATAAGTGTCTTCGCAAGCTTCGCCACTTAATAATAACTCAAGAGAGCAGCTTTGTGGTAAAATGATGATTGATATGATATGATATGAATGAGATATAAGAAAAATAATAATTATACATTTTATTTTAATTTTATTTAATGTTTATATTTATAATTTTCTTTAATGATATAGGTGTTAAAATTATAATTTTTTAACAAATATGCATAATTGGTCTGAAATAAATGATTTATTATTTTATTATGGGGTATCTATAAAGTTTTCTCATCTGGTTGGGCTGTATAATAATACTATATAATATAAATAAATAAAAACCCAACCAGACGGAAATCCTCGGCAGGGGAGACCAAACGGCCGAGGTTTAGGGGGGAAGGGAAAGAAACCGGCGGACGATGCGGGCGGTATCGAGGAGCACCGCCTTCTACGTTTAAGCTTGCAGCGGTGCGTCACGGTGTCACAGTCACTTCAGATGACCCGAGAGGCTGGCTCGGATTAACCCGTTCGCAGAAACGACTATCGTCGAGGAAGCAGTGGCTGCGTTTCAAAATGCCGTCGAAGAGACCCCTAAGGACGAGTGGGCAAAGTGCTTTTCTCAGTGGTTCCATCGGATGCAGCGAAGTATTGATGTAAATGGACACTATTTTGAAAAGATATAATAAAACGAATAAGTTGCTAGTTTGTTCAGTTTTTGATTTTCTATGAATTTTCAGTGTCACCCTCGTAATTATGTATGTCTATCATTTTCATTTACATCTATATATACAGCCCAACCAGATGAGAAAACTTTATAGATACCCCATAATAAAATAATAAATCATTTATTTCAGACCAATTATGCATATTTGTTAAAAAATTATAATTTCAACACCTATATCATTAAAGAAAACTATAAATATAAACATTAATTAAAATTAAAATTAAAATGTATAATAAGTATTTTTCTTATTTCTCATTCATATCATATCATATCAATCATCATTTTACCACAAAGCTGTTCTCTTGAGTTATTATTATTTCTTAATGTTGTTATTGTCTTATTGCGGCAGTATAAGATTTATACTCTTTTTTATCCAGATAGTATATTATCACTACGTTTTAATTATATCTTTTGTTTTTTTTTAAGTCAACTACCAATCGTTGGTCTTATCAAAAAATTTCTACATTTCTTTACTAGTCTGTGTGATTCAGCATATCTAATATACACCTAAAAATTTATATTTGTTTGTTCGTATTTTATGCGCTGCCATACCATTCATCAGATTGCGCTAAAACTTTTTTAAGTTATTTCTTGCACTTGTCCGAAGATTATAGGCATAGTACAGTTAACTTACAGTAGGTGGCGCGCGTATCGTATCGACAAATTCATTTAAAAGTTATATATGATTATCATTTTCATTCCTAATTAAACAATATACTCTTCCTACTTAAAAATGACATTTACATAATTGTTTCTTCTGCGGTAGCGACGCGCCGGGTACCAGCTAAATTAAAATAAAATAAACTATAACTAGAGTATTTAAAATCATTTAAACAATACTCATAACTGATTATAAAGTTATTTTCGTAGTTAGTGTCGTACCTGTGTCAAATAATAATACCAGCAAACATCTAGCAATTCTGTTTTGATTGTAGTGCGCGCTTGTCGCAATAAACTTCCTTATTGGAAAGCTGTCAATTCTTCGACATAAAGGTCGCGGAAATGTCTAGCCTATTACAAAACACTTGTCACTGTATTCGGACACTTCTGTTCCTAGTACTTGAGAAGTAATTCCTTCCTCCCTTTCAAAGATCAGCCAGGTAGCCGGCGGACGTAAATCCCTTTGTTTTCTATATTCAATTCATTCGAAACAAACTTTGTCTTTCGTAATTCGTAGACCAAAGAAGTGGAATAATTTCACTTTAAGGAGTGGAATGTATGTCCATTCGATTATAACGTGGGTATCTTCAAGGCACGAGAGAATAGGCTTTTGTTAAACATGACATTAGAATTTACCATTTCAGGCTTCATCACCAATTACCACAAGGTGGAGCTGCAGTCAAACACGAGCTTTTAATAACTAAAATCCGTATTGACATTCTTACAATATCTCATTTAACGTTATTATTTAATATTGTTTTATAAATTATTAATAATAATTATGCCAAGTTATAATAGAAATAGTAAAATGAACACAAATCTATTTTATTATTTCTATGAATGATCGATTTGATTTCTTAAACAGCCACAATTTGAACAGTTTTTTAACAGTGGTAGAGCCACGCGGCAGCTTTTGCTGTCACACGGATGGGCCGGCTCGAACCGGGGGCTTTGGAGGTATGGAAATTCGTTTTCTTCTTTCTTTTTTTCTTCTTCTTTTCTTTTATTAGACTATAAGAATCCACTAGTTGACATAGGTTTTTTGAGTTGTAGAGAGGGTCCACTTTAATCGCCACGATTCGCAAGCGGATTGGCGATGGCAGTAGGTGTTTTACAGCATTGACGCTAATCCCTGTCCCGGGACTATACCGGGTGTTAGTGAAACGCTTCGAAAAACGAAGGCAGACGATAGTACTAAGGATACCTTTGATGATGGGTCACAAAGAAATTTGATCCCGAGGAAAAAAAATCATCTTTTCACAACGTTTAATTAACTTTATTCACGCTCCATCATGTTAGTACAGCTAAATGAAACGATAGTTTCATAAAAAATCATGAAAATACTTAAACAAAAAACTAGCAGTGAATCTTAAAATAAAATCAGCTGACAATAGGGACATATATATGCCAGGATATTATGTCTGACCTAAACTTATACAACCTTTATTGGAAAACATGAGATCTTTCTGCGATTTTTAACAGTGGTAGAGCCACGCGGCAGCTTTTGCTGTCGTACGGATGGGCCGGTTCGAACCGGGGTGGTACCATGACCTCACAGAAAACCAGCGTGAAGTAGAGGTTTACCTCTGCGTTTCGCTTGGTGAGTGCAGGTGGCCGGAGGCCCTTTTTACTGGAAATGAGGCATTCCATCTTAGTCCTCACGGGTGACAACGCATATACATTTTGATTTGTAATAGAGGATAGATGTAAATGTCTATGGGCCGCAGCAACCACTTACCATCAGGTGGACTGTGTGCTCGTTTGTCACCCTTATCCTATATAAAAAAAAACCATAAAATAAGACTTAATTAGTATTGTGTTAAAGTAATCTATTTTTATTCATTATTTAAGGCATAAGTAATCCACTTGGTATTGCATTGCTTCCCTGTTCCTTTCTCTTTATGTTTTACTAGCGGCCAGTTCCGGATTTGCTTTTGTTTTTTTGCACCCAGAAGCAATGAAAAGGGCTACCCTCCGGGAAGCGGGGAAGGGAGGTGGTGAATGCTCTAAGCATACCACGACAGACGGCTGCCGTGGTTATATGGGACTCACTGTGACACTTAAGTGCCTACCCAATAATCACCACCTATGAGACTGGCATTGGCCTGTATGACCTTTCTGCCGAATCGGAATCGACCCTCTGTAGGAAAAAAGAGCGCAGGCGGCGAATTGCCGCTGAGAGGGGAGCTAAACTAAGGCAAATTAAGGGCGGGGAGAAGATTCGGCCTGAGCCGCCAGGAGGCGGTTTAGGTCGGCCGAAAGCTTGTTTGGAGGGTCCGAGAGAGAGTATCTCGGCCTGCGGACCCAATAGCGAGAGGGAAGTTGGGCTGCATAGGAAGCTGCCTCATGAATGAGATGATTTGAGTCAGACTCTGAGGCTTTGGAGAAGTTCTCAGAGAGTATTTTTAGAAATTGCTGGATTTTGGAGAGCTCTAAGTCTTGATGGAGGTCGGTATTCCGAACGTACCAGGGTGGGTCGTAGCCCGACGATAGAAGTAGTTTTGAACTATTTGGAGTTCGTTTAGGATTTTAGGAGTAGTATATGCAAAGATGCGGGCTGCATATGTCATGACTGATTATATACAGACCCTATAAAGGGTTCGCTTCTTACGGAGGGACATTTTACTGTGTCGGCCTAGCATACTGTTGAGCTTACTCAGATAGAATCGCGCGTTGCGAGTTACTCGCTTGACATGGGGGCCGAAGGTGAGCCTCGTATTTCGTGGTCGTATGCCAGGGGACAGCGGCAGCCGCTGCGGTCCCTAGCATTATGATTGGCGGAATGGTAGTGGTGCGGCGTTGTTCATGATCGAAGTGAACGGTGGAGCTCTTTTTCGACTCCACATCGATACGCCATTTTTGGAACCAAGCTCCTAAGTCATTTTTCTCCTAAGACTTTTGGATCTTGTTCCGTATGAAAGGTAGTGAGATACCTTTACAATAGAGGGCAGTATCGTCTGCAAATAGGGAGAGCTGAACACCTTTCGACGGGATGGGAATGTCGTTGGTGAACAGGATATTTAGGAGAGGGGCAAGCACTGAGCCCTGAGGGACACCGGCTTTGATGGGACGCTGAGAAGAGAGCGTGCCTTCGTGTCTATAAGAAAAGGTACGATCCTTCAGGTAGGAGGCCACAAGGCGAACAAGACGACCAGAGAGGCCTATTTGTAAAGTTTGTAGATAAGGCCGTCGTGCCAGACTTTATCAAACGCTTTTGCTATGTCGAAAAAGACCGCGATGGTCTTATGACGACGAGGATAAAAACCGCTGAGGATATATTCTACAATACGGTGAACTTATTGGGGACAAGAGTGTTTCGCTCGGAAACCAAATTGGTGACAAGATCACCCCCACCAATTTGGTTTGCAATTTGGGTCGCCATCTGTGGAAAAAAGATGGAGCCTCATGCGAGTGAGGTGACTCGTTCAAAGAGTTTGTCCATGACCATGAGGAAGCTGATGGGACGGTTACTAGGGGGAAGGTTGTGAGGCTTTTCTGGCTTGGGGATACCAATGACAGTTGCCTGTTTCCACGTGGTGGGAAATTAACTAAGGTTGAAGCAGGCGTTAAAGATAATAGCTAAAAGTGTTAAAAACTGCTCAGTAAAATGTTTAAGGGCTTGGTTGGAGATGCCATCCGTGCCCGTGGCATTTTTGGACTTCAGTCCTTTGATGAGGGATGAGATCTCAACATTGGACACAGTGATAGGGTCGGAGGATGTGGTGGGTGAGTTCCGGAGGCGGACCTCATACCTCATCCTCCACTGTCTGGATGTGGGAGGGGTCGGTGGATTGTGAGCTAGGAAAGCATTGAGCGACTATGTTGATGACTTGTTGAAGACGATTGGCCGTACGCCTATATTCAGGGGTGGAATAGAGTGCTGCTCTCCGGAAAGCAGCTCTCTTGGCTTTTATTAGTTTGCTAATATGTAGGGGAAGGCTATTGTTATTAGCGACCGGGACGACCCTTTCATTCTCCTTAAGGGAGGATTTTACTAGCGGCCCGGCTTTGCCCGGGTTGAACAATTATCTACAATACTATGTCTCTCCCGCGCCGACATCCCCACCACCGCCGCGCCGACCGCCACCATATTTATTTTGTCACGCGGGAGCTTATACACAGGGTTATTTTTCAAAGAGTAATCAAATTTTAAACTTAAGTTCAATTTTTTTTTGAAAAGATGAGTAATTAAGGCTTCTACTTTTATTTGAAATTATACTAAATTGAATGTAATTTATGGGCAACAACATTTTTGCTTACCGATCGATCCTTACGAATGTGTGCGTGCGCAGTAAAATCTGTTAAAATAATGCATTACCACGCATTTTAAATTTAAAACATAGAAAGGACAGAATGTTTGAGTTTTTTTTTTTAATTAAAATTTCTTTACCGCTTGCTATATATTGCTTATTCTGAATCATCTCTGCAAATTTGGCCGGTTATTGCAAAATATGACCTTGAAGTATTGAGTTTAAAACACATCTAAAATACTTCGCGTGCTGAGGCGTGCAATATATAAATATTTGTTCAGGATTAAAGTATAAAATGTAAATTGTGACATAGAGTTCAAAATACTCTATGTTATGTAAAATATTTCGACAAATTAAGAATTTTATAATACTTTTTGTTACCTACGGCTTCGCCCGCGAGCATGTCTGTAAACTACTTCATTTAGAAAAAACCCGCGTAGTGGTCGGAAATAATATTTTTGTTGTTACATAGCAACATTGAATGTTATTATTTTAAGAAATTACCGTCTAAGATTTCTTTCGTATGGAGTTCAAATTGCCTATGACATGACTCTAAAGTTGTTTATTTTATCATTAGCTCATTACGAAAAACTTTAACTTTATAACAATAAAACAACTGCCTGAAATACTTATGTGGCTGATTTAAGGATGCTATTTGTAGTTGCCCACGCTGCAGTAATTGGGGGTATTTAAAATAAAATTAATCTGTAAACCACTTTGTATGATTTTTATTTTGTACATGCAAGTTTTGGGTACTGGATTCCTGAACAGACATTATACACCTGAATTTGTAGACATAACTCTGGGACTTATTAATGATACTTACTTTAACGAAAATTATAGCCTTTAAATTGAAATGGTTAATTATTTGAAATAATCGGAATGCGAGTAATAGCAACATACTCTTCTTTTGCTCTTCTTCAGAATAGTGTCCTTTATAATATTTCCCCCAGCTCTATGACGCGCAGCTTGATGCCGTTGCACAAACTTGATACATCAAGGTTATGTATCTGCAGAAGCGGGTCTCCAACTTTTATCTGTAGCTTATGCGAAGACACGTGCGTTAATTTAAAGGAGTAGGAGTTGGGAGCTCTCAACTCCTTTGAATTAACGGGTGTGCCTTCCCACGTAACCAATATTCGTAATGGATATTAATAAGTTCGCCTTCTGTCACTACCTTACACAAAAAACATCTGAAAATAAAAAAATTCCATCTGCGTCCGTTTCCAGATGTCTTGCTGTTTTCGCACGTTGGCATTTCTTCGCTTGCAAGTTGAGTACCATTGCAGCGATGCCCGAGGAAGCTACAGTTAAGACTATACCGTACCCTGTGGTTAGTATCAAGAAGGAAGAGCCCCCATCTCTATTATCTATTACGTGATTTTCTTCAAATGAAACAAACTTTTCATGCAATAAATAATTTTATTTCAAAAACTTTTTATATCTTGATAACCGTCTGTTATATTTTGAACGTGAAATTATGTATCTCTGCTTATACAGCTATTATCCATCATTATTGTCTTTCAGGATAACACCTGATTTGGTTAAAAAGTTCACATTCGTTTTTACTTTCAACCTGTTCAACATTGAAAAATGTAAAGAAGGAAACGAAATCCTGAAATCGCAATACATTATGGAAGACAGTACAAACTTTTTCTACTTCTCCGACTCTAATATATCCTTACTCTTATCTCCTTTTATTTATTTTTACCTTATCATATTAATAAGAATTTCATTGGAATTTAATACTTGGATTCAAAATTCAACAGAAGACATACTTGAATTATATAAATAAACCTTAAAACAAAAATATTTAATGTTAAAATCACCTAAGTCAAAATTGAGGAATTTGAAAAATCAAATCTAACCTAACCAGAGCATAATGAAATAATTGAAATATATTTCGTTTAATAAATAAATAGTTGTTTTTGAATCTAACATTAAGTGTTGCTCTCATTTATAGTTAATCACTTTAGTATTTAGTCTAAAACTCTCTAATAGGTAACCCGATATAGAACTTCCATAATTTCCTTGGGAAATAAACTTAATTTATCACTTCGTTACCGTCCTAAGGATATGAATAGTTTAGATTTATTTACACCAACTTTTCTTTGCTTAGGATACTTTTTTATTATTTGAAATAAACATTCCATTCATATTTGAAACAATAATTTGTTTTCTTCCCATTTTATTTAATGCTGATTAATTAACAAAAGGTGTTCCTTTCTAGTTGAAAACAATTAAATTATTCTGACATCAATTAACACTTTTATTCACACACACTTATCTGATCTCGATATTTAAAATGATGTTTTCTTCTAAAAATGGCAGTAATGTATCACGTTTACAAATTTAGAGTACAAGAATTACCCTCCACTTTCACATAATTATTGCCACGTAAATCATTTGAAGAGTTATAAGTTACTTATCATATTAATTGATATTAAAAAAAGGTACTTATTTTTTGTTTCCTATGTACACGATATTGAATAAACCACTAGTGATTTAACATTGTGTCATAAATCAATCAGCCAATTTTATTTTGTGCGCTTATTTACTGTCAAATAAAACATATACGCCGTGTACATAGAAAATTAAAATACTTACTATGTAAAATACACATTCACGCAATTACATTAAGGAACACATGATGGAAAATGTCTAAACTTTGATAAATTTTTAAAATGATGCCAACATTTAGCATTAGATCGTCCGCTTTTGGTCCAAAATTTATTTCAGTATTTACTTTTACTCAATATCCGCCCGGTATATTCATAATATTTTGAAGTAAATTGTCACAAACAACGTCCTCATTTTACGAAAACTTCGTGGCAGTCAGGTTTCGTCAATAAAGTATCCTAGTAGGTTTTAATCGAACTCGATACCAGCGGATTAGTGTTCCGTAGTATAGGATAATAATTTTCAACAATTTTCATATTTCAACATTAAAAATCTCCATTTTATTAAACAATCATAGTAAATATAAGACTCCGTGTGAGAAGCCGGTCACACTGTAGTGACCCGATCGACTTCTACGTAACGCACGGAGTCTTCGCTTGGTCAGCAAATCACTTCCTTCTCGTCAAATATGGCTGTATCAGATGAGAGACTTTTGAGACGGTGCTGCAGAGCAGAACGTCTACGGCGACAGGAACGCGCTGCCGCTATCTAGATACAAAATATATTACAATATGAAGAAAATAATTGTAGAAAATTTAGATTACTATAATACTGACTAGGATTAAAAAAAAAATTGGTGAATGACTGCAATAAACAGAGCCACGCGGCAGCTTTTGCTGTCGCACGGACGGGCCGGCTCGAACCGGGGTGGTACCACGACCTCACAGAAAACCAGTGTGAAGTAGAAGTTTACCTCTGCGTTTCGCTTGGTGAGTGCAGGTGGCCGGAGGCCCTTTTTACTGGAAATGAGGCATTCCATCTTAGTCCTCACGGGTGACAACGCATCTACATTTTGATTTGTAACAGAGGATATATGTAGATATCTATGGGCCGCAGCAACCACTTACCATCAGGTGGACTGTGTGCTCGTTTGTCACCCTTATCCTATAAAAAAAGTTATATTTGTTTCCTTCGTTTTATATGATACATATTTTAACATATTATTAACTGTTCTTCACTGTCAATAAATGACAGTGTAAGATATATATTAGAATATATCCACTACCCTATGGGGTACGATATCACGTATACATGATATAAACGGCATACAGTACCGTGAGTATCGTTAGAGGCTACAGAGGGAACAAGGCAAAATATGGGCAACAACGTCCTCATAATAACAACCGAAACAAAATTAAAAAAAAAACTTCACTCGCCAAAATGTCTGCCAAGCGTGCCAAATATGGCAAATATCCCCATATGAGGGAATCTATGGGAAGGGGGGTGGCTATTTTCAGCAGTGGACTATTGTTAGGCTGTACAGTAACATATTTTAGCAGCTTTCATTTTCGACACCAGACATAAAAAAGCGTGATTTCGTATTACTTATGTGAGCAGTATGGGCGCGTTCCTTTGGTATAGTACACAGTAAAGTAATATAGTAAATAGTGACAATAAAAGGGTCAAAGCAGATAAAATTTTATTACGTGATAGCGCTTTAAATCATGCACTAGTATTTTATAGATTTGTTCTTAAAATGTTTTTAGATTTAACGTAAATACTTACCACAGCAAAAACAGCAAGAATAGTAAGCGCGAGTAACGCTGCAGCATAATGTGCAGGCACTCGTAATAGCGCAGAGCACTCCGCTAGGCGTTCATCTTCACCTTCCGGGCACTGTGGGATACCGTCGCACCATAGCGCTGGGGCAATACATGCGTCCAACGATGCGCATCGGTACTGACATTCCCCAGATAATGCATACACTCCACCACGTTCACTAGGTTGCCTGTAAAAGGTTATATAGTTAACAGTTCACAATATTAACATTTCCTAAAAATAATATAAGCATCAAGCAGAAGAGCTAGAGTTACAGAAATAGCCTAATGGTTCAGTAGGCTGAAGTGACAAAGGGGCAGCCATGTAGCTCTAAGAACCGATAAAACTAATGGGGAAGAGAGGTTTCTGAGTGGCTGCCCCGTACCGGTAAGCGAAGTTTTGGGCATATAACGACATTTCGCCCTAAACTTTGTTTACTGGTATTAAATGGAGATACGGTCTGAGGAAAGACGCAGGAAATTGATAGATGCAGGTGGCTAAGGATCGGACTTTGTGACATTTCTTGGAGCAGGCTTATGTTCACCAGTTTTGTTGATGAAAAATAATACACAATATAATTATGAAACGTGGTTAATATTTCAAGCCGAACTCTGGAATTTCTCATTAAGATTTATACAATGTAAGCATACGAATACGATAAACAGAAAAATATCTAATAAGCTAACGAAGGCCTGCATTATAACGCAGCAAAATAACAGAACTGAACATATATTGAATACACTAAAATATTAAATGAGAAAAAAAATCATTATTTTAAGTCTTACCTTCTCGAAAGTTCCAACCATGTTATATAATATGAGCCACTTTCTTCAGCTATGAGTTCAACGGACAAGGAACGGGGCCAATCCAAATCGAACCGATCGGGTGACGGAGGCGGTGCAAGCACATGGCGCGCAAGCGGATCCACTTCTTTAGACCAACCGTCGGAAAAAAAATCTACTAAATCGACCTGTAATATTTATATAAATATATGAGTTCTTAAAAAATAACACGATAAAAAATTCAATAATGTCATGGCACTTCATTGTATATCACGATATTTAATTAAATACATCCAGAAATTTTCTGTAAAAAAAGTCAGATGTCAGGAAATGGGTGAAAGCTAAATTTAAAAATTCAGTTTCATTCATGCATACATATGTACATAGGACAAGCTTATGAAAACGTATCCAAATAATTAATATTTAGGTTGTTATTCAAAATATGAAATTATATATTAAATAAAATATTTATTATAAGTTCAATATTACCTAATGAAACGTAATAAATGTTAACCAAAAAATGTTATAATTACCGGTTCTTCAGGAGGATCAGGACAAATAAATACAGGTGATAATCCTCCAGCATATACTGCAATACGATTTGGCGTTCTACACATGTGTCTAAGGTCAGGTGCAACTGTAATATTGTTTAGTAGAGTAAAATTATCCAGTTCCGGCTCCTTTATAATAATTCCTTTAACTTGAAGATAAAGATATCTGCCAGGTGAAGGATCAATCATCCACGGACGGCGGTCACAAGGATCCTGTGTTTACACAAATTATTTATTTGCAAAAAATGAGATCTTTTTGTGATAAGTTATCGATCTAATATTATAATTAATTTCTATTATAACATCAACATTCGAACACAATAAAAACAAACTTATATTATATTTCATTTGATGTTTTGTCTGCATTTGACGTTTTTCAAAGCTTATTAATGAATGCCTATCTATAAAGCTATTTGTGCCGCGAACAGCGAGAGAGTTCTTTCATATGCGAGTAATAAAAGAAAATATTACACCTTGAGCCTGAGGAAGAAACTTCTCTACACTATTTAATTTAAATCTTCCTTATTTCTGATTATTGAAAATGTTTTAAAAACACGTCAAATTTTATATTTATTCTTAACTATAAAGGAATAAGAATAGAATATTAAGTGTCAGCGTTATCATATTTTACAAACGTGAGTTAACCATTATCTTCATAATTTTAATGACTCTGCTGTTTATCCAGACTTGAAATCAAATTATTTGGTTCATTCCAGAAAGCTTTTGTCACGAATGGATGAAAATCAGTATTTTTTAAATGTTTGTGCAAAAAACTGAAAAACTGAGTTTAAAAACAAAAACTTTCAAAATACTTTATTTTACCATTTCAGAGGTTGGAGATGCAGACAGTTTTAATTCTCCACTGGCACCGTAAACTTTGTGACTATTTTCACACGCGATTTCTTGCCTCACAAACTCCACAGTAGCTTCGAAACCAAATGACCGAAAATCGTCTGTTGCTGTCATGTTAATGACATCAAATTTTAACTCGGCTACCGTTGCTCTTGAAGTAAATTCATAATCACTCACGTCACTGAAAATGGGAACATTACTAAAGTATTTAAATGCAAAAACTAGTATGATTTTATACTTGTAAAACACATATAATTATTACTGGAACGAATAAAATGCCTAGCAGTAAGACGTTACACCTGTACTTATGTGGTGCTACTTTACTTTTTAAACTTTATTATTGGTATAATTTTAATTAGCAGATGTCGTAACGTGCACTATATTTTTGAAGCTAAACATGCCTTCACGTTTTGTTTCCTAGAATACAGTTCTACTATGTAAAAATAAATTAAATTAAAAACACTTATTCAATCATGTCAAATGTTTAAGTCTTATAAATTATTGCCGCTATTTGGTGGCGGCGTAACAGTTATCATCTACCCATATTAGTACGTGAGTGCCGTCAGAAGTGACAGAGGAAAACTGGAACAGGAGATGGCATCATTTTGGGGTCGCATCTGCAGTTTTTTTAATTTTAACGTCGCAACATTGGCAATATCCCTATGGCGGTTTTGTCAATGTTGCGACGCCTGTCCCATCCATTGGGCAAATCTATGTTCAGCATTTGAGTTTTTATAGGCTGTGATGTTGGCAGATGTAACTTCTAGTTAAAAAGTTCTTTATATGATATAATTATAATTTTCGCGGAACCATGCGGAAGCTGTATTATGACTACACCACAAATGGGTAGGATTGACAATAAAAGTACTCACAGAATAGCAGCGTGTGTTGAATGATATGGTGAGTGTAGTGAATACGAAATCATTTTTTACTAGTAACGAAGCGTTTCATTTTCATCCTCGAGGGTACCAATCTCATCTTTATTTTGACTCTTAATTTGGAGGATATAGATATGTAGGTTTCTATGGACCATAGTATGCCATTACCGGCAGAAGAAGTGAGTCCACGTCTTTGTTATTATTCATTTCACTAAAGCCCTTCACAAGGCTACTGCTGGACATAGGCCTCCCCCAAAGAATGCTACAAAGCACTGTTCTGAGCCACTTGCATCCATCGACTTCCAGCATCTCTTATCAGGTCGCCAATCCATCTAGTGAAGGGACACCTTACACTTCGCCTACCAGTACGAGGCTGCCGCTCGAGAATCTTTTTTCTCCATTGGTTGTCGGTTCTTTGAGATATATGGCCGGCCCATTGATTCTTAAGGTTACCAATCCATTGGGCTATGTTGGTCACTCTAGTCCTACTGCGGATAACCTGATTCTTAAGTTTATCACGCAGAAAAAACCCGAGCATAGCCATCTCCATAGCTTGCTGAGCGATTTTGAACGTCCTCATACGGCCAGCAGTGAAAGACCAATAAAAATATCTCAGTTTCATAAGTCACCACTGGCAAGACGCACTGGTTCTAAAAACTCGTTTCCAGGTTTTGAGGTATACCTGACGACAAGATGTGTCGTAATTACCCGAACGCTGCCCAGCCGAGTTGAATCCGTCGATTGACCTCTCGGTCGTAGTTGGACTTACATAGTCGGTATGTTTACCTGCGACAAATATTTCGCAGGTAAACATACTCGTTAACAACTTCGACCTTAGTGCTCCCAACAACTACCAGCATAGGTGTGACGTGGACGTTATACATGATCTTTGTTTTGTCCATGTTCATCTTAAGACCTATTCGTTGGGAGACACTATTAAGGTCATTAAACATAGTGCTTATGTCCTCCAGCGATTCTCCATAAGGACTATATTGTCGACAAATCGAAGGTGAGTGATGTACTCGCTATTGATGTGATTCATCCTCGCCTGGGGTCTTACCGTTTTTAAGGTGCTGGAGAGCCATTCTAATCTCGCTCAGAGTGACGTCCGGGCTATTATCGGAATAGTGTCGGATAAGACTTGGTCTTAGATCGTTACTCACACTTGCGTGTGGTTCCAACGATGGTGTGTACAGCCGCCCATAGAATCTCTCAATCTCACTCAAAATCTCAGGCATCCTGGAAACGATGCTGCCACACTAGTTCTTCAGCTTTGACAGTTGGCTCTTTCTGGCGGACAGAAAAAAGAAAGACTTTGGAGCCCTGGTTCCGCTCGATCTCTTCTTCCATACAAGCTGTATTGAAGTTGCGTAAGTTCCACTGCATGCATTTGGAGATCTGTCTGTTCAGTTGCCTGTATGCTGTCAAATCTGCTGAAGACTGCAGTTTCAATTTCCGTCTAACAGCTATGATATTAAGAATGTGATTGGAGAGTTTTTGTGGGCTTCTGCGGCGGGTCTAGAAGAACTTAGCTCCGACCGAATGGACAGTTTCCACAAACTTTTCATTCATATCTTCCACTGCATTGCAGTCTTCTAGGCACTGAAAACGATTTTGGAACTCAAACTAAAAGGTTTCGGGGCTTTTGATTAGAGCGCGAGGGGGATGGATTGTTGACTTCATTAGACGAGACCTCTCTAACCTAACGTTTCAAACATTGACAACAAACTTGAACATCGACGAGCAAGCCACTCCACTCGTAAGCGTCGGTGCTCAGGCTGCCCCGCGTATTCAGCAAATTTGGCATAATTCTGCTCGCGACTAAATCTGCTCGGGGCAAGCGGAGCAATAAGATCAAGGCGACCCCTGTCACGCTATCCGTGAATTTTTGCAACATCAGAGGACTTCATTTCAACCTTAACGCTCTCCATTTCTATCTGGAGAAGGCGAAGCCAGCCTTGCTCTTTTAAACTGAGACTCATGTATACTCTCCGTCTGGTACTTCATATCTCTCCTACCCAGGGTACAAATTACAACACTCGTTTGTGCCCTGGGCTGAAGTTTGCGTATACGTCAGAAAGGACATCTGTTTTCGACACTTCGGCAATCTTGAAGGTCGGACCTGTCCATCCTTTAACTACGCGTAGACAGCGACAACCATTGCCGCGTCTACGGATACCTCTTTAGTTCCCATAGCGGTGATTTCGAAACAGAACGACTCATCGACCACGTCCAAATGAATACAGATTCCTTGTTACAGCAGATCCCATCCGTAGAGATCGTGATCCTTGGCGATTTTAATAACCACCATGCCGAATGGCTCGGTTCACGTTCATCTGATCATGCGGGTAGATTTTTGTATGAGTTTGCCTTAGCATATGGTCTCACACAGCTGATTACTTTGTCTACGCGGATTCCAGATACGAAGAATCATGTACCTTCCCTGTTTGGCCTTCTGCTGACCTCTAATCCGGACGGATACACCACGTTTCAGTGGAAGCTCCTTTAGGTTCGTCAGACCATTGTCTTGTCTGGAGTGTGGTGCCACTCACACTAACGTAGCGGTTGCATTCTGGGGCTGCCGCCGTGTTTGGCGCTATAGGTCGGCCGATTGGGATAGGACACGGTTTTCTTGCCTCCTACTTTTGGGGGCGGGTTTGATTCTTGCCGGAAGATCCCAGAGTTGCTGCTGATTTTGTCGCTAATTTGGTACTTCAGGGTATAGAATTCTATATTCCATCTTCTGTGGTGCCCATCGGAAGCAGATTCCAGTCATGGTTTGGTCATTCCTGCAAAATAGTATCACGCTATAAGCAGGACACGCTATAACCGGGCTTATGCTGACGCATTAATGTCTGGGAATGTAAAAACACCAGCTCTCTCAAAACGAAGTACAATTCCACCTCCAGGTCCTTCCAAAGAGTCATTGACAAGGCAAGGTCTGAGCACATCGGCAGAATTGGTGAGAAGCTAGTTCACCGTCCTTTGGAAACCCGTGCATTCTGGTTTCTCGCCAAGGTTGTCCAAGGGAACTTCTGTCAGCTATCTATTTCATCTCTGCACAGAGAGAACGACTCATTAGCCCATGCCGCAAAGGAGAAAACCGAGCTCTCTCTTTGCGTCTAACTACGACTCTCAATGACGGAGGGAACACACCGCCGACCATCCCGCGGTTTGTGTGCTCCATGTGGGGTGTTCAGTTTATAAAGCGCACAAGTTCGCAAAGCACCACTCTCCCTGGACGTCACCAAGTCGAGTAGGCCTGACGAAGTCCCTCCCATTGTGCTGAAGACGTGTGCTCCGGAGTTGGCACCGGCTTTAACGCGTCTTTTCCGGTACTCCTACTCCCAAGGCGTAGTCCCGAATTTATGGAAGACAGCTTTGGTCCATCCGATTCCTAAAAAAGGTGACCGCTCAAAACCGTCCAATTACAGGCGTATCGCCATCACCTCCTTGTTCTCCACAATAATGGAGTCCATTATAAACTGCCAGCTCATGAGGTACCATGAGAATCACCAGCTGATTAGTGACCACCAATACGATTATTGTGGAGGTCGATCAGCTGGTATTCTTCTGATCTGCCTGCCTCATAGATGGGCGGAGGTAGTAGAGTACAAGGAGGAGACATTGGCCGTTAGTTTAGACATAGCGAAGGCCTTCGATCGGGTCTGGCACAAGCCCTTTTTTCCAAGCTACCATCCTATGGGCTTTCCGAGAAATTGTGCAATTGGATCACCAATTTTCTTGTTGAGCGGAGCATTAAGGTCGTAGTAGACGGTTCATGTTTTGATTACAAGCCTAGTAACGGTGGTGTTCCACAAGGCTGCGTGTTATCCCAAACGCCGTTTCTTCTGCATATCAATGATATGGAAGGAATCAATGAAATATCTGGAAGGGAGCTTCGAAAGAAGCGCTTTGTGCCAAACCCGATCGAAGGCCTTCGCAATGTCCAGACTAACGGTCAACACCTCCCCCTTGGACTCTACTGCCTCCGCCCATCTATGGGTCAGGTAGACCAGAAGATCACCAGCTGATCGACCCCGACGAAAACCGTATTGGCGGTCACTAATCAGCTGCTGCTCTTCAAGGTACCGGATGAGCTGGCAGTTGATAATGGATTCCATTATTTTGGAGAATAAGGAGGTGATCGCGATAGGCCTATAGTTGAATGGGTCTGAGCGGTCGCCTTTTTTAGGGATTGGGTGGACAAAAGCTGTCTTCAATGAATTCGGGACTACGCCTTGGGAGTAGGAGTACCGGAAAAGACGCATTAGGACCGGTGCCAACTCCGGAGCACACGTCCTCAGCACAATTGGGGGGATCCCGTCAGGCCCACTTGACTTCTGGATGTCCAGGGAGAGAAGTGCTTTGCGAACCGAGTGCTATGAGAACAACACATCCGGCATGGAGCACTCACACCGTGGGATGGTCGGCAGTGTTTTCCCCCCGTCATCAAGAGTCGATTTGGACGCAAAAAGGGAGCCTAAAAGGTCGGCTTTGTCTTTTGCGTCATGGGCCAGTGAGTCGTCCTCCCTGTGCAGAGATGGTAGTGATGGCTTACAGAAATTCCCTTGGACAGCCTTGGCGAGAGACCAGAATGCACGGGTTCCCGAAGGAAGGCGAACTAGTTTCTCGCCAATTCTGCCTATGTGCTCTGACTTTGCCTTGGCAATAACTCTTTTGAAGGACCTGGAGGCGAAGTTATACTTCTTTTTAAGTATGCTGGTGTTTACATCCCGAGTCGCCGAAGCCGCAGCCCAGGCCTGATAACACTCCTGCTTACTGCGTAATGCAGTTTTACAGGAGCGACCAAACCAAGGCTGAGATCTGCCTCCGATGGGTACCACAGATGATGGAATAAATAGTTTCATTCCCTGTAGCACTACATCAGTGACAGAGTCAGCAACAGCGCTGGGATGTGACATCCGGCGAGAAGCAAACCCGCCCCCATGGGTAGGCTGCAAAGAAAGACCGCATTCCGTCCCAATCCGCCGACCTGTAATGCCAAACACGGCGGCAACCTGCAGAACGCAACCGCGAAGGGAGCGTGAGTGACACCGTACTCCGGATTAGACAGTGGTCCGAAGAGCCGAGAGGGGAATCGACGGAAACCTGATATCCGTCCGGATGAGAGGTCAGCAGAAGGTCCAACAGGGAAGATCAGATCAGATCCTCGACATCTGGAATCCGCGTAGGCGAAGTAACCAGTTGTGTCAGACCATATGCCAAGGCAAAGTCATAAACAGATCTCCCCGCATGATCGGTTAAACGTGAACCGAGACATTCGGCATGGTGGGCGTTAAAATCGCCAAGGATCACGATCTCTGCGGATGGGACCTGTTGTAGCAAGAAATCTGTAGCCATTTGGACGTGGTCGATGAGTCGGTCTGTTTCGGCAGTACCGCTATGAGACCTATAGAGGCACCCGTAGACGCGCGGATGGTTGTCGCTGTCTACGCGTAGCCAAAGGATGGACAGGTCCGAACCTTCAAGACTGCCGAGGCGTCGAGAACAGATGTCCTCTCTGACATACACGCAAACTCCAGCCCGAGGCACAAAGGAGTGCTCCAATTTGTACCCCGGGCAGGAGAGATACGTAATATCAGCCGGAGAGGAAACCTGCGTCTCGGTCAGGAAGAGCAAGGCCGGCTTCGCCGTCTCGAGATGGTAGTGGACGGCGTTTAGGTTAGAGTGAAGTCCCCTGATGTTGCAGAAATTCACGGATAGCGTGGCAGGGGTCGCCTTGGTATTTTTGCTCAGTTTACCCCGAGCAGTTATGTTTTTGAGCGGAATTTTGCCCCCCCTCAAAATACGCGGGGCAGCCTGAACACCCACGCTCAGGATTGGAATAACATGGTCGTGGATGCTCAGCGAGGGATTCTCCAGGGGTACTGGTACCCTCCTGGGGTAGTCTAATGTGTAATTCCGCTACCATGTTGATGGGGGGGGGGGGGGGGGATTGGGCCTCCGGCCACCTGCACTCACCAGACGAAACGCAAAAGCAGAGCTTCTACTTCACGCCGGTATTCTGTGAGGTCGTGGTACCAACCCGGCTCGAGCTGGCCCATACGTGCAACAGCTAAAACTGGTGCGTGGCTCTACCACCGTTATATGTTGCAAACTGGTAACATTCATTGCTATGCAGACTACAGCACTGGTGATACTTTATACACCGGCCGTACCAATATTTCTCGAGAAAACGTCGCCAAGTACCGGGAGAAACTTGTGTCTAAAGTAGATTCTTTGCTGAACAAAGTCTTGGATTTGGGGCGACTAAATCTAGTCCAGTTCAATCCCCAGAAGACACATGTTTGCGCATATACCGCTAAAAAGAAGCTCTTTGTCGTATCTTCTCAGTTTCTAGGCACTCCCCTTGCTGCCTCAGCTAGCATCAGAATCCTCGGCATCGACTAATCGAAAAGTGTGCAGTTTCGTGATCACTTGGAAGGAAAGGCAAAATTGGCCTCTAAATAGCTTTGCTTGCTCAGCAGAGCGAGACAGTATTTCATGTCGGCACATCGCTTGCAACTTTACAAAGCGGAAGTTGGGCCTCACATGGAATACTATTCTCATCTCTGGGCCGGGTCACCCCAGTGCTAGCTCCTTCCACGTGACTGCATCCAGCGGAAAGTGATTCGAATCGTCAACGACCGAGTTCTTTCTGATCAGCCCCAATTCACTGGTGCTGCGTAGGGATGGCGCTTCTCTTTGCATTTTCTATCGAATCTAACACTCGGAGTGCTTTGGGAAATTGTTTGGATTAATTCCAGCCGCCAAATTTCACAAACGCTCATCGCGTCAAAATTAGCAATACCATCCAGGGACTGATATCGATATTTTGAAAATACCGATACTTTTCTATTAATATCGATAATAGTATTGATAACTCAATTAATTATCAGTATTTGGTACTGATATGTGTTATACCGATATAAAAATACTGGTACCTTTATTGATATCGGGTATCGATACTTGTGATGACTGCGCGACGTTGCCAGATTTCACGGCACGTGTCACGCGGAGCGGCAACGCTGCGTCAAGTGAGCGAGTGGTCGGTGCACAAACGAAAACCAAAGACATTTTTTTATTTTGACGGCTCCGTGGCGCAATGGCTTAGCAATTAGTTGCTGCGCTGCGGGCCGCGGGTTTGAATCCCGCACGGAACAATTATTTGTATGGCCTACAAATAATTGTTCCGGGTCTGGATGTTTGTCCTTGTGCAATTTGTGTTTGTAAACTGCCTCTGCGATACAGAAGAAAATCCTAGTGTAGGGGGTAACGTTTTAAAAAATAAAAAAAGAAATTGCATCAGTGCTTATCTAGTTGTTGTTTTTTTACTAAGATTATTAAAAAAAAATATACCTACCTAGTGCCTTACTTAGTAATATTTCTTGTAGGTTTATACACTATACTATAAAATTTAAGAAATGTCTATTTTTTTATAAAAACATTGTAAAATGAATGTTTGGAATATTTGAAATTTTAAAATGTTAAATTTTAAGTAATTAAAGTTGCATGGTACGTTTGGTTTATTATTGTTAAAAAAGACATTTGATGTTATTTAAAAGATTCTAATTGATTTATTGAGGACTATGTTGTTATTGGCCTCGTGACTAGACAATTTATGTATATGGGTGATCGAAATTATTTTAGAACTAGCTGTTCCCCGCGACTTCGCTCGCGTATTAGGGTTTTATTTTTTTTGTACGGAACCATAATTCTTTTTCCAAAATGAAAGTAGCCTAAGTAACGCCTTATGACATTATCTATCTGCCAGTGAAAGTCCCGTCAAAATCGTTCCAGCCGTTTCGGAGATTAGCCTGAACAAACAGACAGACAGACAGACAAAAATTAAAAAAATGTATTTTAGTTGTAAGTACCGTATTTACTTCCATATGCATTTACTAAAAAGCTGTAATTTTGACATTACAAACAGGCACTCCAATTTTATTTATTTGTATAGATAGATTTTGATAAGCATGCGTTTCTTTGGTAAAATTGTTCAGTTTCATGAGTACATTCACCTCTTTTTATAACACCCAGTATATTCAGGGATACAAAAAAAGACATGACTTACCCTGAAAAAAAAAGGTTCTTTGAAATGATAAAAGTTACACGATATAACCGTAATTCACGCGGACCAAGCTACAGGCGAAAAGCTAGTTAAAGATAAATTAAAGATACAAACTAGACATCTTATTTGAAGAATAATCACTTGCTTGAACAGGAATCACATCAATGACTTAATCTATACAAATAAATAAAATAAGAGTGTCTGTTTGTAATATCAAAATAATAGCTTTTTACATAATACATAGGAAAGTATATACGGTACTTAAAACAAAAACGACATTTTAAAATTTTTGTCTGTCTGTCTGTTTGTTCCGGCTAATCTTCGAAACTGCTAGACTGATTTCGACGGGAATTTCACTGGCATAGAATAGAATAATTTTTTATTCAATATACATTACATGTGTAATTCTTATTGAAAGTCATTTTTTACTTTACCAAGTATATTAGGCAGATAGCTGATGTTATAGGGAGTAACTTAATCCACCTATATTTTACAAAAAGAGTTAAGGGCCCGAGCAACATAATTAAAGGCCTAAATTACACGCGGGCGAAATCGCGGAGAACAGCTAGTATATGACAAAAAATAAATATATGCTTGCTGTGTATAGATGCCATATTTCATCGAAATACGCATTGAACAATTTGAACACACGCGAACATTACGTATGACGTTAGAGAGAATAAATAAGACGCGAGAACAAGGAATTTATTTTTATTGTATCGATATATTGGTATCAGTACCAATACCGATATTCTGATTTCAAGTATCGATATTATTGTACTGAAATTTAATATCGATACCAATATCGATAAATCGATACCTAAATATCAGTATTGTTATCGATAACCCGATATCGATACTTGCAAAATATCGGTATTACAGTCCCTGATACCATCCTCACCATCTGGATGCTTGGCGATCCACAACTGTGCGTTTTACTAGAGTTTTCTTTCTCGTACAAATTCTATGTGGAATTGTTTACCACCGGCGATTTTTCCGGATCGATACGCTTTAGGGACCATCAAGAAAAGAGTTTACCCTTTCTAAAAGGCCGGCAACGCACCTGCATTTCCCCTAGTGTTGCGGTTGTACTTGGGCAGCGGTAGTCACTTAACATCAGTTAAGCCGCATGCACGTTTGCCCAAGCTTCTATAAATAAATAAAAAACTTTACAACGAGAGACTTGTGGACGATAAATGTAACACCTCATTGGGACAGATGGTCGCCCTCGCGGTGATAGACCAAGTTGCCAGACTTTGAGATTACCGTTTCCTCCTCCTCTCTTCGCACATCGGATAATCCTATAATATGCCAGCGTTACTTGTCTATTTCTTCTTTTAGCTCCAGCATCTTTTCGTCAGTCCTCAGGGTGCGTGCGTTGTATTTTGCCAGATTGTGTTGTCTTAGGTGGCCACCGAACCTCCACCGTAGATTCTTAGCACCCCCTGCCCCGCCATTACGATGGTCGCCACCGTAGCCAGGAATAGCGGGGTCATTATTATTCCATAAAATTATACTGATTAATGTACATTTTCTCCTTAAAGTTATTTTAACATTTAATTTGAGTGTGTGTGTGTGTGTGTGTGTGTACATTTATATTCAGTTCACTTTTTGACGAGCCTATTTCAAGAACGTATATGATGATATCGATTTTAAACCACAGTCATTCAAAGTGTAACTGCTGACTGAACACCTAATTAAGTTTCTATTCAATTGAATTCACCTGTTTTATGTAACAGAACTGCAAAACGAAGTTGTATATAGTCATCAATTAGGAAATTGATAGTGTGGGCAGACCAAATCAAAACCTATACCCATCAATTTTTTTAATTGGATAAAAGTAAATTATTATAAACAAAAATTTTTCTTCGAGTAGAACCAGTAAGAAACTCAGTGGGACTCTTTTTTTAAATTAATAGTAATGTCGTATCTTGTTTTTTTAATTTACTACATTGAACAATTAAATATAACATGTAGCATCAGCGAAGCGATCACCTAATTCCCAGGAATTGTCATCAATCACGTATTGGTAAATATTAAGATAACAAATTTTGTACAACCCTTCTGCCTAATAAAATTTTTAACCCTTTCGATTTTTAAAACTGTGTGTGTGTGTGTTTTTCTATTTATTTACACTTTATTGTTTACACCTTTACAAAAAGGTTACAAAAGGCGGCCTTTGTTACGAATGTTACATGATACAAATGAAATATGAAAAATTTATTTCATAATTTAATTTGTCATAACATTTTGAATGATAATCGTTCAAAAAATTTTTAGATCAGTTTTACAAAAGCTTATAGACTATTTCTCTTTTACATTTTTTCACTTCTTATATTCGGTAGTTCGCCGTGTAATGGCGGTCTAAAAATATTCACTACCCCACATCGTCCCGCGTCGGTTGTGAGAGGCGACAAAGGGAAACCTACCGGGAGATGGGCAGCAGCATCTTTCTAGTTACAAATTAAAATAAACTGCCGTTTGCAACCTCGTCTGCCAAGCGTGGCAATTATGGCAAATATCTCCTCTATGAGGCAATCCTAGTGAGGGAGACCTATATTCAGCAGTGAACTTTGGAAGGGCGTAACGGAAATGTGTTATTCAATAGACATATTGAAAATTAAAAGAAAGACATTGAAAATTAATAGAAATACCTGCACAAACAATCTCTTGGTATCCCTAAACCATTATCTCTCCACGGCCTCTCAAAAATTCTTAATGCTGCAGTTGGATCACCTCCACATCGATACCATGGGGAATGAGCCGAATGCACTGATCTACACAGTCGTCCACCATTTCGTATACCCCATAAGCGAAGGCGTATTACTTCCCCAGGATTCGCTTCGAATCGGTAAGTACAACTACAACAAATCATAGTTTGTAATTATAATATGAAGAGAAATAACGAATATTGTTTTCCTATATCTGTGTTCATAAGGAGCGACATATGTAAATTCGTATTATTTAAGCAATGTTGCTAAAACATTAAAATTTGTGTCATAGAGATAATGAGTATGATCTTACCTAATATTTCGTTTTCCACCTCTCCCGTATAAAAAGACATCTCTAGGAGATGAAAAACTAACAGGTGGATCCGGCGGTGCCTCTGGAAATGAACGGGATGCAAAACGACGTAAACATGGACCCCGACCCCATGGTTCACCATCTTGATGCAAGTCCACAAATTCGTACAAAGCTTTAAAGAAAACTGGTCTGTGAACAAAACTTATTTTTGTTTAAATAAATTGGTTTTATAGTGTAATAAGAGATACATTAATCCTATAAAACTGATTATTAAGGTAAGGAACTCAGGTAACTAAAACTACAGTCAAAACGATCTATTTATTGTGCTTAACTTATGTTACAATTACTAAAATAAAAGGAAACTATTATTAAATAATAAATAAATCCTAAAATAAACTTACTTTAAACTTTCACTAACGACAACAATAATTTTAATATACCGTAGTGTTAACTTTCCCACCTATTAAAACTCGTATCGACTTACTTCAGAGCGGTCCCTTGAGTCAACTTTAGTTCCAGCGTTAAAGAGTCCCCTTTGGATAGAAAGCTCTCCGTACGAGTACAAGCCCTGGATTTGCGTAATAAAGCATGTTCGCAGGTACGAGGAGCCCGCTCACGACAAAATCTTGCGATTAAAGTAGCATTTGTTGGAGGACGTCCAACAATAACTGACTGGGGAGATGTAGCTCTTGACATTTGCACTGAGCGTTCTCTGTCACTGAAACAAGCAAAAATTTTATTTGTTTTTGTGGGATGGCGGGTCTTGTTTTATAAAATAAATATTACATTGCTAAAATATATCCTTACATTTTTGTTTGTAAATTTTTATGTATATTTCGAATCTGTGTTGCCATAAATACTACAAAAATGTATATTTAAAGTTAATTTATATAAACAGTTTTGGTTTTCCAAATATCTATTCGTTACATAATATTTATCGGTTAGTTAGCAGCAATAACACATTAATTATAGCCATACAATTAAAATATTTTAGGTTGAAAACAAAAAATATGATATTTTGATCAAAACACAAAAAATTGGTTTGAAGTTATAATAAAATTTAAAGGATTTGATATAGTTATTTATTTAATTTTACCTTTATTAAAACGGTAAAAACCAATTACTTTATATTTCTCATTTATCATAAATCACATTAAATGTGTATTCAAAAGATATCAAATATATTACACATATAATACAAAGTCACATATTTCATTTATTAAGCTAAATTTAATGATTTGCAGCAGCTGTATATTATGATCACAATGCAGCCAGAAAGCAAATATACGCACAAATGTAAATGCCTGAAATATCGCTTCAAATGCAACTCACCAGAAAATATCACTGCAACCGGGCGATATCCGCATCGGGCCATCCCATATATTCAAATGGCTGCCGCAGTACTCATCCTCAGGCAAATTTGGATTTAACGCATTTGTTACATAAAATTTTAACACAGAGAACCATACTCGGAATCTTGGTGCTGAAAACGACGGTCTTCTGTAAATTATGTTCCTTCCTGACGGTCCGGATGTATCAATTCCTTGCATATGGTAAAGACAAGTTGTGTTGGGTGGGAGTGAATGTTGCGGATGTTCTAGCACACCTCTTCCTGTCCCGCGTATCCAAAATTCGCAGGCTCTTTTGTTTTTCGCATAAGTAGGTGACTGTTGATCTACAAACCTTACCTAAAATATACGCCAATAAGTTAACACCAGTTAGTTAATGAGCTTATAATTGTTTAAAAATACATTGTCAGAAGATAAAGTAATTTCCATGTTAAATAAAATTTAAAAAGGATTGATTTTACTGCGGGCGAATTAAGTTAGTATTACTCATTATACTTAGTATTCCCGTTAAATAAATATCTATACATGTATGGTACTCACAAGAAATATACAATGTTTTATATTTATATATTATTTACTTATAATGAATTAAAAAAATGCAAGCAAATATATGATAATATTAGTAAGAGTAATAATCGTTTGATCTTCGATTATTGATAGGTCTCCGTGCACTCAGATCGCGAAGATCAATCAATAATCTAAGAGTTTGATTACGTGATATAGCAAAATTTAATTCCTAATGTCAATTGATAGCCTTGGAGGCAATTGTCACTAAAATTTATTAATTAAATATATTAAAGTGTGACCTGTACTAAACTCAAAAAATGAATAAAAATATTTCCTTCTAGTACGTTAAGAAGTAGAAAAACCTTTGATTCTTAGTTGCATTATAATAGTTGCAATTAATTTCTGTAATGTGTATCAATTTTTATTTACTTATCCGATTGTTTAATATATGAAATACATAATATATAGAATATTAGTTATTTAACTCTATGTCAAATATTTATTTAAACACAACCTAATCTTTCTCAAAAAATAGCAGAAAATGTATTCAAATTCTACGCATTTTAAATATTGATATTTTAATGTACCTCAACTTCTAACTGGAATCCATGAAGCGATTGTAACATTGCCGGTTGTAAAAACGTTCCAAAAGGCGAAGTCGTAAATTCTACAAGCAATTCGGGGCCACTGGATATTGCTTCAGGGACTGCCACCCCTCCGCCACAAAACCTTAAAATAACAGGATCTCTTGTCGTATAGCCATCATAAACAGTTACGTAATCTTGGACTTCGTCACACTCTTGCCAAAATTTAAGTTCTCGACCATTGTTCTCTCTTTCCTGTTGTGCCGCCGCATATAAAGCTTTTTCACTTCTAATAGAAACAAGTTGTCCATTCGGCTGCTTTACTATTATCAATGCGTGTTTCCCTTGTGGTACCTCATGTTGTCGTACTGCATAGTAACAAGTTAAGTTTCTGGGGTAAACTCCGGGGTAGTTGGGGGATTGTAACCTACAGTTTTTACGATCGCAATCGCTGAATATACGCGAGCAATAAGTTCCAGATATCAAATCTCCAAGGTAATACTCAGATGTCTTTGTCGGCTTTCCAACGTTCATTTCTTCGTTACGTGATATGTTTAAGGGAGGCGGCAATGGTCTTAGTTTGAAAAATGGCCGCTCTGAAATAAGGGTATTATTTAGACACGAGAACCTTTACTGGGGCAAATTTATCGTATTTTTATTTCATGTTTGACGTTGTACGTCCATTTACGTAAATTTATACATTAAAATATACTTTTATTGCTGAGTTGTAAAATTATTCTTTCATACCATACTAACCTGATGGTGGAAATCCCCCGTACCGTACCGTAGCATATTCCTTTCTTAAAACTTTATACGCCATACGAAAATCAAAATTATAGTTATTTTGCTCTTTTGACAAATGTAGTAATCTAATAATTAACGTTATAGATTTCGTCTCGCTGTAATATATGGAAGGTCCCCAGGAAGTTCCACACCATGAACCTCCAACTTGTGGTCTACTGGCCTCTTGTATCTGCATGTAACCGTCAGGACAGCCATCTTCAGTGAATGATGTGAAGCGGCCAAGAGTAAAACTATCGAACAACACCTAAAAATAATATTATACAAAGACATTTAATTTATGAATGTGATTATGAAAAATTCATAAGGCACATAAAGTGAATTAAGTAACATCCCAAGACAATTTTTTTTAACAGTGGTAGAGCCACGCGGCAGCTTTTGCTGTCGCACGCATGGGCCGGCTCGAACCGGGGTGGTACCACGACCTCACAGAATACCAGTGTGAAGTAGAGGTTTACCTCTGCGTTTCGCTTGGTGAGTGCAGGTGGCCGGAGGCCCTTTTTACTGGAAATGAGGCATTCCAGTTTAGTCCTCACGGGTGGCAACGCATCTGCATTTTGATTCGCAAACGAGGATAGATGTAGATATCTATGGGCCGCAGCAACCACTTACCATCAGGTGGACTGTGTGCTCGTTTGTCACCCTTATCCTATAAAAAAAAAACTTTACTACTGGGGTAGTCTATAAGTAATTTACTCATTGACGATTGTACTTCTAAAAAGAGTTGTGAAATTACTACATAAGGTTGCCAATTTTTAAGTTATGTCTGTTCATTTACAATAATTTCAGAAAAATGTAAACAAATTGTCCTGTTTTTTTTTCAAATTTGATCTATATATTTACAATTACATTATTTAACTTAGTAACACTTCATAGCAATTTGCTTACAATAATATCATATTTACATAAAATGATATACATACAATATTAAAAGCTATAATAAAAAAAATTATCATACAATCCTACTCCCCGTGGAATCGTGCCAAGAACGCTGGCTGCGTTTCCACGCTGAATGGCTATACTTAGCCTTTGAGCGAGAAAATTATCATACAATCCTACTCCCCGTGGAATCGTGCCAAGAACGCTGGCTGCGTTTCCACGCTGAATGGCTATACTTAGCCTTTGAGCGAGAAAAGAACCAGCCCTCTTATCACCAGCAGCATCGACCAGTCGCGGGTAGTGTTTTTTTAGAAACTTCAGAGCAAGTGGACCCCATGGACCGATAGTCTCTACAGCAAATGGTACAACTATGTAGTCATCTCTCAGAGACTCACTTTCGAAACTGACACTTACATGAAAGTCCGTGGAAGCCAAACTTGTCGACGCTATTACAACAGGGGCACTGATGGGGTTGACAAATCGTCGCTCCTTCTTTCCTTTCTTTAATTCCTTCGGAGATGTGCGAGCTTTCCCCATCAAGTAATGGGCCGAGATTACTTGATGGTAAAGCGTGTCAGTGACTAGATTCCTTAGTCGAAACAGCTAGAAGGCGTGCCTGATCTTGATCACTATGAAAGTTATGAAAGAAATCTTTCTGCACACTCAGTACCAATGGAATATCTCACTGTTTTTGTTGGTTATCTTCAAGTGGAACATTCTCGCCGGGACAGAGCGTTCGCCATGTCTGCTCTGCTTCCGTAGCAAAGCAGGCAATGCAACGCTAAAAATATTTCTCACACCAATACCACCAAATTTTATAAGTAAGCTAAGGTAAGGTAAGGTAGCTTGAGTCCAGGTTGTGGTATATAAAGTAAAATTTGGAATTTTTTCTATGGCTATTTTAAGATTATTATCAATATCTTTTAAAATATCCGAACATAAATATCTATATCATAAATTTCTAGACTGGACTCGGGCGGAGTATATAAATCTACTAATACTACAAGCGGAAAATATTTTAAAATAGTAAGAGCTGGAGGTTTAAGTTATATAATTTATCAAAGTGGTTTAAAAACTGATCAATTTTTTTTTAAAACAGGTGTAATACTATCGAAAAACAACGAGGCGTTTCATTCCGTACTGAGCGTTTTTATTCCTGGAGAAATATTATTTAAATTTTGAATTGAAGTATCTCTGTTAGAACTATATAAATTATTGGAGAAAAATTCACATTTATTGCTACTTAGTTCAAGACTAATATTTATAAAAAATCCAAAAACACATAAGTAAGACCACTGAGTACCGTCGTCCAGGTACCAGATATTCAGCTTGGATTTCAAATAACGGGTTGAATCCCCAAATTGAAAAGTGACAGCAGATTCGAAAATATGGTTTACGTAAAACAAGTTAGTATTTTGACTATAACATTGCCAAACGTAATGATAAATTTCGGGGGTATTATTAGCCACTTCTTTCAGCAAGGTTACCCTATCGATAGAGTTAAAAGCATTCCTTAGGTCAACCTTCACAAGAACATCTGCATCAGATTTTGTTAAAAATCTAGTTAAGTAGAAAATGTTGTTATAACAACGTTTACATATCATAAACATAATCAACATAAACATAATCTGTAACCGTACAAGCTAATTTTGAAGTTAAGCGTCAAAATATGGAACCAACGACAAATGGAACGGGTACCGTAATCCTTTTTTTTTTTGAAGGCATATAATCTTGCTACATATAAGAAGAGAATGAAATTTGGATTAACATTACCAGAAAGCATAAAGTTACATAGTTTTGTAATGTCATTAAGAAATACTCCGCCGGCGTCACCGGCAGAAGTGCTTACAAGATCTTTAAGATGTTGAGGCGTAATGTCGCGAGCATTCGAAAATGACATTGCTACCAAAGTGTCTTTTTCAGAAATAAAAGTTACATAGAAGTCTTGGGAGGCAGCGGTAACCTTTGAGAAGGATTGACCGAAGGATGCTTCTGACGAAGGCCTTCAAGAGTTTCGACTTTACGAGGAGCCAGGATGTCGTCTGAGGATAAAATACGGGATGCATTTTTTAAGTCGCCATCTATTACTTTCGACTCAACTACTTTTTTTAAATCAAATTAAGGACGAGGTTGAGATGAATGAATATTAACTGGGTAATTTAAATTTTGAAAAGATGTCTCTTTTAGTTGAGACGTAATTGATTTATTTATTCTTTTATCAAAATTAAAATTAAAATAAGACGTAATTGATTTATTTATTGTTTTATCAAAATTAAAATGGGATGCAGGTGGCTCAGACACGGTTCTGAGCCACCTCTGTTACATTCCTTGGGGGAGGTCTGTAGTATATTGTGGGTAGACTGATATTTTGTGTGGATACTGTACCTTCATAAAAATAATAAAATTAGTGTTGAACCAGCTAGCGTTTATTTTATTACATGGTGACAGCGGTGTTGAAAATAAATTACATAGTCAATGTAAAAGTAACATTGTTGATAAGGGTACTTATTTTTGATGCAAATTGTGTACTTTGTGTAAAAGTAAGTGATGGAACACGCGCGACCTCCCGTAGAATTAGTGCTCGAAGGCGGCCCCGCTGCTCGAGCAGACTCATGGCGCAAGTGGCGGAAACAATTTGAGGTGTTTCTTAAAGCCTCCGGAGTGGCTAACGAGGAAAGTTCAGTGCAGGCTAGTTTACTGGTCAACCTCATTGGGTCGGCGGGTTACGAAATCTATTCGACCTTCACGTACCTCAAGGACGAAACTGAAGACGATATTAAGTGTTTGTTGAAAAAGTTTGATAAGTATTTTGGGACAAAACCTAATGTCACGTTATCGCGGTTTAAGTTTTTTACACGAGGCCAAGAGGAAGGCGAAAATATAGATCAATATGTTACTGCACTAAAATTGCTAAGTCAATCTTGTGAGTTTGGTAATCTAAATGAAAGCTTAATACGGGACAGAATTGTCTGCGGTATCATAAGTAACATTGTACGTGATCGGCTACTTCGTACGGATGATTTAACATTAGAAAAGGCGGTCCAGATATGTCAAGTGGCAGAAATATCGAAGGAGGAAAGTTGATACATCGAGAATAGTCCTGGCGGTAGTGAAATGCGAGTTGATGCTGTAAGGGATGCAAGCGGTCGCAGCTACGGCGGTGTACGACGCAGCCGTGGAGGGTCGCGCGGAGCGAGGCGCGGCGGTCGTGGCCGCGGACCGGGGTTCGGTGCCGGGTCGGCGGCTTCGCGAACACGCTGCTTGTCATGTGGCAATGGTTGGTGCTCCACCGACGACCGATGTCCGGCGCGGGATGCATTGTGTTATGTGTGTGATAAAAAAGGGCATTTCGCTAAAGTGTGTGTGCATAAATATACATTACGCGATAAGGTTTTAAACTTGAATGTGTGTGAGCCGGAAAACATGTCAGATGCCGAAATGTTCTATGTGGACATGATATTAAGCCAGGATAAAAAATGTAAGTTACCTAAAGAATGGAATGTTATTTTTCAATGTAATGGTAGACAAGTGCAATTTAAACTAGATACAGGTTCTATGTTGAATGTAATTTCGAAAAATGATTATTTAAACTTAGGCATGTCGATTCATAACCTAAAATATTTTAACAAATGTGTACAATCTTTTACTGGTAATAATTTACCTATTCTGGGCATGTACGAATTACCATTTATTTATAAAAGTAAACATTACATTTTACCATTTGTGATAGCAGATTTAAACTGTCAAAATGTTCTGGGATTGGAAGGCTGTGTCATGTTAGGACTCGTGTCCCGTGTTGACGGTATAAATATACATAAATATTCTGATCTCTTCGAAGGACTGGGTAAGTTACCTGGACAGTATTCTATTGTCGTAGATAAAAATGTACAGCCAGTGATTTGCCCTACTAGGAAAATACCACTGGGGATGAAAGACAAACTCTTAGCAGAGTTACGTAGGATGGAAAAATTAGGCGTTATCAGGAAAGTTACTCATCCTACGGAATGGGTTAACGCTATTGTGCTAGTAGCAAAAAAGAATGGTGATATTCGTGTGTGTTTGGACCCGAGACCGCTTAACCGCGCGGTACGGCGCGCGCATTACTCGCTGCCCACGGTGAGCGAGCTGGCAGCGCGGCTGCGCGGTGCTACGTACTTCAGCGTGCTGGATGCTCGCTCTGGTTTTTGGATGGTTCAAATTGATCCTGCCAGCGCAGATCTTTGTACATTTGGAACACCGTTTGGTCGATACCAGTTTCTAAGGCTACCGTATGGAGTAAATTGTGCTCCAGAAGTATTTCATGCAAAGTTAAGACAATATCTGGAAGATTTGGAGGGTGTTGACTCTTTTATTGATGATGTAATAGTATGGGGGAATACTAAAGAACAACATGACTTCAGGCTAAAATGTTTACTGAATAGGGCTAGAGAAATTGGTATAAAATTTAATAAGGAGAAATGTAAGTTTGGAGTTCGAGAAATTGTTTATTTGGGTCATAAATTCGATAAGAATGGGATAAAACCAGACGAGTCTAAAGTTAAAGCTATTATGGGTATGCCGTATCCTACAGATCGTAAAGCATTGGAGAGATTTATGGGTATGGTGAATTATCTTTCCAAATTTATTCAAAACTATTCGGATAGTGTGTCTGTGCTTCGAAGTTTATTAAAAAAGAATTCTGAATGGCTGTGGGAGCCACATCATTCAGATGCTATAGACAGTCTTAAAAATAAAATTTCATCTGCACCAGTGTTAGCACTTTACTCGACGGAGCTACCGGTGGTGGTGTCGGTAGACGCGAGTGCTAGAGCGCTGGGAGCGGTGCTGCTGCATGCCGGCCGTCCAGTGGAGTTTGCTTCGTTAACGCTCACCGACACTCAGACCCGGTACGCACAAATTGAAAAAGAGATGCTGGCAATAGTGTTTGCGGCAGAAAGGTTTAAACAGTACATTTATGGCAGGTCAGATGTTACCGTACAAACTGATCACAAGCCCTTGGAGGCATTGTTCAATAAAGCGTTGTCATCTGTACCGATACGACTACAACGCATGATGATGAGGATACAGGGATACGATTTCAAGGTGGTGTATACTCCGGGCAAATATATGTATATTGCCGATACGTTATCGAGGGCTCCTCTGCCGGAGTTTATGCACGATCGAGTGTCTGAGGATGTTGAGACGCAAACATGTTTTATGATAGAATGTATGCCGTTTAGTAGAGAAAAAATAGATAGAGTTCGAAAGGCGACAGAGGTTGATGAGGAATGTCAGTTATTAATTAAGTACATATTAAACGGCTGGCCAAAAAATGAGCATAATGTTCATAAAATCGTTAGAAAGTTTTGGTCGTATTGTGGAGAACTCCAATATGTGAATGGGTTAATATTAAAAAATTATTGTATATTTATTCCGCAAAGTTTACGAGCCGAAATGATTGTAAAAGTACACGAAGGTCACCTAGGCATAGAGAGGTGTAAGAGGCGCGCGCGTGATGTAATGTTCTGGCCAGGGCTGTCAGCGGACGTGGAGCGCGCCGTGCGCCGCTGCGAGTCTTGTGCTCTGCATGCACGGGCTCCCGCGCGGGAACCACTACTTCAACATATCGTACCCAATGCACCTTGGCAAAAACTTGCCTCAGATATTATTGAGTATAAAAAGAAATACTATGTCATATTAGTAGACTATTTTTCTAATTATGTTGAAGTTCAAGAAGTAAATAGTATAAACAGTAGAACAATTATTCACTTTATGAAGGAACAATTTTCGAGGCATGGCATCCCTAGCGAGCTTGTTACTGATAATGGGCCGGCGTATAGTTCACAAGAATTTAAAAAAATTCTTAGGTTATGGGAGGTTAAGCATATGACTTCATCACCTCATTACCCCCAGTCAAATGGGAAAAGTGAGCGCACAGTGCAAACTATAAAAAATCTACTCAAAAAATGCATCGATTCTGGGGATGATTTCTTTATAAGTTTATTGAACTATAGGAGTACGCCTAGGTATGGAATGGATTCTCCGGCACAAATTCTGATGGGAAGACGTTTGTGTACGAAGCTACCGATTAGTGATTTTCTATTAAATTAAACGATTGATAGAAATAGAAATTATAAAATGTTAATGCATCAGAGAAAATATAATAAATTACAGTATGATAAGTCGCCCAAGCCGTTGCGGACTTTATTACCAGGAAATAAAGCAATTTTAGTTGATAACGGAAATAGGAAACCCGTTTCTATTATTAGACCGTCGCAGGAACCACGTTCGTTCATAGTACAAGATTCGCGCGGACGCCGATTGAGGCGCAATCGCCGTCACTTGATAGTACGATATGCAGACAGCGATGAATCGCGTCCCGCCGCCTGCGCTCCGAGTGCAAGTAACGCTAAGTCAGCTGAGTTAACGGCCAAGGCTGTAGCTTCAAACCCAGAACAGTTTGACCCTTTGTATTCGACAGATAGTAAAACGGATACGGAAGGTCATAGCCCATGCATTAATCCTCCAATAACTAGGTCAAAAACACGACTTATGGCTAAGATGAAATATCCGATGAAAGAAAAAATATAATAGTTGTTTTGTATAAAAGTTTTTTGCAAACAAATATACATATTCATATTAAGTGTATATTTTTAAGGCTCTGTATTCTGTAGATATTGACTTACTTTCGTTTATTTTTAGGTTTACTATTGTTTTGTAATTTCATTTAATAATTATAAAACTAAATCATAAAACATAGAAGTGATTTATATTATAACATATTATATAGAAATATGTTCATATTACGCCTAGATGGCTTCGTTATTATAATATTTATATTAATTTTGTATGAGTTTGTATTTGGTATACGGTACATTTCTACAGTTAGCGTTATCTTTTAGTTGTTTTCATTATATAGTTTTTTTTTGTTATAAATCTTTTGTACTTCAGTGTTCATTATAAAAGGGGAAGGATGTAGTATATTGTGGGTAGACTGATATTTTGTGTGGATACTGTACCTTCATAAAAATAATAAAATTAGTGTTGAACCAGCTAGCGTTTATTTTATTACAAGGTCTATGTTCAGCAGTGGACTTATAATGACGATGATGATTATGAATCCAACTTATTATTTCTAAAAATCATTTTAAATTGCTACTATGAAAAAAGAAACGGTTTAAAAAAAATTACGTAGACGTCTGGATGTTGACTTTGTATGTGGTCACAATAACTCCCGAAAAAATTGACGTGTCAAGATAGGGTTTCTTTTTATTGGCTTTAGAATTACATCAACAGGTTTCCTATTCCATAGCCTCTTTGCCTATCAATAGCCTGGTACGCGTAGTTTGTTAATAAAATGATTTTCAACTTTTATAAGTTTTATTTTTATTAAAAATTTAAAGGTGCTTTCATGTTTTTTTTTCTATCATTTGATAGACAAAGGACAAATGTTTCATACAGCCTTTATCGATTTATTTCGGTAAACATTATTATTTTTTCCCTGTAGGTGACACTACCTGTTAAAATAATAGAGCAAATAATATATTTTAAAATACCTGATTGTTTTATGAATTTAATACTATCAATCTCAATAATTATGTAAGAGGCTTGTTTCTTAGGATAACCACGGGACGAAATGAGATAATGGTTATAGTTTTGTTTTATTCACTTATATACAGAAGAAAAAAAGATACTAAGGCAGATCGTAAACTCTGCTGGACATAAGACATATTTCGTTGTAGGGAAGATTTGCTTAATTTTCACGCTTGGCAGGTGGGATGATAGTCACAATATCACAGACTTCGCACTCTTGGCGCTGCTGCAATCAGTCTGAATATATTACGTCTGGCCTAAGCGATATGGTGTCACCATTAATATAGCAGCGATTTCCAACCAGTGGTCCACGAGAGCTTAAATATGGTCCGCGAAAGATTTAAATATTTTACCTACCTAATCCTTTTAAATAACACATTTATTATTTTCTCGTCACGCAGTTAGTGGAACACCGTGCGTTGCGTCGCAATCATAATCGCAATTTATTACCAAACGTGTATGATTTCTTTCACAATAAATACACAAATAATACTGTAAGTTAATCTGGGGGCACGGCAGTGCCCCCGCCAAGTCGAGAAAAAAGCGGCACGGCCGTACCATCCTTTTCTCGAAGCAGTTCAGGCCATTTCGAAACCCTATAACTTCGTTGTTAATAAAATTAGAAGCCTGAATTTTCAAAAACTAAGTGAACATTGTATAGACTCGGTACAATGCAAATTTCATTAAATTTGAACCAGTAGTTTAAGAATTAGAACTAGTCAAAGTTTCTTAATTTTATCACTCACTGACTGACGGATCATCAAAACTCTAAGGCACTTCTAGCAGACATAGAAGCTTAAAATTTGGAATACAACTAGTGTTTTGTATATAAATCAAGGAAAAATTTAAATATTTTGCAATTCCGGTCCAGTTTTCGAGATACAGCAATTGCATAAATAATTTCGTAATGCTATATAAATATATAGGATTACAAAGTTACATTTGCAGTGAATGAATCAGTGTACCTATATATGTATAATATAATGGAATAATAGGTGTAGATAGGTGCCTAGATATAAAATCTACAAAAAGAAATGAGATGCCATCAAAGACATAACTTTAAAAAAAAACAAGTCTCGCAACTCAGTTCTTCTACCGTAAAAAGTTGTGAGATCCATGTAATACCAAGTCGGTTAATTTATTCAGTCCCTACTTAAGGATCCTCCTCTCTTAAGTTATTACGTAAGTAGCTAACCTAACAACATCTTATAGTGACCAAATCAATATTAAAAATCTTTTATGTTTTAAATACATAGATTGATTTGGCAATCGCACTAAGCAATCTAATTTAATATAATATGTATTACTTGTGAGATACATTGTGTGTTCAGATTATGACTATGTTAAAAGTTGTGATTAAAATTTATTGTTAGATTAACATTCTTTCACCTTGTGGTCGCCGCTAACAACAAAGAAATCAACGTGGTCACTGGTCAAAAAAAGGTTGGGAAACCCTGATCTATAAGAAGCTGTATGATTTTTCTGCCATTTCCCGTACATAGCCGCTTCCAACGATAACCACGGTATGATAGAAACTCCGACGCCGTTATCACACGGCAATTTGTTATTTTACCTGCACTAAATCTCCGTGAATACCACCAGCAGCAGTGATGGTCAAGAGGCATACATATGGAACCAAATCCTCACGAGGTCTATGGAGCTCCAGTTCGTATGTCCGACCGATATCCCCATAGTAGGTTTTGTTACAACCTGTAGACAAATAAAAATATACTTTATTATTACGTTAGTGGAATATTTCTGCACTTTAATAACTAACTTTGCAAATCTTTTCATGATGTATGTTAACTTGTTTTCAATTCCAGACGATTCGAATGACTCTTTACCAGAAAAATCAGTTACAGTATTGTGGCGGCGCTGTCGTCGCGTCACAAGCGAAACGTGCCGAAGCCTAAATCATGCTATCAAAGTTACCAAATAGCTCGAACTACCACTCTATACTGCGCCCCCTTTTCTCTATAGGGGGCCGCTTCCGATTCGGCAGAAAGGCCATACAGGACAAAGCCCACAGGTGGTGTTTAGTGGGTAGGCACTTCATTGTGAGTCCCACATAACCAAGCAGCCGGCTGCGTGGTATGCTACAAGCATTCACCACCTCCCTCTTCCGCTTCCGAAAGGTAGCCTTGCTATAGGCGCAAAAAAAACTACCACTCGGAGCATTGACCGCTCCCCGGGCCAATCACCTTGCCCGGCGGGAGATCTCCCCTTTCCCCTCAACGGCCACAGCAGTATCTTGAAATCTAGCGACAGATTTAATTTTATTAATCACTAGATTTCAATTTGATTTAAGTAAAAATATTTTTCATTTTAATAGAAAATAATTTTTATTTTAATAGTCTCACGAATAACAAACCAACAAATGAAAACTAATAGAAAATTAATAGGTTTTATAATTTGGAGTTGTTATCAGAATGATGTTGTCCATCTTCTATTTCAATTCCCTGTCGCCTCTTACGACATCCATAGGATGATATGGGGTATTCGATTCTTAGGATTAGGATAAGGATTCTTTATTTCTTATTTTCTTTCTTACATTAATTTAAAAAGTATGTAAAAAAGACTTTGATTAGAAAAGCATCTCTCTTACAATGCAATAAGAACCGTGGCCGAGCTCACTTGACTACTCTAGCGCCATCTATTATCTATCTACGGAAGCGGTTGCGATGTATATCGATATGAAAATTTGACGCGCTAAATACATCGTTCTTTATTTAATACATTTCCATAGATGTCGCTACATGGTACCGCTAAGTAAGATTGACGAAGTCATTGGGCTCTAGTATTATACAATTGACAGTTACATTAATGACATAAACTCATGGTCATTTCACAGTCAATCAAGTTCCACGCAGAATAATCTCAACTGAATAACTTTAATAAATTAGTGTTATATTTTATTATATTCAATTATTATTTTTATGTCTATAAATTATATAAATAATGTTTACATTGATAGAAACTGTTATCTGTTAAAATTAGTTGATTTGTTAAATTGTATTTTTTTTCTCTTATATTTCTTATATTTCGTTCGCTTGACCATTCATAAGAGCTTATATATGAGCCTATGTGAATAAACATAAATAAATATCCATAAAAAAAATAGGTTTCTACTTCGACTTATTACTTACCTATAAATAATTCTTTTAAAAATCGTCCAAAAAAAATATAAGTTTATTCAGTAAATGATCATACATTAATTATAACCGGGGACGGGGTCTCCTTAAAAAGAAATACATCTCTATAATGTATTAAAATCAATTGCTGCCCGTTAAATACGTCCCATTTGCTGGGCACAGGGCCTGCCCGATTTCTGAGACCGCTTTAGGGCAACGAAGCCGGAAGCTTTGTTGGCTAACTTCATATGTCTTCGAAATACTTTTTTTCTTATTTCTCAGAAATGCAGATTTCCACACGATATTTTCCTTCACCGCCGATCACGTGGTAAATCAGTACTTAAAATTGTAATTGACAATATATTGGTGCCGGCGGGTATCGAACCTGAGTGGCTCAGTTACTGTGAAATTTACAGCGAGCTAAGCATCTGAGCTACCACGGCTTCCCTTAGTCTCGCTAAAACTCGAAAACAGCTCGAACGATTTTGGTGAAATTTTTGTGTGCGTTTGAGTGGATCCCTGCATGGTTCAGATTCACAATTGGACCCGGTAGGTAGCGCTATTCTCGAGATCCAGAAATCATCCGTGCGGTGCCGGAGCGGATCTCTAGTTTATAGAAAAAATATAACCTAAGCTAAAATATAATATATCTGTGTAAGATTTGGATAAAATATAATAAAATCGCTGTTACGATGTTTCTAAATCTGCGATTACTGCGGCGAAAAAGAAAAACCATTTCAAAGGTATTATGTTTGTGTAAACGTACTTTTTGTAACGTAAAGATGAATATCCTGTATCCAGTTTTCAAGAGCTCTTCATATAATGGAACGGTGCGCTTATGCTGACTAGTCATGTGTACAGAATAAAGAACCAGGTCTTGTGATATATTCAATGCTTAGGATCTTTTTTGTTTTCGTTAAAAGATCGAAAATGCGGGGCTTGATATATATAAAAACAGGCAGTCTTACAAAGATCTTCTAAATTATTTATTATTTAAATTTTAATTTACTATCCCTAAACCTGTCTCTTTTTTAGTAATTTATTGAAAAGGGAGAGAAAAGCTTTAAGTATTTCTTAAATAGACGTCAATATTTATAAGTAGGGTCGTGGATTATTCATTATTAGTAGTATGTGATAGTTATATATGCGTCCGCTGTTAAAAAACAGCACTATTAAATCGGTTAAAAGTTCAGTCCAATGAGGGCTAATAATTTTCAGTTCACCAGATGTCGCTAGTTTGAACTCAGGTGAAGTTTTTTGGTTATAAAATATCATATAAGAAGTTACGTTTTAAATAAAATTGTATTGATTTCTAGAGTATTATATATTAATAAATATACAAACCAACGGCTCAGTGATTTGTTCCTTAGTTTTTTTTCTCCTTACTCTTATTTTTTATTTTTTTAACTTATATTGGTTTGTTCATTTCTAATCTACTTAATGTAAAATATAGAAAGAAACATTAACCCGGGAACTCGGGGCAATTTCGTAAATTTTTTGCCTCATGGTGCGAAAGTAGGGGTTGGTATATTTTACGCCGCTACCACACGGCGAGGAGCCGAGTCTGTTCTTTCGGCTTTGTCGCTTGTTTAGCACCACCCGGGGGACACGTGTAGGGTGGGCCTAGGATTAGGTGGTCGAAGCCTACGGACGCGAGCAACTCATCTTCCTGTTGTTCGAGCAAGTAGATGAGTCTGTGTATTTGGGATGTGTATTTAGCAGGGATGGTAGATATGATAAGGATATAGAACGACGAGTGAACGCAGGAAATAGAGTGAATGGGGCTTTACACCCTATTGTGAGAAGTCGGAATGTGTCCGAAAAGACACGTATGGCAATTCACAATGCTGTGTTAGTCCCTACTTTAATGTTTGCTAGTTAAAGTTGGGTGTGGCAGTAGAAGCACGAGAGTAGAATCAATACTGTAGAAATGCGGTCATTAAGAAGTATGTCAGGGATGAATCTGAATGACAGAGTTAGAAATTGTTTGATAAGAAAAGAGTGTGGTTTGCAAGATGATGTTGTGACCAGGATTAAGAAAGGAATGCTTCGGTTGTTTGGTCATGTAGAAAGAATAAATGAAGAAAGAGTGACAAAGCAAATTTGTGTTGTAGAGGTGAATGGCAGAGTGGGGAAGGGACGCCCTATGCAAAAGTTTATCGACCAAATTGGCTATATATTGAAAATCAAGAGTACCTTTAACCGACGAGCGTGTAAGCGTAGGTATATGGATGTGGAGGAAGCGAGAGAGGTGTGTCAGGATCGTGTCAAATGGAAGTCCATAGTCTCTGCCTATCCCTCTGGGTAACAGGCGTGAGTGTTTATGTATTTTTATGTAAACGTTAACCCTTATACTTTCCTAACAAATTAACTTCCCCCCGCAATGAAATCTGTCAAATATTTCAACTCGTTCCCAAGTGGCGCCACCCTGGTGGCAAAAAAGACGTGGATCATCTATGAAAAGCAGGACTTTTTGAAACAGGTTAAAATTGCATGTAATTTCTTAAAACAAGCTGTCCTAATAAACAAGCTACTACAATATTTTTTGAAGTGTCAACAACTAATCAAACATTTAGATATGCCACCGTGTTGAAAGAAAGCAAACAAATATGAAAATACGTTGAGCACAGAAGTATAAGGCTGTAAGTTGTACACAGACCAATTTTGCTGGCCACACACTTTTCTGGCGTGGTAGAGCCATGCTTCAGAAATATTACGTTTGTCACGAACGGATCAGCTCCACTGGGGAAAGACCACCCTTTATCAGAATACCAGCGTAAAATAGCTGCTAAATGCTTAAAACTTAAAACTTAAAACCGGAGATCCTTTTTACTACTAAACGAGGCATTTCATCTAAGAGTTCTCAGGGATGAAAACGCATATTATTTATAGTATAGGGTGAAAAACAATTGCACAGTCCACTAATGGTAAGTGGTTGCTGTGACCCATAGACCTCTACATCTATCCTTAATAAAGAATCAAAATTCTGATGCGTTGTCATCCGTGAGGACTAAGATGGAATGCCTCTTTTCGAGTAAAACGGGTCCTTGGTTATTAAACTCACCATACGAAACACAGCAGTGTTAAGCTGCGATTTTACGCTAGTATTCTGTGAAAGCGTGGTCCTTCTCCGGTCGAGCCGACCCATTCGTACTACAACTATACCACTAATAGCTGCAGCATGGCTCTTCCTCGTGCAAAATTCTGCATTTTGATTTTTAATGGAGGATAAATGTCACACACACGCGCATAAGCACGCGCACGCGCACGCGCACGCACACACATACACACACACACACACACACACGCGCGCGCGCGCGCACACACACACACGCGCGCACACACACACACACACGCACGCGCACACGCACACACACACACTCACACACACGCACACACGCACGCACGCACGCACGCACGCACGCACACACGCACGCACGCACGCACGCACTCACGCACGCACGCACACACACACACACACACCCACACACACACACACACAGATGGATTGTGTGCTCGTTTGTAACCCTTACTCTATAAAATAAATAAAAAAATAAGACATGCCGTAGAATTAGAAAATATAAGGCTGGGCTTCGTATCATATAATAATTTTATGGGCTACATATACCTTACTAGTATACCAAGAATTTCTCATATTAAAACCTAAAACACATTGCACATTGCATATTAAATAATCCACATACATTAATGCTCCTGAAGTTGGGTATTTCATTCTTAGATACACTTTATCTTACCACAAATTCCCTGCCCAACAATAAGAAGCTATTAAGTTATTTGGATATTACTATATTCTTTCCAGTTTTTTGAAGTCTTATTTACTTTTTCTTTAATTCAAATTAACCTTCTACGTCGGAGATGGTAGTCTGTCGGACACCACCTAACACAAAAAACGTTGCCAAAGCGTAACAAGCCGTTATGTATGTAGCTCTGTCTCGCTCAATGCCTTCCCTTCCACAAAGGCGGGCGCGATGCACTCGTAGGGAGTTTTAAGCTGCCGGTGTCCCACAGACGTAAGTACACGAATAAACGTTGATTTTGAGAGACGTTACCTCACCAATATCTTTTTAGATCCATAGTGTCTGTTAGTCGTTTTACCAGTAACATATTAATACTACCATAATGTATCTCAGATATAACCTCACATTTAATTTGCTAAAGTTATCTTCTTAAATATTTTTTACTCAAAGTAAAGACGGTAAGCCACTATAACGAGACAGCAGTGGCAGGTATACTTAGCATTAATGATGTGAAAATTGAGCAATGGCTGGATGAATTAGAAGAAAAAAACGAATTTAGCGATTTTGATGATTCGGAAGAAGATCCAAATTATGTGGAAGGGAATGTACAGCAAGAGGTACTCGGAAAACTTGAGGAAGAGAATGCCCAATCGAATGAGAGTGATTTTGACTCTCAAGACGAAGAGAGTCATGGCACCTCAGGTGCTTAGCGCTCGCTGTAAACTTCACGGTTCGCGAGCAAACCCGGTTGATCCCCACCGGAACCAAGGAAATTGGTAAATGCAATATTACGTGATCGGCGGTAAAGAGAACCATTGTGATCCAGCGTATCATGATCACACACGTCGATGGTCTTTGGCAATATTTTAAAGAATTTTGGATTTAGCTTGCACTAATGCCTTTGTGCTAATACCATTTTCGTGCTCGTCAAGGACTTGCCTCCCCCTATGCCCGTGGATGAGCTTCCAGGACCTGCTGGAAAGAATCTATACAGCATTATTCAAAAGGCAAACAAAATACCAATTCTATGCATGCAAAAAGCCAATTTGCCTGCAATGTTCTTCTGCAATTTTGACGGCTCCGTGGCGCAGTGGCTTAGCAATGAGTTGCTGCGCTGGGGGCCGCGAGTTCGAATCCCGCACGGAACAAGTATTTGTATGGCCTACAAATAATTGTTCCGGGTCTGGATGTTTGTCCTTGTGCAATGTGTGTTTGTAAACTGCCTGTATCGTACAGGAGAAAATCCTAGTGTGGAGGAAACGTTTTAAAAAAAAATTTGTCGAGACTGTAAACTTAATTTATAGGTTTAGGGTCAACTTTGAGACTGTATTGTGTCTTAATAATCTATGGGATCTTGTTGTGTTTTTTTGTTTTAGCACTAAAGAAGAACGCTTAAAGGTTTAACATTCGTTTTATAGGAGTATGATTGTTATTATTTTATTTTATGTTTAAGCATAAGTATGTTTAAAAAAATGATCTCATTAAATTACTGAAATAGCTCGTTTCTTTTTATTTTGAGAATACTTATTCCTTTGTTTTTCATTATACATAAACTCGTTAATCATAAAATAAAACTAGAGTTTTATTATTTCTAAAAGTTTTGCACGTATCATTCTGTATAAAGTGATCTCTGACAGACTACACCTCAGTCGAACGTTAACGACAAAGTCACCTCAGTAGCAGAATGTTAAAATATTGTTATGTAATGTAAAATGTTATATTTTTATAATCACACAATATGTTGTGTGCTAGCTCCCATCTATTTTATCTTGGCAGGTTTATAGCAGTTGACGTAGAAATCGAATCACACCGCTTGAACGAAAACTGTAAGTCACGAGGAAAACCATCGGCGCTTTACTTTTGTTTGTCTTTGATTTATAATTTTAATTTGTATTATTTCTTAAAAAAATGATATTTCATTTGTAAATAATTCACATTTCATTTTCCTTATTTAGTTGTATAATATATACATTACGTTTATAAAGACATCGACAATTTTGTTCAGTTTTCCGTTTCTAAAATGTTCACATCGAGTCCTGTATATATTATATGTATTTAAATCTAATGTTCTAAAAAATTGCATTAAAATTGTCAACTATAATAATTTACCTTATGTTATTTATTTTTTATATATTATTGCTTGGGCAAATTAAGTTTGATTCCTTGTTGTAGTAACCACGGAAAAAACTAATTTTCTCAGAACTCCAAACTAATTTCATAGGATACGTAACCGCATTTCAATGGACACCAGATTAAGATCTTAATTAACAGGGATATGAATAAAATAAAACTGAAAATTATCCCCACGGAATATAAAAAACAAGAGGAAGCCCAAAGTGTGCGGGGCAGGTGTGTCACAATGAGTGACAGTAGAGCGTAATTGACTGTCACTCGCAGGTTCATATTGTTGCGAGCTGACGTATATATACAGTAATCTATGGAGCCGACGGATTGCTGCTTAAGTGATATATGAGAAAATATGCCGTTTTGTGCAATATGGAGTGTATAAACGAAAGTAAAAAGAAAAATATTTTGAATGAATGTTTTTCGTACCAAAGACACGTGTAATTTTTTCCTTTTTTGGATGCAAACTTGACTAAACATGTACAAAATGTCAAATTGCCTTTATTAAAAGTAATATTCAACCTGAATTTGTTAAACTAAGGTTCATCTGTAAATAAATTTTGAATAAAAATTGCTGCGATAGTGTTGTGACTACGCCGATATTAACGTTTTCGATAAAATTTTATCACAGTCCTGTTCATTCACTAACATATTAATAAAAATTTGCAAATACTGGATATCTATGGAAATATACGAAAACTATATAATAATTTATAGGTATTTATATATCCTTATTATACTTCTCTGGCTTACGTAAGCTAGAGAAGTAAGTAAGTAGTGAGTAGTACCAAAGAGTATAGTAACTGTCCTATATAGCGTAGTACTCGTGACTTTTGGAGAGAAGCTGAAATAAAAGTGATCTTAATATCAAGATCTACATTAGTATCAGAATTTATTATCTTCTTAAATTTTATATTAATGTGTGGAAACGATAATTTTTAACAAATTTGTGTTATTTCAATTACCATAAACAATTGGAAAATTATTTTCCTTGTTTTCATTTCATAAATGATAATTTAGCTAACTGTCAATAAATTTCCATTAAAGACAATTACTTATATGCCGGCTATATAAATTACAGGGATATACGTAGTACATCAAGGCAAATTTCAATAAGTTTTGCTATTTCACTAATTCTTTCATATTTTTTTTCAATTCAGTTACTTCGGTCAATTCAATTCATATACATGATAATAATCATATACTGCATCATATATTAAGTCAGATAACGTTCAGGGAGAGGAATTACATTACTAACATATTCACATATCAGTACAGGTTACGTAGGGCAATCTCAACGTTATATCTATTAGCATTGTGTCTATAATAGTGTGAATGTATTATTGCGACATCTAGCGTTAAAAAGCTAAATTTGCTCATTAATTCTACAAAAATCGTTGATGAAAAGTAACATGTTCTCCATTTTTAAGGACTTATGGTTCGTACTTAAGTGAATGGTGAGTAACATAATGCCTTTCTCTTTTATTTTTTAATAGCCGATCACGCGAAAATTATTGAAATGGTAGACAATTGTCGGTACGCATTTCTTTTTTACGTATGTGTGAGTTTAGCGACAGCGGTTCCGCTACAAATGATGCGTTTTGCTACTTCCTCTTGTTTTTTATATTCCATGATTATCCCTCAAGTTAAGCATCAGTCTATACAAAAAAACAAACACGTCGGGTTTGGTTCTCGCCGGATGATCCCAACGTTGTTGCTGATTCTTTCGTTGAAGTGGTGCTTCAGGGAATGGAACTTTTTATTACATCATCTGTGGTACCCATCGGAGGAAGAACTCAGCCATGGTTTGGTCGCAGCAAAGTTACTTCACGTCATAAGCAGGACTGCTACCGTACCTGGGCTGACGCATCGATGTCTCAGGATGCAAATACCAGCGCTTTCAATAAGAAATATAATTCAGACTTCAGATCCTTCAAAAGTGTCAATGCCAAGGCAAAGTCAGAGCAGATCGGCACAATTGGCGAGAAACTAGTTGGACTTTCTTCGGGAACTCGTGCATTCTGGTCTCTCGCCAAGGCTATCCAAGGGAACTTCTGTCAGCCATCTTTCCCATCTCGGCACAAGGAAGACTCTCACTGGCCCATGCCGCAAAGGAGTTGCAGTTATTTATGGGCGGCGGTAGTTACTTACAATCAGGTGAGCCACATGCTAGTTTACCCCCTTAGCTATAAAAAAAAACTTTGTGGGTCATACTTCAAATAATCTACAATGTCGAAATTTATGTAAATTGTATGGTCTACATTAAAAATTAGACGATGTGGAGTTTGAGTTATTGTTAGAGATTGTTTCTGATGTACCATAAACATTGATATATCTATAATACCCACCGTCGGTCTGTACCAAAATAGTTTGGAAAAAAGCATAAGGCATTAAAGAGGGTGTGCATTACATGTGCAATGGACCGCGTCTTCATGCTAGGAGCTATTTAAATATTTATTTTGACATTTAACGGTTGTGAAATATGAGTAAAGTAAACAAGCGACGGCAGTCCTATGGCTACGGAATACAAAATTTTTGCCATTTTACTACTGTTGTGAATCACTCTAATAGAAATAATAAAATTTTAGTCGAACATTTTATATCGATGTCTTTGGAAGTTTTATAATAAATAAATCCCAGAAAAATTGCTTGTTTTTGTTTTATTGATTATTATATTTTATGCTTAACTTGTGTTTTGTGCTATATTATGTTATTTTATTGGAATAATTTATCTCTGTTTTTTATTAATATGTAATGTGTCAGTTTTTGCGAAATAAATATATTTGGAAGAAAAGGAAATGCGATAATGGAAAAAATAAAACTGGTTATGTAAATAATTGCGCAGGCCGCGTGGCTTTCTCTACGGTCTAGCTTTTTTTAGGTAAGTAACGCGCCCAAATTTTAATTCCTTAAGCAATTAAATCAGAACTTTAACTTTTATTTTATTTTAACTTTAATTGTGAACAAATTTAGTGTTATCATAGATCATCGTGGCCGTGTCAACGAGATACGAGACACGCCGCTCTTCTCAAGGTACTGTGCTTATCCATTCTTCTCGTGAGCTGTCTTATTTTTCTTTCCTAATGCGCAGCAGCTCATCTCATTTCATGTCAGCCAACGACTTAAATTAATGTTATGTAAAATAATACAGTCCACTAACCGTTTACACAACTATAGCTCACCCTCACCACAGCTCCACCAGTATGTTGAAGATGAACTAAATCGAAATTAGTTATTATAGTATTAGTTATCAATATTCTCGGTTGAAAGCGTCAATTGATTCATTAGTTGTTTGTTAGTTATATTTTCATTATGAGCATTCATTTCGGCCTCTAAGTTTGAGATCTCTCATAAAATCTCCGATGATGATGACTTTCAAACTTTATTACATAAGTCTAGTGGATTAGAAATACTGCAGAAAATTAATATAATAGAAAATAACTCGCGCTATCCAGATGCTTTGCTACTCACACTGGCATCTGTTGATGTATCGTGCCAATAATTATTACCTTCTAGTAAACCAAGTGCTAAACACGGTTCTTGTTAAGTTGGGTGTAGAAAACCATTTACAGTTTTAAATTTTTTTAACGAAGTTGTTCTTTTTTTTATAGGATAAGGGTGACAAACGAGCACACAGTCCACCTGATGGTAAGTGGTTGCTGCGGCCCATAGACATCTACATCTATCCTCTATTACAATTCAAAATGTAGATGCGTTGTTACCCGTGAGGACTAAGATGGAATGCCTCATTTCCAGTAAAAAGGGCCTCCGGCCACCTGCACTCACCAAGCGAAACGCAGAGGTGAACCTCTACTTCACACTGGTTTTCTGTGAGGTCGTGGTACCACCCCGGTTTGAGCCGGCCCATCCGTGCGACAGCAAAAGCTGCCGCGTGGCTCTACCACTGTTCGGCCTTTTTATAACATGTAACAATATCTGTGGATAATATGTATTCTGTATTCTCGATTATTTGGATGTAGATTGTACATCCTCGTCATATCCAAGTGTGTAGCCGAAGGTAAATGCTTAAAAATAGAAAATGACAACACTCGCCAAACTGTTTCACAAGTACTAATATTAATAAATCTTTCGTTCTCATATGAAGTCACTTCATCTTTTTAATTTTGTACAATAGACTTTGTTGACAGGTTTTCATACAAATCTATCTATTTTATGCTATTTCAAAGTTTAAAGTTTATATGTGATTGATATGTTCGAACACGACCGGTGAAAATGAGACAATTCAACTATTGTCGATATTGAAAGAGTTGGTCCGTGATGGTATTGTTCGTCTACGACCGTTTTAGGTGATCCTCATCTATAAAATACTTCGTCTGTAATATACTTCGTCGTCTGTGAAAGACGTAGAGATTCTCTTAATACAGCTGCTATTTTTCATGCAAACATATATTGGATTATGAACGCTACATGGACCGTGCCTCGTATGTTTTTTACATCTTATAATTCAGAACCATCTTTGTCAAAAGATAACATACGATGCACGGTCCATGTAGCGTTCATAATCCAGTATATCTTTGTTTGCCTGATGACACCAATAGTGCGAATGTCATTGATTTGCTTTGCTGTTATTTCGTACTAACCCACGTTTACTAAATCGCGTTTCTTCATTCTACGCTGTACTAACTTTTACCAAAAGATCCATAATTTTTTCATTTTTTCTTGATAAACTCTATACACAATAAATAATTGCGTAATATAAAATTCACAGGTAATTTCATCCTTATTCGGAAATGCTCGTAAATGTTGTATATAGATCGGGACGTCCATATTTTTTAACATAACAGAATGCATCTTGAGTGAATACGAGTATATCGAAGTCCTCATGGATAAGATAAGGGCAAATAAGTTATCGTCCTAAAATTTCTGCATTTTCTTCTTAATTAATGGGAAGGTGAATGTAATTTTGTCACAATAAGTTTTATTCTGATTGGATCATTAAATTAATCTTTCTGTCTCGATTTTTTAATAAATATGAACTAAGTTTTGGTTAAGCAATTGTTAGTAGTAATGCGAATGGTTGTATTCGTTTTCTCTGATAATGAAACGGTAACATTATTATTCTAGTGTGGAAATAAATTTATTAAGAATTTGTTTTTGATCGACCGCAAAATGATATCCGTTTCTAAAATAAACACACATAAGAGGAGACTGTAATGCATCATACGACCTGTGATTTTCTGCAATTCGCTTTAAATTGTCGTCTTTCCTGTAAAGTATTAAGTATATCGTTTATCACATAATTAATCTCCCAGCAGTAGAGATACTTCGTTTATTGTCGGTCTATTATGGTGACCTCAGTGTATAATGCTCTGTAGGAGGAGGTTGAGCAGCATTTTTTAGAAATTTATAATTATTTTCATTGGAATCTATCGGAAATAATTAGGGAGCAGATTTGAGATTACGAATAAAAAGGATTTGTTTGATTGAGTATCGATTGTAGGCTTAGGACGCTTCCTAAGCCTTCAAAGTAGGAATTTAATGCAATCTTTTTTATAATATTTAAAACTAATCTGTGGTGATCTTGGATCTCTTTGTAGTTTATGGTTACTTATATATGAAAATCAATTGCCGTCCGTTAGTATCGCTCTCAAACTCAAAAATGAATGGACTGATTTTGAATTTGTTTTTTTTGGGTATTTGAACGGGTACTTGCATGGTTTAAATTCACATTTGAACCTGGTAGGTGGCGCTGTTGTCAAGATCCAGAAACCACCCGTGCAAAGCCGGGGCGGGTCAATAGTACTATATAAACATACTTTGTGGTAATCTTGGATCTCTTTGTAGTTTTTTTTTATAGGAAAATTTATAGGAAAATTTATTATTGTAGTTTATAGTTGCTTATTAAATATATGTATTTGTAGAAATTACTCTAACAGATCAAATGATATACTTGCACTCGTAAGTAGAATAAAATCAAAAAAATGAAAAGCGGAATCATAACGTCGAGTATCAAAAAGTTGAGAATGCACATGTTCCCCACATAAGAAAGATCTCAGTGGTATTTGTGGTTGCTGAATTGAATCCAGACGCACTTTTTCTCCAGAATATAAAAAATTTACTCTTGCGGATTAACATATATGAGGATCTTAACTAAGCTCGCTGTTATTTTTGTCTTGCCAAAATGTATTAAGTCTATTGGTTCTTATTACTTGGTGAGCATCGACGAGCAAGCTAATCCAGTGCTGAGCGTCGGCGTTCAGGCTGCTCTGCGTATTCTGAGGGGGCCAAAATTCCGCTCGCGACTAACCCAGTCACGCTATCCGTGAATTTTTGCGACATCAGGGGATTTCATTTCAACCTTAACGCTGTCCACCATCCAGAGACGGCCAAGCCTCTTGCTCTTTTTAACCGAGACTCAGGTTTCCTCTCCGGCTGATACTTCATATCTCTCCTACCCGGGGTACCAATTAGAACACTCCTTTGTGGCCCGGGCTGGAGTTTGCGCATACGTCAGAGAGGACATCTGTTTTCAACACCTCGGCAGTCTTGAAGGTACGGAACTGTCCATCCTATGGCTGCGCGTACAAAGCGACGACCTTCCCCGCGTTTACGGGTGCCTCTATATGTCCCATAGCGGTAATGCCGACACAGAACGACTCATCGACCACATCCAAATGGCTACAGATTCCTTGCTACAGAAGATCCCATCCGCAGAGATCGTGATCATTGGAAATTTTAACGCCCACCACGCCGAATGGTTCTGTTCACGTTCAACCGATCATGCGGGGAGATATGTTTATGACTTTGCTTTGGCATATAGCCTTACATAGCTAGTTACTTCGCCTACGCAGATCATGCACCTTCCCTGTTGGACCTTCTGTTGACCTCTCATCCGGATGGATATCAGGTTATAGTCGACGCTACTTTAGGCTCGTCGGACCATTGTCTTGTCCGGAGTATAGTGCCACTCATACTAACGTCACGGTTGCATTCGGCAGGCTCCGCTGTGTTTGGCACTATAGGTAGGCCGATTGGGATAGGATGCGGTCTTTTTTTGCATCCTACCCTTGGGAGCGGGTTTTGCTTCTCGCCGGAAGATCCTAGCAATGCTGCCGATTCTGTTGCTGATGTGGTACTTCAGGATATGGAACTTTTTATTTCATTCTCTGTGGTGCCCATCGGAGGCAGATCTCAGCCATGGTTTGGTCGCTCCTGTAAAATTGCATCGCGCTGTAAGCAGGAGTTCTACCGGGCGTGGGCTGACGCATCAACGTCTCGGGATGTAAACACCAGCACTCTTAAAAAGAAGTACAATTCCGTCTCCAGGTCCTTCAAAAGCGTCATTGCCAAGGCAAGGTCTGAGCACATCGGCAGAATTGGCGAGAAGCTATTTCGCCTTCCTTCGGAAACCCGTGCATTCTAGTCTCTAGCCAAGGCTGTCCAAGGGAACTTCTGTCAGCCATTTCTTCCATCTCTGCACAGAGAGAACGACTCACTAGCCCTGGAGAGGAGAAAGCCGATCTGTTAAGCTCTCTCCCTGCATCCAACTCGAATCTAGATGACGGGGGGAACACACCGTCCGGAGTGCTCCTTGCCGGATGTGCGGTTAACACAGTGCTCGGTTCGCAAAGCACTTTTCTTCCTGACGTCAGCAAGTCGGGTGGGCCTGTTGAAGTACCTCCCATTGTGATGAGGACGTGTGCTTCGGATTTGGCACCGGTTTTAACGCGTCTTTTCTGGTACTCCTACTCCCAAGGCGTAGTCCCGAATTTAAGGATGACAGCTTTGGCCCAACCGATCCCTAAAAATGGCAACCGCTCAGACCCGTCCAACTACAGGCTATTTCGCCATCGCCTCTTTGTTCTCCAAAATAATGGAATCTATTATAAACTGCCGGCTCATGAGGTACCTTGAGGATCACCAGCTGATTAGTGACCGCAAAATACGGTTTTCGTCGAGGGAGATCAGCTGGTGATCGTTTGGTCTACCTGACTCATCGATGGATGGAGGCAGTAGAGTCCAAGGGGGAGGCATTGGCCGTTAGTTTGGACATAGCGAAGGCCTTCGATCGGGTCTAGACGGTCCATGCTCTGATTTCAAGCCTATCAACGCTGGTGTTCCACAAGGCTGCGTGCTATCACCAACGCTGACTCCTGAATATCAATTATATGTTGCAAATTGGTAACATTCATTGCTATGCAGACGACAGCACTGGTGATGTCTTATATATCGGCCGTGTCAATATTTCTCGGGAAAACATCGCCGAGTACCTGAACAAACTTGTGTCTGAAGTCAAGTCTTTGCTGAACAAAGTCTCGGATTTGGGGCGACTAAATCTAGTCCATTTCAATCCCCAGAACACACAAGTTTGCGCGTTTACCGCTAAAAAGAACCGCTTCGGCGTATCTCCTTAGTTTCAAGGCACTCCCCTTGCTGCCTCAGCTAGCATCGGAATCCTCGGCGTTGACATTTCGAATAGTGTGCAGTTTCGTAGTTACTTGGAAGGGAAGGCCAAATTGGCCTCTAAATATCTTGGCGTGCAGAGCGAGACAGTATTTTATGCCGGCACATCGCTCGCAACTTTACAAAGCGCAAGTCCAGCCTCAAGTGGAATACTGTTCTCATCTCTGTTTACTACTCGGTTTACTACTCGGACCTCGTGGACGGTAAGGAGAGCTTTGGCCGGCTGCGGGAGTTTGCATATGGTTGGCATGCGCGGAGAACTGCCATGGAAAAACAAGAAAGAAGTCTGCCCGGAACCGAAGGCGTTGTGTGTTCGTCCAGCCCAGAAAGGGAGAGTGACACTACGGGACAAGGAGTAGAGTAAATAACTTGTGGAGAGTCAAGAAAGTGCACGCGGGAAAGAGCCCTGAGCAAGTACCGCGTGCATCTCTCGAGATTCAGCCCGTATAACCGTAAGGTTGGTGGGGCCATGGGAGGTGGAGGGTTGTTCTAATCTCTGGGCCGGGGCACCCCAGTGCCAGCTCCATCCACTTGTCTGCTTTTAGCGCAGAGCGATTCGAATTGTCGACGACCGAGTTCTTTCTGATCGGCTCGATTCACTGGCCCTGCTTATGTATCTTGCATCCCTTTGTATTTTCTATCGAATCTACCACGGAGAGTGCTCTGAGGAATTGTTCGGATTAATTTCAGCTGCCAAATTCACGAACGCACATCGCATCAAAATTCACAATACCATCCTCACCATCTGGTCGCTTGGCGGTCTACGACAGTGCGTTTTACAAGGAGTTTTCTTCCTCGTAGAACTTCCCTGTGGAATTGTTTACCACCGGCAATTTTTCCGGGCCGATACGACTTAGATACCTTCAAGAAAAGAGCTCTCACCTTTATAAAAGGCCGGCAACGCATCTGCAAATCTCCTGGTGTTGCGGTTGTTCGTTGGCGGCAGTAGTCACTTACCATCAGGTGAGCCGCATACTCGTTTAGCCCCTCTTCTATAAAAAAAAATTATATCGATTTCATAACATGGATATCATGTTGTTCTCTACTCTCTGTTAAAAATATGCATGAAAGCTTGTGTTAAGTAAGCACTTTTTTATATGAGAGGGGGCAAACAAGCATCGGCTCACGTGATCGTAGGTGACTACCACCGCCCATGGACAACTGCAATACCAGGGGAAATGCAAATGCGTTGCCAAACTTTTAAAAAAGAGTAAATATTGACCTATTAATTTATAGTCGGAAGCTCTGACGTTAAGCAAGCAGAATTAATTAACAACCAACACATCAAAAGAGTTTTATATTTGCATTAATTTAAATATATTTTGTAACAGTTACGCTAGGTAGTAATTAAAATACCATAACGTAGACCCTAAAGGATCTGTATTCAAGTATTTCTATTATTTTATTTTTTATAATACAGTAGGTACTTCATGAATAAAAGCGAGCCGTAGCACATTACTGGATGGTAAACGAGGATCGGGGTCACGAGCTCAAATCGGCGAGTGTAATCCGATTGTGTCACCGCCTCCGGTCGAATGGGGACAAAACGAGCGAACGAACGCTTCGTAGTTCGCTCAGTCGCGTGTCCTGCACTAATTCAATTATATCACCACGAGTTACCTAACAAATATAAAATACGTTAAATTGTTTAATTTTAGTGAAGCTTTTGTAGTAACATTATTTAATCTGTGGTCCAGATCACTTCTTACTAACGTTCAAAGAGATTTAAATATATAGGTATACATTTCCATACAAAAACTTTGAGCTCTACGCTCTTTAGCTAAACATAGCAAAACTACGCTGAATATTTACAAGGAAAACATTTCAGCTATTCCGACGCTAATAAATGTAATGTAAAAACACGTTTTAGGAATGTTACCGTTTCGATAATGTTGTTGAAGATTACTAAGTTTGTAATGCTTTACGTTATAATAATAGGGAATATGCATGCTTTCTTTTTGTATAAATCTTTTGTTTTATGACTCCCATCACCTAAAAAAATCATATAAACTTATTAAGTCATGACTAACGTCATTAATGAAATGAAATGACATGAAATAAAATATTTAATTTCCAATAACTAAGAATCAATTCAAACAGCAGTCACATTGGTGGCATCTTGGATGACGTCACTGGGTCCATTAGACGCTATAATAATAGCATATGATTAGTCGGTCGACGTCGAAAGCACGTCGTGAAATGTCAAATCCAATAAGAGAGCGCCTCCATGTTTTTCAAATTCGTTTCTTTTACAAAAATACACTTGAACTGGAACATATTTTAGAAAAGCACTGAACTTAAAAGTCGTTATACGATAGGTTATTATACAAGTTTACGCGTTTACCGCTAAAAAGAACACCTTTGTCGTATCTCCTAAATTTCAAAGCACTTCCCTTGTTGCCACAGCTAGCGGAATCTTGGGCGTCGACATATCGAATGACCTGCAGTAGCATGGTCACTTGGAAGAGAAAGCTATATTGGCATCTAAAACGCTTGGCGTTCTCAGTAGAGCGGGACACCGTTTGCAACTTTACAAGCGCAGATTCGACCTCACATGGAATACTGTTCTCACCTCTGGGCCGGAGCTCCCAGGTGCGAGCTCTTTTTACTCGACCGCGTTGAGAGCTGAGCGGCTCGAATCGTCGACGACCGAGTTCTCTTTAATTGTCTCGATTCACTGGCGCTGCGTAAAGATGTTGCATTCCTTTGAAATTTTTATCGTATTTACTCCCGGGAGTGCTCTGAGGAATTGTTCGGATTAATTCTAGCTACTAAATTTCACCAACATACATCGTGACAAAACTTACATTATCATTCGCATCATTTGGATGCTTGGCGATCCACTACCGTGCGATTTATTAGGAGTTTTGTTGGGATTCATTTACCATCTGTGATTTTTATGAACTGATACGACTTAGGGGTCTTCAAGAAAATAGCTTACTCCTTTTTAAAAGGCCAGCAACGCATCTGCATTTCTTATGGTATGAAAAACAATTTTGTTTCAAGTTAATGGTGTTAATGGTCATTGCAAAGCAGACTTTGAGGGGAAACTGTATTCGTTTGAATTCAAAGCGAAGATCATTCGGGATCAAGGGAATTCCTAGTACAAATACAGTTTCACTACATTGCGATGTAACGCTTTTACTTTTCTGTTCTGGTTCCGTACTGGTTCCGTTGCACAATTGAGGAGATTTTAAATTTCACAACAATATAACAGGAGTGCCCACGTGCAGAATAAGCGTATGATGTGGAAGACCCGATGGTTTCAGTGAATTAAGAAATACGACAGGGTAGTTAATTGCGTCATCTGTGTTGACCACAGAGTCTTTTGACGTGTTCACCATTTCTTCCCCCTCAAAAGACGTTAACATTATATCGTTAATTACCGCTGCTTGGTCGATTTTCTGAGTTAGTATGGCAAGTTCACACAACCATTCCATTGGCTTATAGTGGATATGAGCAATATCTGGGTAAAATTTGGATATTAACTCCTGTAACGTAAATACAACTAAGCACAAATTATCATGGATGGTTATCATTTCGTGATTTATCGGGTAATCACCGTTGCCGATTTCAAGTAGGAGATTTGCAAATCCACCAGCAGACTATTTTTCTCCTAAGTGTACCCGCATATTTTTCGAGAGCTTGAGGATTTTAATTAGAGGCCATAAAGTGGATCTCTTAAGATACGCCTTAACTTCATCTGCTCTAGTTCTTTTTGGCTATACTGGCAGAGTCTGTCTAAAATTTCCAGTCAGCAAAACCGTTACACCACCCATTAACTTTTTATTTCCTCTTATATCTTGTAGAGTTATGTTTAAAGCCTCTCCGTCACCCATATGAGCCATGGTTATTTCGTCCCACACTATCATTTTCGTACGTTTTAATATTTCAGAAAAATTACTTTGTTTCGATATATTACAAAGGGCAGTATCAGCTGTTGTTCAATTGAGTGGTAACTTGAAGGTAGCATGAGCAGTTCGTCCACCCTCAAGCAGTGTAGCTGCTATCCCAGAAGAAGCCACAGCCAAAACAATTCCGCGCGTACTTCTAACTTTTGCTAATAGAAAATTTATGAGGAACGTTTTGCCTGTTCCACTGGGAGCATCTAAGTAAAATATTCCACCCTCATTTGATTCAATTTTTGTGTTAATTTGATTATAATCTGCTTCTTGTTCGTCATTCAGTAATTATTTATTATTTTTGACTGTGTTTTCTAATGATCCTAGGTCGTAACTTGTCTCTTTTAGAAACTCTCTATTTTCAAATTGTTGTTTTTTGCTTGGCTGAGATAACCCATTCTCTTTTAGTAGCCAACCACCCAACGCTAATACTGCATCTTCTATTACCGAAATGCATTTGTTAAATACCACATCCGTTTTGTGGTCTACATCCACATCTACCTCTCTTTCTAATTGTCTTTTAAGATCTTCAGATAGGTATTTTTTGAATTTCTCCCAAAGGCGTAAATGGTCTAATACATGACTGAACATTAAAATGAGCGTAAAAGATCCCGAATCATTTGCGGTGATTGGTAAAGTGCTGCCTCTTTCATTGCTGCGAACAAATGCTGATCACCTTCAAGCAAGATGAGAGCTTTTCACGCTGATTGGAACGTGGACCATCTATAGTTTTTAACGCTTCAAATGAAATTTGGCCCTGGATCTCATCAAAAAGCATGCGAAGGTGATAGCATTCTGTATTGTTCGGATTCACAGTATAAACCCTGCCCAGAACGTGCACTTTTTTACCCCTGGCCAGCCTTCAACGTTTGCTCCTGTCTTTTTCCTTTAGAACTTTCTTTTATCCCAAACGCAGTATGTAGGTACTTCTAGGTAAAACAATGTTTTTGCAAAGTTATCCACTTTACATCGAAAAAGGATAGGAGTGTGGTTATTGGAGGACTATTCATTCTTTCACTCAGATTTTTCTCATTAAAATAAACCCTTTGTCCATTTTCCCAATGAAAAGTGAGACAGACTACGGCAGAGAAACCCTCAGGAATGGGAAATTCAAGGATTCGCCATACTACCTCTGATGAACTTATATATCTTCCACTTATGTAGGTTTTAACTTCATCCTTCTCATTCTCATAAACAAATGATGCCTGTTCTGAACCTTTATTTACGTATTTACAGACGTATTCTTTATTTTTATTTGAATGACAATATTCCACATTTAAGTGAGCGTTAAATATTTTTAATAATACTGGATTATAAGGGACTACCCAGTGATTATCTATAGTTGTGCCTTTGATATCAACAGAAAACCCACCGTTATCTAGTAAACGTCTCTTGTACTGTGGATAACCGTCTTCACCAATTTGATTTTCGCTTATGAGAGCCCTGGGGTATTGTTTACTGCACATGTTATCTTTCATACATGGCGGCTCTCGATTAAATGTTCCACATGTCACATCCACATTTCGTACATATACCTAGTTCCCTCCGTAAAAGATGATGGAAGGACAACCATTTGTCCTAATTGGTTGGCTTCTGCGTTTTGTCGTCCAATAGCATCTTTTAAATGGATGTAACTATCAGCACCTAATTTGGCTTGATTATTTTTTTATATAATTTATTCTCTATGTTTCTATTTCGGTGTATTCATCCACCAAATAATGACTAGAAAGGGCACGATAGTTGATTAAATAGTAATCTTCTCCTTCTTTAATCATTATTCTATACGAATAGAAACTTGCAGAAGAGACAGTTTTATTAAGGGGCAACTTAGTTGTGGGATCCCGTTGTGGTATGTTGATTGAATACCCATAATATCTCACTAATACGCTGAAATGAATTCCTTCGACTCTCGAGGATCATGTCCCTTCGATCAAATTGTTGATCCACTAACACTAAAGCTACTTCATTTATAGTTGGTGCATTGTAACTACCTCTATGTTCTTCTGGTGGTTTTTATCAACATGTATGACAACTTTGTATGAATCTGAAGGGTATTTTTTTATCTTTATCAATAGCACTTTTCAGATCTTTTATATACGGGTTCACTTGATGCAGCATGTTGTGCAATTTTTTGATTAAATTTGGCTTTAAATTAGGAAATTTAAAACATTAAATCTTTGCTTCTCAATCATCCTCACCTACAAAATATATTTGAAAGTATTTAGCCTCATGTTCGGCTACTGGTAATATACTTCCAATTAAATGGTAGACCTGGCCTTGTACTTTAAAAGTCGGTGAATAACCATCTGCTTTTACCTGTTTACCATCAATGGAAATCATCAGGAAACATGCATTATATTTACGAAAATTACCCATAAAATGGTCATGATCTGGATTTAGATCATTAATCAAACTAAAGAGTGGTTCAGGCAGTTGTTTCAACCGATCAAGTTGCACTTTTCCAGCGCTGCAACACATACCAGGTGTCTCATCCTTCCATTCCAGCGCATTGCATCACTGACACTTGTGTGTTATAGAACCCAAGGCTACACTGCTATCAGTTCTATAAGCAATATCAGGGTCATACTCCATAGCGGAATAGACCTTGTTTTTCCATAAACGCAGTGGAATGTTTTCCTCATACCGTGATTTAATTGCTCTATGCACTTGTGGATTCGCAGTTTGGTATTTTGCAACAGCTTGCCTGTGTACATCGGGATTTTTTTCTGATAAGCGGACACAGCTTTACGATTTGAATCTGGCTTGTTCTGCCTATATATTTCTTGTGCACTTTTTAATTGACTTTTTCTTGTGTAATTAGTAAATCTCGACGAAGGTCGAGATTTACTAATTACACAAGAAATTATTATTTTAATTTTATTATTTTTCTTTTATTTTAATTATTTTTCTTTTGTTTCATATTTTAATGTCGACGATACAGATTGATCTGTTCTGAATGTTGGAGATGATTTTACAAAGGGTTACAAAATATGTAACAGTTAAATGGTCAAGCTCTGAAAAAGGATCATGCTCTTCGACAGGTACCTCCATGCGACGCTGTGTGATTTCCTTCACAACAATAGGCAGATAGGCGTCAAAATGTTCATTAGATAAATCATGGTTAAATCGTAATCGCCTTACTAGACAGATATCTGTTCCGGATTCTGTGTATAGCAGTACGTTACGATATACTTCAAACCGAAATGGAAATATTAATCCTGCAGCTACCAGTTTACAAAGTCCACTGTAAGTTTCATTTTTTAACATATCGGCTGAATATTCGTTTGCTGTTGAATAATTATCGTAATTTCTGTCGTGGTTCATAAGTCATAACTGAAAACCTATTCCAATCATTTACCACAAATCTAACAATTTGTGAACGCACCACCATTACATTTTCTTGGATTCCGTATATTAAAAATGAAAGAGCACGAAACAAAAAGGCGCCGTCATCTATAATGGGGACGACAATATGTTCTTCCATTTTTCGTTAAATAATAAGAGTTTCTGTAGTCATTTTTTCAGTGAGAAAAAATACTTCTATCAACAATACCTAATCACAAAGCAAATCGAATTCCAAGTTTGAACAGTGGTTTTAAGAAAGAAAAAATCAAGCAACTAATCCGAAATACGAAGCAAATCATAACCCGTAAGCAAGCCAACAAAGTCGAAGTCTAGTCATATATCCGTTAACAGTGAATAGGTACCGTATATGGTACAGGTTGAAGCGCTCATTAACTATTCACTTTATATTAGTTCGAAAAAATACAACGTTACCGCGTTCTAAATTGATACCAACGCCATCTATTGGTAGGGATTGGAACTTGAAGATCAATTTAAAATAGTTAGGTACCTAAGTATTTCTTTTGGTTTAGCCATTTTATTAATTTGTAAAAAAATATATTTGGTTTGGTTGTTTATTTTCATTGTTTTTTAATTTTTAAAGTAGTATTTTTTTTGTCCAGGTGTAATTTTATGCAAAATTTTTTGTACAAATCGTGTTGTCTATTTTGTTTTATGTTTTTGTGCAATAAAAGTATATTCTAATAAATTAAGTTTAAAATATTTATCAATATCATTTATGTTATTTACGACCCAAAAACCTTAAAAATGACACCCAAGCCACCCAACCCATGATGATTTTTACATACAAACATACATTCATCCATCCTTCCATCCATGTTGGTTTCAAACCATAATCGATGCCATTTTCGTAATTAACGTCCCTAAAAACCATAAAACGACACCCATATTAACATTTCAACCACATCGCACCCCCACAGGGATTTTGAAATAGTTATTGTACAGTAAAATAAATAAGCAACTAAACTTATACACTTTCAATAAAAATCAATGTAAAAAAAACTCTATTGAAATGGCTTCAAAAACTAAATTATGATAAAACCGAAGACTTATTAAAATCTCTAAATAATTGAATTACTTTTTATAATGTGCATTTGTGTTGTGTGTATTTAGGTTTAATTTCATACTTTAAAACAAAATTGTTGATATGTTTACGTAAGTTTCTAAATCAGAAAGATTTTTGTAAAATTGTCCCATAAGAAAGAGCACTGTTGCCTGAGATACAAGCTCAATGCTTAGTTCAGACACAGATGCAAATGTATGTTTTTGAAAAATTTTACTGAATAAAGAAATTATTATTAATTATTATTATTAATTATTAATTGTTTTCGTAATCAGAGACCCGATAAACCATAAAAACGATACCCATGTTGATTTTCAGAATTTGTCACCCCTTTTCCACCTTTTAGGGGTTGAATTCTGAAAGAGCCTGAAAAACTTGTTTACTCATTTATTAATAGGAGTATTCCTGTGAAGTTCCGAATAAAATAGTTTATCTATCTTGTTTCCCCATACAAACTTTCAACCCTTTTTTCACCCCCTTAGGGGTTGAATTTTCAAAAATCCTAGGAAACGGAATTGTTAATTTCTAATCATTAACATAAAATCAAAGTTTCAGACTTCTAGATCCAAAAATGACGGACGTCCATACAAAATTTTTACATCTTTGTCACAGCTTTAGGGAGCGAATTTTCAAAAATCCTTTCTTAGTGGATGCCTACGTCATTACAACAGTCTGTACGCCAAATTTCAGCGAAATCCGTGCAGTAGTTTTGACTGTGCGTTGATAGATGAGTCAGTCAGGTTTGCCTTTTATATATATAGATATAGAAGATTTTAAAAAGAAGCCTATCTTCAAGATGTAGCCAACCTTGTCTATGACTCCTCTGATATAGGATAGTACCCTGAAGTCCGGGAAGTCTGCAGTGTGTGAACATTTTTAAGATCGTCCCCGCCATTACATTAGATTTGATAGACCACAAATCTTCGCAAAAGAACATCGATTCAGGATGATTCGCGAGGCTATTGAAATTAAAAAAAAAATATCCTTATTACAATAGAAAAGATGTATGGGTGCTGCCATCTGCTTGGGATTCTATAATTAATAAAATTAAATCCAAACCCAAGCATACCACTGCAAGACTTCAAGATACTGTAAGCTCATTCTGCATAGATCGGACCAAAAATTAATATGCAAAAAGTGAAGGTGCCGGGCTAACTATGACATCGGGACGTCAAACACCTCAGTTCCGACGTGACTCGAAACGTTGGGAATTAAAAAGTTAAATAAAACGCGATAAAATCCGTAAAAAATAGTTTCATTTAATAAATAAATAGGTAACATTAAAATAATATAAATTATACTTCATCATTACAGCCCTTCACAAGTCCACTGCTGAACATAGGCCTCCCCCAAAGAATGCCACAAAGCACGGTCCTGAGCCACCTGCATCCATTGACTTCCTGCATGTCTTACCAGGTCGTCACTCCATCTCGTGGGGGGACGCCCTACACTTCGCCTACCGGTACGAGGCTGCCACTCGAGAACCTTTCTTCCCCATCGGTTGTCGGTTCTTCGAGCAATATGGCCGGCCCACTGCCACTTCAGCTTACTAATCCGTTGGGCTATGTCGGTTACTCTGGTTCTACTGCGGATATCCTTATTCCTAAGTTTATCACGCAGAGAAACTCCGAGCATAGCCCTCTCCATAGCTCGCTGAGCGACCTTGAGCTTCCTCATACGGCCAGCAGTGAAGGACCACGTCTCAGTTCCGTAAGTCATCACTGGCAACACGCACTGGTTGTACAATTTCGTTTTAAGGTTTTGAGGTATGTCCGACGAGAAGATGTGTCGTAGCTTCCCGAACGCTGCCCAGCCGAGTTGAATCCGTCGATTGACCTCTCGGTCGAAGTTGGACTTACCTAGTCGGACTATTTGTCCCAGGTAAACATACTCGTCAACAACTTCGAGCTTAGTGCTCCCAACAACTACCGGCATAGGTGTGACATGGACATTAAACATGATCTTTGTTTTGTTCATGTTCATCTTAAGACCTATCCGTTGGGAGACACTATTGAGGTCATTGAGCATAGTGCTTAGGTCCTCCAGCGATTCTGCCATAAGGACTATATCGTCGGCAAATCGAAGGTGAGTGATGTACTCGCCATTGACGTTAATACCGCATCCTTTCCAGTCCAGAAGCTTGAAAACGTCTTCCAATGCAGCGGTGAAGAGTTTCGGGGATATAACATCACCCTGTCTTACACCTCTCTGCAATTGGATAGGTTTCGTACTCTGGTTCTGTACTCGGATAGCCATCGTAGCTCTACTGTACAAACACTTCAGCACTTCGATATACCGACAGTCAATTTGGCACCGCTGAAGGGACTGCAGCACCGCCCAAATTTCGACGGAATCAAAGGCTTTCTCATAGTCCACATACGCCAGACATAGTGGCAAATTGTACTCTTCGGACTTCTGTACAATTTGCCGTAGGGTATGTATGTGGTCTATGGTGCTAAAGTCCTTTCGGAAACCGGCTTGTTCGGGAGGCTGGAAGTCGTCAAGTCTGCGCGCGAGACGATTCGTAATGACTCTCGAAAACAGAATATTATTATACAGAATATAAATTATACTTACTATTATATAATATCTATAATATAATAATACCTTTATGTATACTATATAATGTATATGTTATTTAGTATATATACTGTATAATATATACTATTATATATAATTATACTTTAAATTTTTGATAACAAGGGTATATACAAAGTTATGTGTAGTCGTAAAAATATTAACTATCACTACCACTTTAATAGACTGAAATGTGCTATAAAGGCAAAATTGCTCTCCTTCTTTAAAAGTGATGTGAAGTGTTTATACAACTGAAGGCTGTTTACGATGGATCGTGATGACGAATGAAATAGCTAGTAAGATACTCGTATTGCAGAGGCTTATTACATTGTTACGCTACAACCACTTATGTTATTTTAAAGACTACATTAGGTTTTAATGAACACTCTTTTCTTTTTTCTTTTTTTTTTATAGAATAAGTGTGACATACGATCACAGAGTCCACCTGATGGTAAGTGGATGCTGTGGCCCATAGACATCTACAACTATCCTCGATTAAGAATCAAAATGGAGATGCTTGCCACCCCTGAGGACTAAGATGTAATGCCTCCTTTCCGGTAAAATGTTGTCGGTTTCATCGATGGTGCCTGGAAAATTAACAGCTGATTAGTGATCGCCAGTACGGTTTCTGTCGGGGTCGCTCAGCTGGTGATCTTCTGGGTTACCTAACTCATAGATGGGTGGAGGCAGTAGAGTCCAAGGGGAGGCGTTCGCCGTTAGTTTGGACATAGAGAAGGTTTTCGATCGGGTTTGGCACAAAGCGCTTCTTTCGAAGATTCCTTCCTATAGGCTTCCCGAGAAATTGTACAATTGGATCACCAGTTTTCTTCCAGATTGGATTATCAAGTTCGTAGTAGACGGTGCATGCTCAAATTATAAGTCCTTTAACGCTGGTGTTCCACAAGGCTGCGTGCTAAGACGAACGCGGTTTCTTCTGCATATCAGTTATATGTTGCAAACCGATAACATTTATTGCATTGCGGACAACAGCGCCGGTGATGTTTTATACACCAGCCATGCCAATATTTCTCGGGAAAACGTCACCGAGTACTGAAACGAACTTTTGTCTGAAGTCGATAGTTTGTTCAACAAATTATCGGACTGGGGGCGCCTAAATCTACTCCAGTTCAATCCCCAGAAGACACAAGTTTGCGCGTTTACCGCTAAAAAGAACCCCTTTGTCATGTCTCCTCAGTTTCCAGGCACTACCTTTGTAGCCTCAGCCAGTATCAGAATCCTCGGCGACGACATATTGAGTGACGTGCAGTACGTGTTCGTGGTTCGTGGTCACTTGGAAGAGGAGGAAATTGGCCTCTAAGAAGCTTGGTGTAGTCAGCAGACAGTATTTCATGCCGGTAAATCGCCTGCAACTTTACAAGGTGCAGGTTCGGTCTCACATGAAATACTGTTCCCATCTCTGAGCTGGGCTCCCCAGTGCCAGCTCTTTCCATTTGATCGCATCCAGCACAGAGCGGTTCGAATCATCAGCGACCAAGCTCTTTCTGATTGGCTTGACTCACTGAGATGTTGCATCTCTTTGCATATTTTATCGCATCTACAACGGGTAGTGCACTGAGGAATTGTTCGGACTGATTCCAGCCGCTCAATTTCATAGTCACATATTGCAACAAAACTCGCGATACCATCCATACTATCTGGATGATTAAGGGTCCACCACTGTGCAATTTAGAAGAAATTGTCTTCCTCGCACAACTTCCTTGTGTAATCAACCACCAGAGATTTTCCCGGACCGATACGACTTAGGGACCTTCAAGAAAAGAGCTTACTCTTCTTAAAAGGCCGGCAACGCATCTGAAATTCCCTTGGTGTTGCAGTTGTTCATGGGCGGCGGTAGTCACTTACGATCAAGTGAGCCGTATGCTCGTTTATCCTCTCTCCTATAAAGAAAGGGTCTCCTGTTTTCTACCCGCACCATACGAAACACAGCAACATTGAGCTGCTGTTTTACGCTGGTATTCTGTTATACTCGTAGCTTGGTTCTTCCCCGGTCGATCCGACCCGTTGTGCTACAACCAAAATATATCTGCATCAAGGCTCTATCACGTAAAATCTTCGGGTTGGCTTTAGTATCTTGCGGCACGATTTCATCGGTGGTGGTCTTAATCGATGTATAAGATTGCTATGGATGAAGAAACCTTTGCGGATCTTAGTGCGCTTTATCAACATTATTAGGTCAGTTTTATAAGCCACCTGATCCAATTAGTTTATTTTACTTATAATACTAGTACATCGACCAAAGACCGACATCGCTCTCATTTGTTTTCATTTTGTTCTGCTTTTCAAAGGTTTCACGTAACGTCATATAAAAGTACGTTTAGTGTGTTTATCTATATCGGGTAATCATTGAGATGGGTCAGTGCAAAAAATATCGCCATGGATTTCAGGACTGAGGAAAATTTAAAAATTTAGAAAAACAACTCATACCACTCGGCAGGTACCAGAAGATCATGTTATTGCAACCGGACCAGGTTACATCATGATGACGTTTTTAAAGTGTTGTCATTTCAAAAAAATTACCCCTAAAGCATATCTATACATCTATAATTAAATTTAAAGTTTCTGTATGTAATATAAATAAATTAATAGTAAAGATACAAGCGTTTATTGAAATTCTCTAAAAGAAGAAAATAAACTTTTAATTAAATCAACCCCATCTATTTATTACATTACACAATTTACAATACATATGATATAAAAGCTTGTCGCGAGATTTACCATTGTACATAAACAAGAATAAAGTGTGTTTTAGAGCATTTCAATAAAAGCTTGTTTTTTAAAAATATTTTTAACTAGTACTTTATTTTTTAGTTACTGCTGGTCACGTTTTTAAGTCTGTTAATTTAATTTAATGCGTCATTGTTGGTTTTTGATAGCAATCTTAGATCCACCATCTTGATTTTTTTTATCGCCAATAATCAACCCTTGCCGGTGTTTACAACATTCGTTCAAACTATACATATTTTTGCCAAGTTATAACTTCTTAAAATTGGTATGGCGACCATCTTATTTTGAATTTTTTTCACCACCGTTAAAATTTGCCCAGGGTGTAGAGCGATATTAGTTAGGACGCGACACCGCTGAGTTTTGCCGTATAGTCGGGCAGTAGTACACTATCTCTTCGAAGAGATGAACGCGGACGTCATTTTATTTGTATTCTTCTCAGCGAACCCTTTTATTTGATATCCAATCATGGGGGTTAATAAAAAAGATAGTCCGCCATCGTTAGCAGTCCACTATGTAGGATTTAGAGTGACGACGTCATTTTATTTTTGTATTCTTCTCAGCAAACCCTTTCATTTGATATCCATATCATGGGAGTGCATAAAAAAATATAGTCCGTTACCTTTGGGTGTCCACCATATTGGATTTAGAGTGACTTCATATTTTCGTATTCGTCTCAGCAAATCCTTTCATTTGATACCCATATCATAGGTGTCCATAGAAACTAACTAGACCGCAAACTAAAAATGTATCCAAAATGTCAGCTCAATTGGTTGAGGATAAATGCTTTAAAATTCAGTCGCAAGATTTGACATTTGCAAGTTAATCAAAAGCTTTTAAAATAACTGAAGTCTTTTAATCTCAGGCGGTTATTTGCATGATAAATAACCATTTTTAAACTTTTAATCTGTCTGTCTGCATGAACTAATCTTCGTAATGGCCAAACCGATTGCGGTAAAACTCCACGAACAGATAAAGAGCAGTGCTAGGACTGATCTAGGCTATACTTTTCCTAAAAAAATTTGAAAAGTTTTTGGAAATTGAAAAACCGATAAAATAAACAAGTTTTGATAAAACGGCGCCACTTTAATATATCCCACTAAGGCGAAGTCGAGGCGGGTCGCAAGTTTTTTTTTTATAAAATTTAGGTAAGCGACAAACGAACTTCAGTCCACCTGATGGTAATTGACTACTGCAACCCATGAACACTTGCAACCAACTTTAAACAAAGAAGGATACAGATGCGTTGTCACCTTTGAGGACTAATATTAAATGCCTCGCCAGTAATTATACATTTTTTGTGATGTACCATTTATATCTTGTGTATTTTATATACATGTATTACAATTTTTTTTTGTTATTTTAGTTTAGTATTCGCATTTTCTTTTTCATATATTGCATATTCTTTTTTACGTGGTAGAGCCATGCTGCAGCTATGTTATGGTTGTAGCATGAATGGGTCGGCTCGACCGGGGAAGGACCACGCTCTCACAGAATACTAGCGTAAAATAGCAGCTTAACGCTGCTGTGTTTCGTATGGTGAGTGTAGAGAACCGGATACCCTTTTTACTGAAAACGAGGCATTCCATCTTAGTCCTCACGGGTGACAACGCATCTACATTTTGTTTTGTAATAGAGGATAGATGTAGATGTCTAAGGGCCGCAGCAACCACTTACCATCAGGTGGACTGTGTGTTCGTTTGTCACACTTATCCTATAAAAAAAATCTACTTAATTCTATATCTGCATCATCCCAAGGTAGACTGGTAGAGAATGCCTTAGGCATTAAATCCGCCTATATACCACATGTGTATATGAAGTTTTAAATAAATAAAAATTTTAAAGGTTAAAAATTATTTTATTTTACCTATTTTAAATTTACGGAAGATAACATGTTTAGTATATCTGAGACTTAGAACAAAAAATAATGTGCCAAGTGTGTTATTTGCTAGCACGTCGTAAAAGGCGACTGATGGAGTATAGGGTTTGTGATTGTGTAGGCGATGGGATTGCTTCTTTCACAATTTCCACCTACAATACTTTTTTTTTAATTAAACGTGGTCGGAGTAGCTCGCCGCGCTTTGGACTCTGCCTGCGCCTACCCACGGTACCCACGGGGATTCCAGGTGTGACTACATAATATGTACAAAATATTTCAGATTTAATAAGTAATAATGTAGTGTTTTTTTTTTCTTTCGATACAATGTAACTTTGTAATAATTAAATGTTTTGTAACATAAAATTTCAGATATTTTATAGTATTTACGTGATCTGTATAATTTTTTCATGTATGAACGTCCACGAATCCTAAACTAACATTTAAGCCTAATTTATGAGCTAACCTTTATAGAACATTTACGTAATTTTTGTTAAAGCCAACGGTAAACTAGTATTTCAATGTTTGAAACGAATAAATAAAGACAATACCACTAAGATAAAAAAGCAAAATGAAATAATCCAATTTATTGTGAACGCTTATAATAAAGTATTGTAGTCTACCGTCGGAGTAGGTGATCCTTTTACTTAATATTGACGCTAAGCAATGACAATGAGCGCATCCACGACTTTTTCTGTCACCAGGACGGCGCCACTTTTTTTTATAGGATAAGGGTGACAAACGAGCATACAGTCCACCTGATGGTAAGTGGTTGCTGCGGCCCATAGACATCTACATCTATCCTCTATTACAAATCAAAATGTAGATGCGCTGTCACCCGTGAGGACTAAGATAGAATGCCTCATTTCCAGGAAAAAGGGCCTCCGGCCACCTGCACTCACCAAGCAAAACGCAGAGGTAAACCTTTACTTCACGCTGGTTTTCTGTGAGGTCGTGGTACCACCCCGGTTCGAGCCGGCCCATCCGTGCGACAGCAAAAGCTGCCGCGTGGCTCTACCACTGTTAAACTTAAACTTCACTTAAAAGTGAAGTATAATATTTGACAGATATCATAGCGGGGAAGTTAATTTGTTCGGGAAATGTAAAGGTTAATGTTTCTTTCTGTGGTATTAGCTATATTCTATATTAATAAGATTAATAATAAATAAACCAAACCACAGATATTCATAAAAGTAGGAAAATGTGCAAAAAAATAAAAAGCGAAGCACTGAGACATTGTTTTGTGTATTAATATTTATTAAAAACTAACTTCCCCAATTAAATGACATTGTGTAATAAAAAACTTTACCTTGTGTCAACTAGCGACATCTGACGAGCAGAAAATTATTAGACCTCATTAATATGATCTATATTTTAGTTTAGGCTAGGTGTTGTGCCCCCCCCCCCCCCCCCCGAACTGGTTCCCGCATTATCGTGGCGGGATAACTAAGTAGCTGAGGTTTGGTCACCCACGGTGAACAAAGAGGAACTCACTTGGTTGGCCCGAGGTGTAGGGCTGGCACGAGGTTGCCACTCCGAGTGAGCTTGACGAGCGAGTGTTAGTGGACTGCGGCGAGAGGGGTGTCCACTCTCCCTACCACTGCCGCCGTGGTGGAGTCCCGAGGGAAGAAGAGCGTTGGTATGACGATGACTCTAGCGTGGCTGCAACGTTGATGCGATGGTGGTGGGGCGGATGTAGAGGAGTGTCAGCATTGTGAGGCGCTGCTCTCTCTACCCTTTGCAGCTGAAACTTGGTTGGTGGCGGAACCAGAGGCCAGATCCGCCGCTGGGATCGAGAAAGCACGTACTTTCGAGCGGTCGTTTTTCCTGGCCCCATGGTCTCCGCTATTGGACTCAAAAGTGTCCGTTACGCAGTGGAGTTGGAGGCCGTGGAAGGAGGCGTGCCTTGTGTTCCTGGTGCGCCTTACTTAAGAAGTAGAAGGGGGAGTGGAAGTCCTCTCCCGAGGATGGGCTGCCATGGGGCGGCCGGCGCTGGTGGGGTCGCAGATGTGCAAAAGCTTTCCCGTGCCCAAGCAAATATGCGGTGAAGGTGTAACACTATAGGGTTTTAGTCGGTGCGAATTCCGACATAACCCATCCTTGCCCCCGCGAGGCGGGTATGCGTAGGCATATCCCCATGTAAAAAAATATGTTGGGTACATTATATAAAATCATCAAATACTAATGAAAAGGCGGATTTTTCCCTGCTCTAAAAAACTTCCAGAAACTAGAGGAGACCTACGCCCGGCAGTTGGAAGGTCATTCATCGGTTTTACTATAGCTAATACACTAAGACTTTACTTATACTTAAATAACATAAACTGGATACCCTAAACAATGGCAGTTTCTTAAATAGATGTCAAAATTTAATAAAAATTTATTATATTTATTTTACGACGATTTTTATTTCGTTTAAAAGCATTTCTTCTTTTTATTCGTGTGCTTCATTACTGAAGGTCATGCTTGTCCTGAAATACTTTCACCGATGTGTCGACTAGCTTCCTCCATACAATTCTATCCTGGGCTTGTCTCAGGGCAGTCGGAATATTAAGTCCCGTTATATTTTGAATCTGGTCAGTCCAACGGGTAGGTAATCGTCCACGTGATCTTTTCCCTTCGATCTTCCCTACTACAACCAATTTATCCATATTGTCTGGTTGTCTCCGGGCAATATGACCAAAATAACTTAGGACTCGTTGGTAGCATATAGTGGATAGTCTGGTAGTAATCTTTAGTTGGTTGAGAATATACTTGTTGGTTCTTTTTGCTGTCCACTGTATACGCAGCATTCTTCTATAACACCACATTTCGAAAATCTCGATCTTCTTTCGGTCAGCTGCTCGGACTGACCATGATTGGGCACCGTACAGAAATATTGAGAATACCAAAGCTCGCACGAGTCTGGTCTTGGTTGTATTCGATACTTTCCTGTTTTTCCATATTCTGGTTAAATTACTCATAGCTGCTTTGGCCGTCTGCAAACGTCTTCGAATTTACGCAAAACGCATTTACGGAATTTTAAAATGATGAAATCACATTTTGAATGTCAAATTGGAAAAAGGAGGAGAATTTTTAATTGTGTATTTAATTGTTAATCCAATTTTTATTTTAGTTTACAAACATATTGACTCTCATTTAGTGTGAAAATAAAAATAGAAAAACGACTAGACGCCTTATTATACAATAATAAATAAATATTACAGGATTAAGTATTATTATAGAAACGAATCATTTGACACTACAGTCAATCGAAATATATATACTAATTTTTAAAACAAACATTTCTATAGAAATTGTATAAGAATATAGTGTAATGACGTCATAGTTTTTAAGTCAAATTATAAAATGTAAATTAATTCAAGTTTTTATTAAAATCAAGTTTAAAAATCGCCGAAGTCTTAAAACACAACAAAAAGTAGAAAATTTAAATTATATGACGTAGTAATTTGTTAATTAATGATGGTGTCCAATTCCCAAATCAAGTTAAAGTTAAAAAGCTGCCTTCAAATTATCTATCTTCCTTTAAATTTTGTTAATTACTTAATGTTTATGGAAACTTTAAAATGTTCTTGAACAGAACCAAATTTTATTTACGGCACAGAATAGCTTATCAGATTACCATTGGACATTCACAACCTTACGACGTTATCCGCAGAAGAACCAGAGTAACCGACAAGTCCAACGGATTAATAAATTGAAGTGGCAATTGGCCGGCCATATAGCTCAAAGAACTGACAACCGATGGGGAAGCAAGCATCTCGAGTGACAGCCTTGTACCGATAGGCGAAGTGTGGGGTAAAAAATGCAGGAAGTCGATGGATGCAGGTGGCTCAGGACCTTTTTGGAATTCTTTGGAGGAGGCCTAGCCTCCCCCAAAGTAAATTAATTTCCAAAAAAGAAAAATTCCAGTAAAAAGGGTCTCCGGTTCTCTACACTCACCATAAGAAATACTGCAGCGTTAAGCTGCTATTTGACGTTGGTATTCTGAGAGATTGTGATCCTTCCCCGGTCGAGCTGACCTATTCGTGCTACAGCTATACCAGTAATATGGCTGCAGCATGGTTCTTCCACGTATAAAAGTAAAAAGCAGTGCATTCTTTGCTGTGTTTCAATCTGAATCTGCTGGGTATGTAAAGCTAGGTTAATCATATTCTATATCCTGTAAGTATAAGGCGTTCCATCTTAGTCCACAAGAGTAGTAATGTACCTGTAGCCTTTTTTGGTCTTGGTATGTGGTGCAGAAGCCATTTACCGTCAAGTGGTCTGTTAGTTCGCTTATGATTATATATTTTGTTTTCAAAGTAATTTTACAACTTAATTTTATATCGTTACATAACAAAATATAGAGACTATTTAGTTAACGGTGTTAAACATTCCTCGAAGCTATTACATGTAGTTAAATAGATTTTATGTAAGACAATGGACGTAAATAAGTCGGCGGGTGTAATATTTATAAATATTAATGGCTTATTCTATTTAATAAAAAATTGTAAGGGCGAGTTGTGATAGTTAAATTATATAGACCATTAACACCGTTAACGTCCACTGCCCCAGTCCTTTACGCAAAATAAAACTCTTTTCAACTATCCTTTTCACATTTCACATAATAATAAAGGCAGAGTTTTTCCCCGCTTACGTTTTCAGTGATGGAAATAAACCCTTGTAATGGAACTCTAATTTACACAACTTTTTGTTATTCCTTGAACCATAAAATGAGCGATATTTTTGTTACATTTTATTACATTCTTAAATTACCGTTACCGTTACAGCTTATTAAAGACCACTGCTGAACATAGGCTTCCCCCATAGATTCCCTCATAGGAGGGATAATTGCCGTAGTTGCTACGTTTGGCAAGCGGGTTGGCAATCGCAATTATTTTTTTATTTAGTCGTTATTAGGAAGAAGCTGCTGCCCATCTCCTTATTTGTTTCCCTCTTACGACACACGCGGTATGATATAGGGTAGTGTATAATCTTACACCGCAACTATACGGTAATAAGTAATAAAGTTTATAGATACATACAAAGTTTTGGTAATTAGTTCTATTAGTGTTTGAAAACTATTTTAATTATGTAGTATTAAAATGACTTTAGAGGAATTACTTAAATTCATATGCATAGAGAGAACCTACAATTCTACATAAATTGAGTCAATATACTTGTCTCGCTTTTTCTAATTTAATTTGCAAATAAGGCAAAAAGAGACAAATCTATTGAAGGTTGTTGCGTGTAATTCATGCGTGAAAATAGAAAGGTCAACTGATCATCTTTGGTTTCTTTATACAGTGCCAAATATAGAGTAAGTACACTCGTATTTTCTGAATTACTAGTAAAATGACGTCCTATGGTAGTAGTTTTTACGTGGCAGAGCCATACTGCAGCTATGTTAGTAGTATAGTTGCAGCACGAATGGGTCGGCTCGACCGGGGAAGGACCACGCACTCACAGAATACCTGCGTAAAATGGCAGCTTGACACCGCTGTGTTTCGTATGGTGAGTGTAGAGAACCGGAGACCCATTTTACTGGAAAAGAGGCATTCCATCTTAGTCTTCACTGGTGACGACGCATCTGCATTTTGATTCTTTATTGAGGATAAATGTGGATGTCTATGGGTCTACAACTGTGTGTTCGTTTGTCACCATTATCCTATTAAAAAAACTTGCTAAGTGCGGAAACTAAGGTAAATATTCCCCCTACGTTCAGGAGTGGACTTTTGATAGGCTGTAACTAATGAATGAATGAAGCATAATATCTCAAAGGCGCAGAAAGGAAAACGGGTAATACGTTCGCAATCAATTTATTGGTAGTTGTGATCTAGCGACACAAGAGAAGGCAGAAGGCGGTCGTGCCGCTGTTATTGTATTATCGTAGCAGTGCCCTCTGTGTACGTTCCGTAAAGCAAACCCAGTGTCGGTTAAACAAACACGGTTATTATTCACTGCGGAACCCATAATAAGTCTAAGGATAATTTTGCAGAAATATACTGACTCATTGCTAAATCACTGCCCCACGGAGTCGCCATTTAAAACGTCATAATGCATAAAGACTTCAGCTATATGAATTTGTTCTTATTTTAGGATTCTACCAATGCTAGTAATTACTCTGGAAAAATGACAAATAACTTAGCAAAAAAATAATTACAAGCAATTACCAGCCTCCCTAAAATTGGCTATTCACTTATGATTAACTAAAAAGGTATTTTCCTTAAATTTAAATTAGTTATCCACTTCTGATCAGATAAAAAGTTTCATTACTTATTCAAAACATTACAAAAATACGATGTCGTTTACTACATACTCTATCAAATTGTATAGAATTAAACCCACATTACAATGCAACATGATATTGATGGTTGCTTTCTCGTTGTTGCAACGAATGTCAATAAGTGCATCGTGTATTGAATATAGCAATATTTAAGAAAACTATAAGTTACACCGCAACACACAGTTGGTCATATTGTAACAATAAAGTTTTACAATATACCACTTGGCAAAAAAAATTATTTCGCGTACATCCGCCCGATAAAATAAAATGATGAGTCGTACCTAGTTTGAAGAGCACCTCCCGCCCTCCCTCAATTGCGTGCACTATCACCGTCACCACTAATCCCAGCACCACTACTCCCAGCACCATTACTCCCAACACCACTACTCTAGGAAAGACACACCACCGACGACAATACGACACGTGTTTCGCCTCTACACGAGACAAGTTGTGCTCTTCAAACTAGGTAAGACACATCATTTTATTTTATTGAGCGGATGTACGCGAAATATTTTTTTTTGCCAACTTTAATATAATAGACTTCCGAAAAGTAACGCCTGATTCTATTAATTGATATACCACTTGTTTAGGTATTTTTGATACATCGTCCTATGAGGTTTGGTATAATATTAAAATTCATGATCATATATCGGCTTATACACGTAAGTAGGAAAATTTTCTAATCAACGTACTTTTTTTTAAATGGAGTAAATTTTATATCATAAATAAATGCTGTTCAACACATTATTGACACGGCTGGGCGTATTAGCTTAATTATAAAGGACAATGTCCAAAATCGCCCTGTGTAATAAAAGCATCGGACATACACAATAATTATTTTTTTATTTTATTATATTAGTTGCAAATACTTTTATAACACGGACTAGCTGCATGCAAAAATGAACATTAAAAAGTATTTTACTCGACTAATAACATTAATCGCCGCCATCTTCGCCAAACATCATGTGCTGTCGAAATTTGATTAGGGATGCGCAATCGATTGTAATCGATTTTTGAATTTAATGAAATACATTTTGAATTTATTTCGAATAAAGTTTCAAAAAGAAGCTACAATAAAAATATAAAATTACCATTTCTTTATATTCTTTAATATTATTCCCTAAAAGTATAATTTATATAATTTACTTTTAGGGAATAATATTAAATTATACTATACCTAATGAATGAGGTCATACTCGATTTTGAATATGTAGTTAGAATAATGCTGAAGAAAAATATTCGTAAAGATAATTATTCAGGATTTTCTAACGATCGTTTAGAAACGATTGTATTTTACGTCTTACTAAACGATAACTTACGACTTTACAACAATTAATATTAAAAAAAAATCTCCATTTCGATTCAAATCGAACATACTAGAATCGAATACCGATTAAATCAAGCATTAATTAACAAATCTATTTTTGATCAATCGCGACATTTTCAAACATGCCTAAGATGGGCAGAGAACATTATTGACGATAATTTACCGTAAATACAAATAATTGTATAGGTAGAGGTGTGTACTGTTATGTTAAACGTCCCATGTAATAGAGGGTGCGCCAAACACCGGACACAAATCCAGACTCCGTGCTACTACAGGGAACTTCAAGTTATAAAAACCCAATAATAAATTATCGTACCCTGGGATTGAACCCAGAACAGAACAGTTTTTCTGTCTGTCACAAGGAACAGATGTTCCACCTATGCAAAACTATTTCTTGAATCGTTTGAAATGTTCTTGAATAAGTCCAATTCAAGAGGTTTTTGGATCAATTCATTGAATCGATGGAGTGTTCTATGTCGATATCAGAACATCGGATAAGGATTCTTCAGATCTATATGGATCTGGAAAATCGATTATTTTATTATAAACAATCGATTAAACGATTTAAAATTGACATGCCTACTTTGTACTGTCATCTCTCATTCTGTCAAAGTTACATTGGTTGGCGTCGTTTGCAATTATAATTGTCTTTGTAATTGTATCTGTGGTGTGGTGACTTTCGGGACTATAATATATTGAACATTACAACTTGGCTATTTTAATGGACTCTGATTGCTTTTAAGAACGACTTACCTTGCTGTGTTTTTTGGACCTGTGTACCGCTCAAACGATAACCTAGCATTCATAAACGCATACGCAATGGAAAGTGTATTTTGATAGCATTTAGATGACAACATCTAAATGCTATTAGCCGTAATATACAAACATTTTTATTTTACATTAGTACACAAACATTATCTCTCATTTTGAAAACAATGCTTAGAAAGCAGATTTGTTAACTAGATTCTATGCATTTTTACGTTGCACTTCATACCCTTAGGCTGTAGAACAAAAACTGCATACCTAATTATCTAGATAGGTACTAAAAATAGCTAAATGTTTTAGGACATCATTTTCAGTTTGTTAAAAATCACTCGGAGCTATGAAAAACCGTAATATTCGTGGTTCGATTATAACCTCAAAATCTGATACTTTTTTTGAAATATATCTATTATGCAGCTAGTCCGCTACAAAAATAAGATCACATAGGAATTTACTAATAATCGACAATAAAACACACAATTTTCCGATGCTCTTGGTTCCAGGGCGAACAATGTATGGGAGCAGAGCAATGTCCTTTACATTCGTCAATGGTTAATGGCGCGGATATTTGCAGCCAACAAACAAGTCTATTATTCTTAATTCTACGTTACTGCAGCCCTCCTCCAACCAGCTTAAAAAAATATAAGGACACAGATGCGTTATCACGGCCGAGGAATAAGGAAAATGTCTCACAGCCTGTATTTAAATTGGCTACTTAATAATTATAAAGATAAATTTTAAATATTTTTTATTTATTTCTTCTTCTGAGTTGTCAGGAAGAGATTGCTATGTAGCAATTTTTCTATCTATTTTTCTATGTAGCCTTTTCCCTCAATAGTTGTTTATTTTTTTTATATTTTTAGCTTTTCTTGGTGTACAACAAAGAGTATTGTATTGTATTTTAAAGTAAAAAAAAAGTATATCAAAAATTTTAAATTAAATTACAAAACCGTGTCGATGTTACAAAGATATCACTTTAGCTGCCTTAGTCTTTTAACAATACTTTTGTTATAAATCCTACATCTAAAGTTGTAACAAGTATGTTTCTTCGAACTATATTGGAATAGAATTAAAAAATAAAAATATCCAATAAGGAAACAAGAGCTACTGATGAAGCTCAGCTAAATTAGCATACTGAAGTAGCAGCTTGTCATATTTACCAAAGGATCAATAACCCTTTGAGTTGACATGTCCTAGATTGAATTACAAAAACGGGATGCGAAGAGCCGAGGATTGCTTTTATAGGCACGTCTTTGCTTTATACAAAATTGGATCGATACCTTCACAAAGGTTTTGATAAATATATCCTCTCATATTGATTTTATTTTAATGAGATTTCAAAGTAACTTTTCACTGACACTTTTAATTAATGTTGTGATTATAAATTAAAAGTATCAGTTCTCATTAATGAGAATTTGTGGGAACTTGTAGAAATTCAAATTGGAGAAGTGAGGGACAACCTGCTGGCATATTTTCATAAATTAATTGCTAGCAAATTGTCTCGTCACACTGTTACCCAAAGAGCTTTTGTCTCTGCAAGTATTCTCTCTGATCCGCGTAAAAATTCAGAAAAGATGACGTGACCAGAAAAAATGACTTTGATTCATACGCAGATATGAATACATTGGCATCTTTTTACCACAAGAGTCACTCTATAAGGTCCGGGTTTTTTTCTTTTTTATAGGATAGGGTGACAAACAAGCACACAGTCCACCTGATGGTAACTGACCCATAGACATCTACATTTATCCTCAATAAAGGATCAAAATGGAATAAAGGATCACTCGTGAGGACTAAGATGGAATGCCTCTTTTCCAGTAAAATGTGTCTCCGGTTCTCTACACTCACCATACGAAACACAGCAGTGTCAAGCTGCCATTTTACACAGGTATTCCGAGCTGCGAGCCGATCCATTCGTGCTACAACTATACTACAAATATAGCTGCAGCATGGCTCTACCACGTAAATTGATACTGACGTCTTGTTAAGACATGATTTTGTATATCTACCACTTGCTGTAGTGACAATCGGTTCGTGGATGCGGTGAACTTTCTGAAGACTTTTTTTATTTGCGACTGATCATCATTGTTGGTAACAAAATAGTTAATTTTTTCTCGCATAAAGACTATCCTATAGCGCGTTCAGTATATTTGGCATTAGTTAGAAGTAGGGCTATATAATAATCTTAATTTATGTTTATAATTTATATATTTTTATTTATACTTTTTTATACTTTCTTAAGTACATAATCTATATGATTAATTCATATGTTAAACAAGTGCAAGCAATTATAATTTGGAGCACAAGACTGTGTTTGAATGCTTGAATATAATTACTATTCCACATTGAAATTATCTTTGTGAAACAGTCTCAGAAAAACGAGTTTATTGTTCAACCACCGAGGTGATTCCACGTGTTCCGTTTTTGAGCACGGAACAATAAAAACACGCCGATAATGTCAACGCTTGAAAGGCAATAATTATCAAGCGACATGTTGTGGTTGTTGTTGTTAACTTTACACTAGTGAATTTTAAAGCTTATTTTTTTTTTGGAAAAATAATCGTAGAAAATCGTTTATTAATCATATTTACTCGCTTCCAACGAATTTTAGATACAGATTAAAGGCTCAGCAAATTGGCATTTAAGGATTATCAATTTTCTCAATATTTTATTTTTATTTGAAATAGTGTCGGTTAATAACAATTTTATCAAAATCAAGAACAGGTAAAAGTTACTTACCAATATTAACATTTTATTATAAAACAAGTAAAATTAACTAAACCTCATTATTTTATAAAGAAGTAACCAAGGATATTATCTCGTAAAAAGATATAACCTCCTTGGAAGTAACACATGTATGACATATAGGTAAAATGATCTAAATAGAAATCAAAAAACTTTTCTGCCAGCCAATGTTAATCATAGTACAAATTAAATAAGGTTAGTGTAGGATTTTTTTTTGAATAAGTAAAAATGAATTAAGGTTTTACTACACAAAACCAAGGATCTTCAGACAAAGGTTTCCGACGACCATCGTAATCATCATCATCATTACATCCTTTTTAGTAATCTACAGTAATACTGTAATACTACTGAGTATGGACCTACATCTGATGAGGGATGGATTCCAGCACAATCCACCACGCTGCTCCAGTGCGGGTTAATTGAGGTTTTGGGCCAGTGACTCACCCTTAGTTAATGACGTCAATATAGACCTCTAACATACGAACATTGCAGACAAATCTCCAAAGTGAATAGCTGATCTCATAAAGAATGTGGTCTGTCGTTGAATGTTTATTAAAATAGCTTTAAATCAACCGTTTGTGAAAAGAAACTAAAATAGTTACTATTTTACTAATACTATTTCTAAAATAAGTAGTAAGTAATAGGTAGGTAAAACATAATTTCAACTAAGAAGAAAATTGCTATCAAGTTTTTAAAATATACTAAAATATATATTGGTAAATCCAATTGGGCATACCTTAAGCGCATTAAAAAAATTACGTATAACATGATTATACGGAATTATTAAAGTAGTTTAAATACATTTCGATAGCACTATCGGCTTCAACACCCTCGAAAACCATGAAAATGACACCCATGATGAAAAAATTGATACCTATTGCAGCCGCCATCTTGGATTTACATTTCGACAGCACTATCGGCTTCAACACTCTTGAAAACTATGAAAATGACACCTGAGATGAAAAAATTCGTACCAACTTCAGCCGCCATCTTGGATTTACATTTCGATAGCACTATCGGATTCAACACCCTCGAAAACCATGTAAATGACACCCAAGATGAAAAAAATTATATCTATTGGAGCCGCCATCTTGGATTTACATTTCGATAGCACTATCGGCTTCAACACTCTCGAAAACCATGAAAATGACACCCATGATGAAAAAATTGGTACCTACTTCAGCCGCCATCTTGGATTTACATTTCGACAGCACTATCGGCTTCAACACCCTCGAAAACCATCAAAATGACACCCATGATGAAAAAATTGATACCCATTGCAGCCGCCACCTTGGATTTACATTTCGACAACCCTATCGGCTTCAACTCTCTTAAAAACCATGAAAATGACACCCATGATGAAAAAATTGATACCTATTGCAGCCGCCATCTTGGATTTACATTTCGACAGCACTATCGGTTTCAACACCCTCGAAAACCATGAAAATGACACCCAAGATGAAAAATTTGATATATTTTGCAGCTGCCATCTTGGATTTACATTTTGACAGCACTATCGGCTTCAACACCCTCGAAACCCGTGAAAATGACACCCACGATGAATAAATTGGTACCTGATTCAGCCGCCATCTTGGATTTACATTTTGACAGCACTATCAGCTTCAACACCCTCGAAAACCATGAAAATGACACCTATGATGAAAAACTTTATACCTATTGCAGCCTCCACCTTGGATTTACATTTCGACAGCACTATCGGCTTCAGCACCCTCGAAAACCATGAAAATGACACCCATGATGAAAAAATTGATACCTATTGCGGCCGCCATCTTGGATTTACATTTCGACAACCCTATCGGTTTCGACACCCTCGAAAAGCATGAAAATGTCACCCATGACAAAAAAAATTATACTACTTACTTTTAGTACGTACTACTATTATTTATTCTGTGCTTTTAAATATTGTAATAAAAAAATCTCTTATTATTATTATAATCAAGTATTTAAGAAATTTGGTTATTCGAATATTGTGTATTTGTACAGCGATCTTTTTGAGCCGCTGAAAACAACCGAAACAATATCCACTCACGACGGCGACTGAAGCCAAACTAAACTTAATACAAAGGTACTCTGTAAACTAAACTACTCTGTGGCTGTAGATCCCCATTTACAGAAACAATTTATATACGAGGCAACCAAATCAACGAAAATTTCGCCATTTTGGAGTCGAAAAAAAATAATTATAGCTAAACAAAGCAAAATTACACTGCCATTTACATTCAGTGGCTTCCCACATGATAGATGAAGAGATTAAAAAATAGATTGAGTTAAACAATTGATATTTTCAAAAGTTATAGTGTTTACAAGCCACAGGGACATGATAAATCCGCACCATAAGCCACTAAAACCCTTTTTTTATTTAAAAATAGCAATTTATCGATTTAAAAAAATTATTAATAAGTTCAACAATCATTTATCTTTCTAACAATGTGCTTTTTATATCATTTATATGTGTAATATGATTACTAGATACGATTTTATTCGATAAAATGTTGGAATTTTAATTTTTAGGCGATAGTAGAACATTACCTTGCGCTTTCGCTTAAGGTATGCAATACAAAAACGTTTACAATCAAACCAATATGAGTGAAAATATTTTGGTAAACTATCATAAAACAACAAAATTTGATGAATTTCTAACTATTTAGAGCTTTAGTTAATATTTATTAGGTATATTTGGTATTAGGTTACATATGCGACAGTTCGGTGAAGACTAATCGATATTTTGTTACCAACATCCCCTCAAATTTTATTTTACAGTGCGTATAAGCGACAAAACAAAATAGGTGCAGTAGTGATAGGTTCATTTTATACCAATTTCATATCATTATAATAGTTATCTATGTAACAAAAACAGTAAAAAAATGGCAGGTAATATTATATTACCAAACAACAAAACATATCCTTTTTAGGCACTTGTCTCACCGCTGGCAATGAGCGAGAAACGAGTAGAGATAGAAACTAGAAACGAGTTGGCGAGCAGCGAGAAATGAGTGTGTAGTTCCTATAGCTGTCTCGCTGGGCTATAAAGCGAGCGAGTGAGTGCGGCGGATGATACACGCGCCACTCGCTGAGCACGTGGCGCATGCGGTCGAGCGTGCAGTCCTGCGCAAGTCTAAACCCGCGACGCGCGTGTTCCCGACATTATTTTTTTTCCAAGTAACTATGGATGAGTTTTTATTGGGTAAGACAATATCCCTGTCTTCGGGACACAAAATTGCCATCATATAAACAATTAGAGGTGAAAGACGCAGCTTGGAAAGATATTTCAAAGAAAAGACAGAGAGGGGTGAGTTTTTTATTCAAAAATGTATTTAAGACAATACACACAGTTATAACAATGTTCATTTTGCAGTGCTTATGCTAGATACGTGTTATTCTGTCAGAGCCTAATACACTTTGCACACGATTATTCTGCTAAAAAACAGTTCCAACGGAATTACAATATTTTATGAAATATTCTCTCACAAAAAAGCCCTTTTCTAAATAAACTAATAATTAATAATTTCTAATAAAATAAATCTGAGATTTGAGATACCTCGAAGTTATTACTTGAGCCATAATCAAAAATTGCTGACTGTGAAGGGCCCTATTTAACGTTATTATGTATAGTATAATTATGTAGAACGCATGCAGCCCTTACAATTTTTTGACGGTAATTATTTTAACATCTATTAGCCTAAAAAAGATACGCCATTTGTGCACCAACAAACCCAACGCACTTTTTACCATTCGGCGTACTAGGGTCAGTCTATAGTTGAATATTATCTGGTCATTATCTAACCTTTCATGATCAGGGTAACATTTTAGTAAGTGTGTGATCAAAGGAAATGCACAATCACCTATAAAAACATAAGGCTGCGGGAACCTCCATTATATATAGGGGTTCTTCTGCGGGCAATCTCAATCCATTGTTTTGCAACTTATTATATTATTATATGACTATCTGTGAATATTCCACTATCACTGAACCTGTCTACCCATTGATCCAACAGCTCGATGTTGCTAATGTTGTTAATAGTACAATCGAAAATGTGTGTTTGTAGTTAAAATACTGTGATCCTGATTTACGAGGTGAAAAAATGACCACGTTCATGCTATTAATTGCACCAAGACAATTTTTGAAACTCCACAAATCTTTAAAGTCTTTTGCTATAGCTTTCCATTTGGATTCAGTAGGGAGCTTCATTACTTTTGACTGCAAATTGCTCTATATGCTTTCACACACTTCTGGTATTATTTAAGAGAGTTTGGAACTGTTATAAGAAATCTGAAAATAAATAAAATTATTGATTAATAGTAATAGTTAATCTCATGAAATTACTTTTAATAGGTTGTGTTATGATAATTTGTTTTATTTACAGTTACACTAGCAAATACAAAGTGGAAACATTTGCGAGTCACGCACCGTAAAAAACTTTAAAAAAGGCAAAAAGTGGACAGTCACGAACAAACATAAAAACCTGGAAGTAATTGAGTTACATGGAATTTTGATTCTATATAAGACTATACTGAAGGAGATACAAATGTTACACCACCTGCTGATTATTCGGCAAGTTTGGAGGAGGCAGCTAATGCAAAAGTTAGTAGCGACTCAGATTCGATACCAGCGCCAAAAAAGAAGGATGAAATAATCAATGATGACGTAGATGATTTGTTGAAATTATTAAAAGAAATTAATGATAATAAAGAAATATACACTGCATAGAGGGACGAGTTACGTAAAGAAGTACATACATCAAGTGATCTGTTGCAAGCTTTTTGATTCAATGTACCAAAGTACAAAACAAATGCCTGAGTTCTATCAGAGATCAATAAAAAGATAGTTTCAATTGGTGATGAAGATAATATAGCCAATACAAACAATTCATATTCTGATTACTACTCAAGCGGTTATGCTTACAACTGACGTCCTTCTACTAGTCAGACAAATTATTCTCCTGGACATGCTTCTACTTACTCACCTCAACCCAGCGGTGCTGGTTTGCAGCAAATTGAGTTAAGAGACGATACTACTCAGAGCCCAACAGACAAAGAGACCCAAGATTTAGTGCCTGCCATTGAAATCACTCCAAGCAATGGAACTAATTATAATCAAATTTTGTTACTCTACTGTAATGATTAATATAAGAAAGACTTACCTTAATGTAATGTCAAGACGCTATCTTGTACTAATAGCTTTTGTGTTCATATTGTTTGTCATATTCTATTAAAGTATATAAAAATTCAAATTCATCTCTAGTCGTTCTTAAATATGAACGAAATTGATCATTCGGCTACTCGTTGAGTAGTCTGAACTCACTGTATTCTTTTCGAAAATAATATTTTGCATCCAAATGTTTGTCCCCTATTTTCTTTCTGTTTTTTCAGAATGGCTGCTACCACTACACAAATGATATCATAAAATTTATCATCATCGTCGTCTGAACTAGACAACAAAGGTAGTTCTAATGATTGCTCTAAATTCATAACAATGCGTGCACTCAGATCCACACTAGTAAAGAAATGACCGCTGGTTCATCTCCTGGTGTGTGTTGTGACCGCCAAGCGAGTATCGCTGAGCGAGTGTTGTAGTCGCTACGACAAAATAGTGGAGAACGATTTCTCGCCGGCAGTGTGAACGGGCAGTGATCTTCGATTAATATACGTGTCTGTTTTACTACTTTTACTGACACGAAATCTATATCTGTTGTTCATTTCTTGAGCGAGAAAATAGTTAATAGCTAATCGCTTACTCGCCGGCGGTGATACAAGTGCCTTAGACAGTAAAATACTACTATACTACGTCTTTAAGTCAATTGCATTTAGGAAAAAATACAAAGTAAAATTTAATCCGGTAAAATTTCTTAAGTAATATTTAACCCTAGATACCGTAAAGAAAAAAAATACTTTATGTTTAACTGCATTCATTTGAGTCAAGGCAAAAATTACTAAGTGTCCAAAGTTGAAATGGAATGCCTACCAAATGAAAATTATTCATAAATCGGTAAAATTTTAGTCGCTTGGTCAACAAAAACTGTAAAAATGAAAATTTTTCCAAGTAGTTCCAAGCAACAGCAAAACTCTTCCTAGCGGCACGGGAATATGACAATAGTAACGCAGAATTTTTTGCTGGTTTGAATGATGTATAAAACTCAATATCGTCCAACATATTGCTTGTTAATTATTGCCTTTCAAACGTCGAGATGTATTTTATTTAACAAAAATGTTACGATAAAACCTTTATAATACTATCCTGAACATACGAAATATTTTACCAATATCTGAAAATATATTTTTTTTTTCACAAGCGTGTATTTTTCCTCGAAACGTCCCGTCTTTGATGCTCGATATAACATATCAACTATTATTAATAAAATATAAAAGATCGAAAATACTCTTACTGTGTTTTCACATCAAAAATAGACGTGGAATTATATATTTACTCTAAAATACATGGTTCTTTTTGAAGAATTCATTTGAATATTATCCCCCACGAATTTATTCCGCACTTAATATCTGGTGGGTTATTGATAGTTGTTAACTTTACTTTAAAAAAAATATTGAGACTGATGAGTGCAGCACCTGTGATTACTTTTGATGGTAAAGGTTTTAAGTTAAATAAAACTATCCCCATTGCTTAGTGATAAATTCTATCACAAAATAAATACAAAATTACTCACGTGTGCAATGTCTTGGTTCGTCGGAAGAATCTCCACAATCGTTAGTACTATCGCAAAATCTATTTATCGGTATACATTTTTTATTTGCACAATGATATTCGGATATCCGGCATCTAGAATCATTTCTTTGTAGAACTGGCAATATTTCTGGTTCTGGAATTTCATTATTCACATATGGCTTGTCTCTTTGGTAGACGTATTGAGGAGCGTCTGTCACGAAGTCGCAGTCAGTAAACTTGATTAGTGTAAAGATGAAAATACCGACTTTCAGACGGTTGTTACTGGAACCTGCAACAAATTAATAAGATGTTGTATAAATTTAATCGTATGAATTATAACTATGCAACTATTATATTAAAATGTTAATGCGCAGAAATTACAATAGTACCACAAGTGTAAACAAAGAGCCGCTCGTACTAGAGACACCAACCTACTACTACTTTCACTTCCCCATTGGTCAAGTGAACATAAGCAATACTACTAATCATGTAAGCCGAATTCGAATCCCGAATTGGTTGGATAAAAAATCAGTTATTGGTATTTTCAGTTGAGAAATTCCCAGAGTCAGGAAATTTACAGTATTTTACCTCCGTGCTTCGTAAAACACGTTAAATCTGAACTGTCTCCTGTCGTCACAGATTGCCGACTTATCGGACTTTTTTTATAGGATAGGGTGAAAAACGAGCACACAGTCCACCTGATCGTAAGTAGTTGCTGCGGCCCATAGACATCTACATCTATCCTCTATTACAAATCAAAATGCAGATGCGTTGTCACCCATGAGGACTAAGACGGAATGCCTAATTTCCAGTAAAAAGTATCTCCGGTTCTCTAAACTCACCATAAGAAACACAACAGCATTAAGCTGCTATTTGACGCTGGTATTCTGTGAGAGCGTGGTCCTTCCCCGGTCGAGCCGAGCCATTCGTGCTACAACTATACAATTAATATAGCTGCAGCATGACTCTACCACGTTCAAAATACTGTAGTACCTACGAAATGGGGCCTGCTTATACAGCGGTATAATTGACCACTTGGATCGGTCTGCCTTATTGTAAAACGTTTTAAAATATTTGTCTGGCTAACATAATATATAAAAATGAGGATTCAGAATGTAAGTGAAATTGAGTAATTTTTTTATTTGGGGTCTTTGAAGCATCTGCAAAGCGATACTGCTGACTGAATGTGTCTGGGAGTGTTGATGACTAATTTTTAACGATATTATCTAACATATAAGTAAAAATCAACTGGACGAATTAACGTGAGGTGAGCAATGTTTCAAGTATCTTGATTACCTGATACCTAGGCCCTCTAGCCAAGCTAGCAGTTAGGCATGCGATCATAGTACATACTAACACTACTCAATCTTACACATTTCGTTCGTCAGAAAATAAGTGACCTCTGGTGGCTCTGGGATCTTAGAATAACTTGCTTTAAGTGTGATTTGTTACATTCTGATTATTTCAGCATAAACACAGACTGAACTTGGAAAATATAAAATAAATTCGATCGGTTATTTATCGAAAATTAAAATTTCGAATATGATTTATTATTAAAAAATTCAAGAAAGATTTAAAGAAATATTTTCTTTCCATAACTTTTTGTTGTATATTTTGTTTATTTTTTAACAACAAATATATTGAATTATCATTATAGTATTATTATGTCACTTAATATACATTAAATTATCGAGTAAAATGACACGTTATGTACCTGAATATAAAAAGTGTTCAATATATAAAATCCACACATACGAAATTAACTTAATGTTATGCCAACTGTTTGTTTTATATGTAAATTATTTTGGAGCCATGGATTTCCACAATGGATACCGTATCCTTTTTCATTTAACAATTTCAGTGCTCAATTAAATACGTCACTTTCCTTTGTTATGAACATTCCGTGCAAGTTTTCATGAATTTATTATAAAGGCAGACATTCCACTGGGTAGCACACAAAGCAAATATTTCAGACCTAGTCATTTAGGTCAATGCCACGCATAAATTTCAAAGCCGTGTACGGTGCTTGATTTTGAAAACAATACTTTTGGAAAGCATTTTACATTAACATTACATTAGGATAAATACAGTAATGTATAAACCATCACTGCAAAGATTTCAAGTTCTTTATTAAGACATTACTTAAGGAAAAAAGCAAAACATTGTAAATTGTCAATCTCGGGGATCCATCATAGTCTTATTTGAAAGAATAACAGTGATTTAAACACGTTGTTACAAAATTTGACAGCCCAGAATAATTCCAGCTGAGCCATGGTAGCCCAGGGGCTAAGCGATCGCCGTAAAACGCAAGCGACTCGGGTTCGATCCAGTAATTTAAGTACTAATTTACCACGAAGTGGTGATGAAAAACACTGTGAGGAAACCTACATGTCTGAGACGTTAAAAAATCGTAGGCATGTGAAGACCGCCACTTCATTTCTTTTCATGTAATTACACGCACTGGGGCAGAGTGGCTTCTGCCCTGCTGTGACACGTATATGTAGAAGGCTGTAACCTCACTTTAACTTTACACAACAAATGTAATGTAATTATAATATCACCATTCTTTTTCCGGGTGGTAAAAGCATAAACGTGTACATTTTTTTGTAACGTAAAATTCATTTCAAGCTTGATGTGACGTGAAATGAAGTCTGTAACGACGATACCCAATTTACCGGGATTAAAAAGGTTCTCAAAATAACAAAAAGTAACCGGTTTTTTAGCACAGGCCTACAGCTGTACTAACGCTATAACCGGAACAAACCTTCATCGAAATGGGAACTATTAAGAATCCTTATTTCAGCCACTCAAAAAAAGTTAAATCTTATTTTACGATCACAAGAGCATATAGTGACAAAAGACTCTACTAAATTACTTTTTGGAATTAATTATCTACCTTATACCTATACACCTTAACAATCCTTTCATATAATATAGCACACGGTATGAAAAATAGATGGATAGTAAAATCAAGCATTAACAAAAAGTGAAGCCGTTATGGTTTTCCTCTGCGTTACATACTCGTGCATCTCATAGCGCGAAATGATGAGTCATATATTTTTCTGTAATATAATTATAGTAACATTTTTTTATCAATATTAATAAATATATGGGTACATTTACTTCCTTTGCGTATTGTATATATTTAGATAAAGATATTCGTTTTTCAGGAGTAAACTCTAGCCACATCTGAACTGACATATACAATTTTTTTTATAGAATAAGGGTAAAAATGAGCGCGAAGTCCACATAATAGTGGGTGAATTCTGAGACCCATAGATATTTACATCTATCCTTGATAAAGAATGAAAATACAGATGCGTTATCAGCCTGAGCACTAAGACGGAATGTCTTGTTTTCAGTATAGGGTCTCTGGTTATGTACACTCACCATACAAAACACAGCAGCATTGAGCTGATATTTTACGCTTGTATCCTGTGAGAGAGTGGTCCTGTCCCGGACGAGCAGAACTATTTGTGCTATAATTGTAATACAATGAAAATAAAAATATACCAGAACGACTAGAAGTATTTCCTCTTCAACACAGACCTTTAACATCCATGACACGGAATCAATATTTCGGAATAAAATGAATACGTACTTAACTCAGCAAACTGGACCTACAATAATCAAAGAGTCCTTCAAATAACCTATACAGAAATAAAAAAACCGGCCAAGTGCGAGTCGGACTCACGCACCGAGGGTTCCGAACAAATCCGTAGGTATATAAGTTTAAAATTATTAAAAATATTTTTATTATATGATGTAACTAAAAATTTATTCTTTTCGCAATTTTTCCTTTATGTGTGCTATAATACGTTGCTCCGTACCAAATTTTAAGATTCTGAGTGCACGGGAAGTACCCTGTAGGTTTTGATTCCCTTGCGAATCTCGAAAATTTGCGGCATAAACGGTTGTACTTTTGATTACGATCACAGCTCCAAGGGACAGTAGACTTGAGTATTTGATATAAATTTCAGCTTGATACCTCCACGCGTTCTTGAGAAAAAGGGTCTTGACAGACAGACAGACAGACGGACAACAAAGTGATCCTATAAGGGTTCCGTTTTTCCTTTTGAGGTACGGAACCCTAAAAATGGAATGAAATTGTAACAAAATTGGAAACCACTTGTAATACCTTACCGGAAGTACTCTACGAGCATATATATTTTTTTGTCAATACCAAAATTATGGTGCAAATATTTACTTTAAAATACCTAAAATGCAAAAATGTTATAAAAAACGTAACTCAAAATCCAATGTCAATTCAGTTAAACTTAAAATAAATCCTGTCTGATATATTGAAAGATACTTTGGGTATTATAATTAATAGGGACACTTCAGGTTTTACTTGCAAACTTTGAAAGCAGAAACTTGGGATAATTACTCGTGGACCTCGCAAATCCCTTAAGACCTACTGTAACCTCAAATTCCTCACGGCCATTTCTGAAAGGATTTTAGACCATCATTTATTAAAATAAGTTTTATTCGTATTATACATTTTTAATAACTTTTTTCTTTAAAATATAAATGCAAATTTCAAACCAAACTACTACTTTTACTAGTTCTACTTCTAACAGTGGTAGAGCCAGGCGGCAGCTTTTGCTGTCACACGGATGGGCCGGCTCGAACCGGGGTGGTACCACGACCTCACAGAAAACCAGCGTAAAGTAGAGGTTTACCTCTGCATTTCGCTTGGTGAGTGCAGGTGGCCGGAGGCCCTTTTTACTGGAAATGAGGCATTCCATCTTAGTCCTCACGGGTGACAACGCATCTACATTTTGATTTGTAATAGAGGATAGATGTAGATATCTATGGACCGCAGCAACCACTTACCATCAGGTGGACTGTGTGCTCGTTTGTCACCCTTATCCAAAAAAAAATATTTTAAAATTACTATCTAGACTAAATGAAATTTCAAAATTCAAGTGAAGTAGTGGACTGCAATATGTACATAGTAAATAAACTTAAATTGTATAACCTTAAATGGTTTTAAGTCATTGTAGTATTTGTATGAGTGACCTTCTTAATCTTTTGGTTTGCTTGATTTTTTTCACTAAGTAAAGCCTATAGTCCCGTGTTTAATACAGGTTTCGTTTAGAGTGTACCATAAAAACAAGCCAGTTTCATCATTAGAATTCTGAATATTCTAATCAGGTCCACACTCCAACGAGTTTACGGTGGCCTTCACTACGCTTAATTCGCAAAACCATATTCTCTAACGTACTGTTACAATAGGTATAACCGGCGGTCTTTTGCTACCTTAACTTTTTGATTCTTCATGATATATACAAGTCTTATATAATCACTCGAAGCCCTCTTAAAGAGAGTTTCACCCCCAATTTTGAAAAATTGATAATTTAATTTATGAGGCTTTAGAGATTTTCGTGTCGTTAGATATGAAACTTCAGAGCTTTTACTTTATGATTTTTTAAATAAAAAAGTGTATTTAGGATAGTTGTAAACAATACCCGCGTGAAATAGCAAATTGATGCTACTGTGTTTCGTATATAAATAATCTTCTTCAAACAGCTGAACCAATTTTGATAAAACATACGAGGGTGGATTGAAAAGTACTCGGCCTAACCAAGAAAATAAACACATACTAAATCAGTTATATTTTTATTTTTCTACATAATCACCATCAAATTCAATACACTTTTGCCACCTCCCCTTCCAAGCATTTAGACCGTTGAAAAAAAATGATTCTTCCTTAGAGTCAAAATATGCGTCTACAGCTGCTTTGACCTCGTCGTTTGTCGAAAATCTTTGACCTCCCAAGTGCTTTTTTAGGTTAGGGAACAGAAAGAAGTCTGATGGTGCCAGATCAGGTGAATACGGCGGATGCGGTAACAGTTCAAAGCCACAGTTGTGAATTTCAGCCATTGACTGTACTGACGTGTGAACACGGGCGTTATCTTGATGAAACAGGACTTTTCTTCTGAGCATTCCTCGACGTTTTTCTTTTATTTCCTCTCGTAAACGACGTAGTAAGGTGCAGTAGTAATCAGAGTTTATAGTCTGACCCCTTTCAAGATAATCAATCATAATCACACCTTTCGAGTCCCAGAATACTGAAGCCATCACCTTTTTTGCCGACAAAATCGACTTAGCCTTTTTAGGGGGTGGTGAACCAGGTCTTCTCCACTGTTTTGATTGTTGTTTTGTTTCCGGTGTACAGTAATGAACCCATGTTTCGTCTATAGTAACAAAACGATTCAAAAAATCATCTGCATCGGCTTCAAATAACTCCAAACAGTCGCGTGAAATAGTCAATCGCGTCCTTTTTTGTTCAACTGAAAGCAGTCGCGGAACCCACCTCGCAGACACCTTGTGGAAACCCAACTCGTTGACAATGATGTTTTGAGTTCGTTCATAAGAGATGCCTATAATCTCGGCTATCTCTCTAATTTTTAATCTGCGGTCTCCCATTATTAAATCAAGTACTTTTTTAATATTTTCGTCAGTAGTTGACGTCGAAGGCCTTCCAGAGCGGGGTTCATCTTTCACACTCTCTCTACCACGCTTAAATTCTGCTATCCATTTTTTGACGGATGAATATGATAGAGCACAATCGCCTAATGTACTAACCATGTCATCATGGATGGCTTTTGATGATAGCCCCTTCTTATGGAGGTACTTAATGACGGCACGCTGCTCGATTTGCTCCATTCGCGGAAATTATGGCCGATTACTTTGTTAATAAATTTATAAAATCACAACTAATTATCGCACACGTTTCGAACTTCACACAATGAACGAGTCTGAACTGAACTAAATAATGTGGGTAGATTTGATTTTTAGAATTGAATGGATCTGTGTTAGGCCGAGTACTTTTCAATCCACCTAGGTATCTATAAACTACCGCTAGAAAACCTACTTTTAAATAACAAAAACTTTACCCAAATCGGTTTACCCGTTCAAGAGCTACGGTGCCACAAACAGACAGTTATACATACAGTTACACAGAGGTCAAACTTATAACACCCTATTATATCTTTTTAAATCGGGGCTTAAAATTAAGTGTACCCAAAACCAACATTCATGACTACCAAGTCAAAATATACTTACGCCTAGGTATATTTTGACTTGGTAGTCATGAATATCAGCGTAAAGTACCAGCTTAATTTCATATGGTAAATGTAGAGAATAGAAAATCCTTTTTACTAGTAACGAGACATTCTATCGTAGTTCTTAGCGGTGACAACATTTTGATTCTTAATTGAGGATAGAGATGTAAGTTTCTATGAGCCACGGCATCTTCTTACCACTAAGTGATATGTGCTTATAAGTATGAAAAAAGTTCATTATCTAAATCCACGATCGCCATTTTACATCGAACGTCCCGGCAGACGGTTAGATTTTATCTTCGTTTTAGAATATTTATTAAACAACGGTTAAGTTTATTTTGAAACTTATCTATTTTCTCAAATGTTCATTAATATCTCTGTATTTGTAAGGAAGATTTAAATAATAATACCATAAGCTTTTGGCCAAAAATATTTTATTTTTTCATACTTATATCTTTATAGCCTTTCTTAAGAATTTTACGTCTAATGATGAGAGGTTCGATGTAAAATGGGGTTCGTGAATCTAAAATTAGTCATTAATTATATTTAACGTCAATATAATGTGTTTATTATAATAGTTATAACATCAAACACCACACGCTATCCCAATAAAGCGTTTATGAATTTATATATGTAGAGAGAGTAGCACACAAAGCAAACATTTCAGATCTAGTCAGACATTCAGGTCAATGTCAAACAAGATGATTTTATGAAACATTTCGTAATATATTATTAAACTATTATTGTTTTTATTTAATAGAAAAAATAGAATATATTATAAATAAATAAAAAGTAAACATTAAGCTTAGTTTGTTCCTATGGTGGCGACGTAAGTGAAACTTATCACCCCTAATTCGTCCCGTGTGTGTCGTAATAGACGACTCTAGAAAATAGCGATAAGGCATTCTCGCTTAAGTTGACGTAAAATATCCAGACCAGCGACTGGCTGCAGCGCCATAGATGCGATACGCCTGGCACTGCCATCCTCCGCCTGCCAAGCGTGACGTGTAGGGCAAATTTTTCCTACACCGGGATAGGCCCATGTCTAGCTATGGACATTTACCGGATGATAAAGAACGTATTGACTTTATTTTTATATCTTTATTTTTCCTTTTGAATGACACTTATATTGGGTCGGGGAAAAGTTTCTTCTTATTTTATATACAAGTTTAAGATTTTTTTTTCAAAGTTTAATTAAATATAATTATAATATACAAACGGGATTATGTCACTACCTACAAGATCGCTACAAGTTATCAAACAAAATAAATATATGTGCCATTTTGTTCGACGACTTGTTGCCAACATGTAGATAGTGACATAACGCCGTTGCTGTAGAAATCTGGGGATTTTTCATAAAAATGCGACAAGTAGTTTTGACAGTCCTCTCTTATTGTTAACTTAACACTACCCAAAGAATTCTGAAGATACTAAAACGGGTAAAAATCTGAAGTTGCAAGGTCAGTACTAAATGATGGATGTATTAACACTTCCCAACCAAGCTCTTTTAATTTTTGCTGAGTGGCCAAAGATGTATGTGTGTGGTCTGGCGTTATCATGACGAAAGACCACTCCTTTTCTGTTGATCAATTTCGGCCGTTTTTTATCAATTTCTTGCTTGTGTCTCATTAGTTATTGACATTAGAGATCTAAATCGATGGTTTTGTCCGGCGTTAAAAGCTCATAAAAAACCATGCCCTTCCAATCCCACCATTCACACAGCATCAACTTATTACATGTTAATCCGGGTTTCGCTACTGTCTGTGGAGCTTGAGTACCCCTTTGAACATGATCTTTTTTGCACATTCTTATCGTAGATGATTCACTCTTTACCACTAGTGATCAATCTTTCCAAAAATGGTTCGGTTTCATGAGTACTCGATTTATTAGGTTACTTTCCGTGAGCTCGTGTGGTACTCAAATATCGAGCTTTTTTGTATAGCCAGACTTTTTCAATTAGGTCAGTTCCGTTTTGTGGTCAATTCTCAATTCCTCGGATATGTCTTATCTACTAATATGCCAATCTTGTTCCATTTTTTCAAAAATGGCATCGACTTTATCCGTATGAGGGCAACCAGAGCGAGCTGCGTCTTTAACATCAAATTCCCGGACTAAAAACGCTTGAACTAACTTGGTGCTACTCTTACTGACAGTGAATTAGGACCATAAACGTCACGTAAGTTTTTTCGCGGCTTGAGCCGAATTTTTCCTTTTTTTTATAATAAAACTTCAGAATATATCGAATTTCTTCGTTAGATGCACTCATTTTGGCAGACAGAAATACAATTGAAAAATGTCGGGAAAGTGTTTTTACTTTTGTTTTTCTTTTTCTTAATATCCGGTATATATTGAAATTAAAACCAGCCAGATAAAAACAGTGCGACCAAAGAGATTTTTCTTTAATTTTATACAAACAAAATACGAAGACACTCTTTAGCCGACCTAATTATATTTAGATCATTTGCAAATAACGAACATAATACAGTACAGTATTATATAGTACCATAATCAATGTATATAACAAGGTAAAATAAAATATAGTACTACCAACATTTTATATCAATGCTTATCATAATATCAAATAAACTTATTAATACGTCTGCATAAAAAAATATTCGTTGCATGTTTTGACTTTATCGATACATCGATATAAATAAGTAAAATTGAAATGTCTGTTTGTAATGTCAAAATAAAAGCTTTTTGCTAAATGCATATGAAAGTATATACTATACTAATAACAAAAAAACAATTTTTTAAATTTTTGTTTGTCTGTCTGTTTGTTCCGGCTAATCTCCAAAATGGCTAGACCGATTTCGACGGGACTTTCACAGGTAGATAGCTAATGTTATAAGGAGTAACTTAGGCTATTTATGTTTTAGAAAATAATTAGGATTCCGCGCAACATAATGAAAACCCTAAATTAAATGCGGGCGAAGTCGCGGGGAACAGCTAGTAACCAAAAAGTGCGTTTCATACAGTCAGTCCAATGAGTAAGTAATAGAGCAAGAGCCCGTGAATGCTAGACCTTCTTATTTTATAAAAGCTGAAAGTTTCTCAGCACATGCTCGCAACATAATATGTAGTAACGATAGGCTACTATGAAGTTTGGATCATCGTGACTCTGGCAGATAGGTAGCAAAGGTGTATAAAAAAAAGAGCGACTTAAAATTTTCAAAGTATAAAGCGTAATTTTCTTATATTTACTTCAGCAGGGCTAGCATGGGCAGGCGACAATGAGGGCATCCACGACTTTTTCTGCCACCAGGGCGGCGCCACTTTACACTGAGGTAAAATATTTGACAGCTTTCATAGCGGGGACGATAATTTCTTAGGAAAATGTAGTCTTTAAGGTTTCTTTCTGTATTATTAGTTAATATATATAAAATATTAACTAATATATTTTATTATATAAAATATTAACTAATATATTATAATATATATTAGTTAATATTTTATATTAATTACATTCAAAATGAATAAACCAAACTATAAATATAACTAAAAGCCGATGTTTTAAAAAAGAGTTACAAAATGCAAAAAATTAAAAATTAAAATTACTGACGCATTGTGTTGTGTATTAATATAATATTCTAGATAATGATAAACTATTATTTAAAACGAATTTCTCAATTAACTGACACTGTGTAACAATAAACTTTACTTCAGTCACAACTAGCGACATCTGGTGAGTGGAAGATTATTAGCCCTTATTTTATCGCAGGGGAAAGAAGAAAATGTTTATCCCCTCGCTTAGTTTTATCCATCCTTCGAGCATGGGCACACCGGTGGATATACGTAATATCCACAATAGATAAAATGGGAGATAGACTTAGATTTTTTATATGAATATAAACTTAAACTCACGTCCAATCAACTAGGATAAAATTGTCCCTTTCAAATGTCAAAAAGCATAATTTTTTATCTTTCATTTGGCTACATGCTACGGACGGGGGATATATGTCTACTCGTTATGTCAAATGGGGATATACTTCTCCCCGTTGCCGTGCTTTGGCATAAAGACAAGATAATTTTATCTCTTGCCCGTGGATATAATCGGGGGATAAATTTTTTGTTCCCAGCCCATTCTAGCCGTGCAGAATAATATAAGAAACCACGTCCTCCTCTGCTAGATACGTAGTAGTAGTTAGTATCGTGGCAAGCCCTTGCCAGACACCCTTAAACTTTAATAAATTGTAACTGTGCTTACGTTACAGTATAAAAGATGAATTTTATATGTGTTACATGAAAGATGATGATGATGATTACTATTAGAAGATGTTTCCTCAGTAGACAGAAAGTTTCGACAGTTCTAACTCCTGGCCTGACAATCGTATTCTAGGTTAGCTGTAGGTGCGAGCGCAAGGTAATATATATCCGAGTAAGATAGTTATTTGGATTGATCGGATAATTTTAATATGTTTACTACTAAAAAATCAAGGTTTAAAAATTATTGACTATAATTTAATTTTGATAATTGAGTGCAAAATAAACCTAATAAATTTGTTTGGGAATTTCATGAACTTTACTTTTAAATTCAGTTTTATACAAAATTCGACATTTCATTATAATATGTATATGTGTTCATTTGCGATTATAAATAAGTGAAAGAAAATATATTTATAAGGTTATTTAGATTCTAAGACATGCAAAATGATTTTATTATAGGTAGTACTCGACTTGCACGAATTGAACGTAGTGTAAACGGCTCCGTATTGTTTTATTTTTAAAAGTAGTAAAAAAATTAACCTTTCAATATAAAACTTACACACATCGATTCGTTAATGTCTAACTCAAAAACTGTACAACTTAATTACAAAGGAACTAAGTGAAATTAGTGTAGAAACAAAGAAAAAGTATTAGTTTTAATTGTAAACAAACAGTCTTCAAGTGCCGTGTTGTGTGTGACTCATCCAGTGACTGTGCAATCGAAACACATTACCATATTTGGTCATGGAATAACTTTTACAAGCATTAAAATTACAAACATTACCGAATTTTCATCGCATATGGATATGTTAATATAGCTCCTTGATTTAAGCTCCTGACTGTATACTCTGCGCATGAACGGTGCCGCCAGTTCAAATCTCCGGAAAACTTATATTTTTTTAAATTATATATATTTTTTTCATTATTTAATATTTGTTTTGAATAAATTTTTCTTTTTTTTTCTTTTCAAAATACTTAAAATGGCGAACAAGTGTGGAAAATGTAAAAGAGTTTTGTCTGATAGTAGAATCCTGACATGTTACAACTGTGCAAAATTATACCACGTACAATGCGCAAATATATCAGAAAAATTGTATTATCTGATAAAGGGGAAAAAGAGCAGTAAATGGACTTGTGACAACTGTATATGTAAGCGGCGGGAATGCCCTGCTGGCACCAGTTATACCCCATTAACAGCATCTGTAAGCTCTCATAAGAAAATTCTATTGCAAAAAGAACTGAACAATACATCAGCAGCTGCTTTAAAAAATACACCTACGGTTCACTCAACGGCGGCATTTACATCCGCAAGTAGTATGCATAGTCCTCCTCAGATATATAAAACCCCTGTGCAATCTGCTGTAGATGCAACTCGGAATCTATCGAATTCATTAACAAACACTTCACAAACAAATGATTTTGTGACTCAACGTGCCAAATGTCGAATAAACATTTCTACAGAGAATTCTTTTGAATCTCTATAATCAGAATTGTCAGGTAGTGAAGAAGACGAATCTGTATTAGAAACACGTATTATTAACAGAAGTTGTCCTGAAATAAGCCTTAGTCGGAAGGAAGAGCTGAATGAATTGATACTTAAACTAAATAACGTACAACAGAAATTACTTATTGCTGAAAAGGAAATAGAAAACTTGTCACTTGAAAATAATTCGTTAAAAAACAAATAGCGGCGTACGAAATGAAAACAAATAGACTGGCATATATATGTCGATCGACACCGAAGACAGAAAAGTCAAGAGGAAGAAAGAAAAATATGAATAAAATAAAAATAGATTTTCCTCATAGTGAGGTAATTACTGAAACAAAAGAAGCAAAAAGAAAAAATGATGACAAAAACAAAGAAGACAGTAAAGACGTATCGACAAGATCAATAGAAATGACCTATGAAGAATCGAACACAAATGAAAACAAAAAAATGAAATTATGCGTAGTTAGCAGTAATAATAGAAATAAAGTATTACGTGCTATAGAGAGAATGGATACTAATGGCGATTTCGAATACTGTCATTTCATCGCACCAAATTCAGGAATTAAGATATTGTTTAAAAATCTTCACACAAAATTAAAAAAATTTACTAGAAGTGATTATTGCATTATTCTCATAGGAGAAGAAGATTTTAAGAAAACAGTAAACAACAATGAACTCATAAATGACATTAAGGAGAAACTAGGAAAAATAACTCACACGAATATAATTCTTGCAGTACCTACATATGTATGTGGGGCTCCCTTGTTTAACTATAGGGTGGAGGTATTCAACAATCTTCTGAGTAATAGCTTACAGTCTCTTAGAAATGTTCACTGTTTCGATTCAAATTTAAAATTGTCTTTAAATATGTTTTCTAAGATGACAGGAAAAATTAATAATATGGGAATCATAAACATCTTTGAAAATTTGAATGAAAACTTTTTTCGTTTCAAAGCAACACAAACTAATTAGTGTTTTGTCTTGTACAGAAAATACCTTGTTTAGAGATAATCAGTATACTCATGTAGACAAGCTAGAAGAAATTGATTCACATTGTAGTTTAATGGATAGGGACTAAAAAAAGGAGCCATGTAATATCTCTATATATCACCAAAATGTGGGTGGTTTAACAACAAAAAAGGATGAATTGGATTTGTATTTAGAAACCCTGAATACCTTAAAACCACATTATGTATGTATAACTGAGCATTTTTTAAACAGTAGTAATGTTGAATTGTTTAACTTGACTCAATATCAAATATTATCTTTTAATACAAGATCAAATAAGATTAGAGGAGGTAGTCTAATATTAGGTAGTAAAAATAGTGACCTTGTTGAATCTGTGTTCTGTAAAAAATTGTACAAAATGAACTATTTTGAGGTTTGTGGTATAACGGATATGCAAACACATCTTAACTTGATCTGTATTTATAGGAATCCAGTGGATAACTACTTCAGTGCTTTTATAGGACAATTGGAGAAGTTATTGGAATATAACTTTAATAAGAAATGCATAATTTGTGGAGACTTTAACATTGATTTGCTGAAAGATACGAAACAACGGTCAGAATTTCTGTCTCTGCTTAAATGTTACAATTTTAGACCATTAATATCTTCAGTGACATACATTAAGGGTAGTGCACAATCTTGTTTGGACAACTTCATAACGAATCTCCCCGATGTTTGTATTAATGACACAAAAGTGGATCACAATGGTATTTCAGATGGGCATGCAGCAATTGTTTGCAATGTTTCTCTTCAATCCCGAAGTCAGAAAAATAAAGATCATACAGTCATATTGAAGGAAATAAGAGTGTTTAACGAGACGAACAATACCATTTTTAGAGAACACGTTCTAAAGCATGATTGGAATCGGAATGGTATAAATAGCTTTTTGAGACATCTTAACAGAATTTTTGCACAAAGTTACAGAAAAATTACTAAAAAAGTTAAAACCAGTAACAAACAGTCTCTGAAGTGGATAACACGGGGAATTAAGACATCTAGCAAAATGAAACGCTTTCTTAACTCGGCACATCGTTCTGTTACCGATAGTACTATTGTAAGCTACAAAAATAATTACGTTCGAATTTTAAGAAAGGTAATACGAGCCGCCAAAAAACACGCAGTTCAGTCTACAATAGAGCTATCGAACGACTCGGCTAAAGCAATATGGAGCGCAGTAAACAAACATAGAAAGCAAGTCTCTGTTATGAATAAAGATAAAATAACATTAAAGGAAAACGGCTTATACATTGACAGCCCTAAATTAATAGTAGATATTTTTTCCGAAAAATTTAATCATGGCAATTCTCCCTCCACAGGTAGTTTGAACGCATCAATGAAATTTCTTGAACAGAATATTCATACTTGTTCAAAGATCATGATTTGGGAACAAATCACACCCACAGAAATTACTAAAATAGTAAGAAAAATGGAGGATAAAAAATCGTGTGGCTGGGACGACATCCCAATATCAATTTTTAAAAGAAATATTGACTTATGGGCTAGTGCTCTTGCTAGGTTTTACAATGAGTGTTATGAGCAGAGTGTCTTCCCTGACCAATTTAAAATTGCCAAAGTATTGCCTGTATATAAAAAAGGGACCAGAACAGACTCGAAAAACTATAGACCTATTTCCTTACTGCCAATTCTTTCAAAAATTTTCGAAAAATTAATAAAGACAAGACTAATTAAACATCTCCATGAAAACAACATACTAAATAAACGGCAATTTGGATATCAGGCTAATATTGGAACAGATAACGCAATAGAAGTATTAATTGATGATGTTGTGACAAATTTAAATAAGAAGAAAAAGGTAGCAGGCCTTTTTCTAGATTTGAGTTTAGCTTTTGACATAGTGGATCACCAAATTTTAATTAAAAAGTTACAGCATTATGGTGTACAAGGTAAGGTTTGGGAGCTTTTCAAGTCATACTTGAGTAACAGATATCAATACGTTGAGATCAAGTATATAAATAATGAACAAGAGAAAGTATTTAAATCAAAACTAAATAAAATTAAAAGAGGTGTTCCACAAGGTTCAATCTTAGGACCTGTTCTGTTCATAATTTTTACAAATGACTTAATTCCATTTATGTACAACTCTATACCAGACATTGCACTTGTAGTATTTGCTGACGATACGAATGCAGTAATAAGTGCACAAAATATTTTTGATCTCAACAACAAAGTTAACTACATTTTAGAAGCTTTTACTCAGTGGTTTAATGCAAATAACCTTAAACTAAACCCAGAAAAAACCAAAACCATCCTTTTTAAATCTACTGCAAGAGCAAGAGATACCTTAGATATTAAATTAAATGATGAATATATATCCTGTGTAGATTCCGTAAAATTTTTGGGTATCCATATAGATTCTCTTCTAAATTGGAAACAAGAAGTAAATTTTGTAGAAAAAAAATATCATCTTCATCTTATGCTTTACGAAGCTTAAGAGAGGTGCTAACAATAAAGCAATTAAAAATGGTATACTATGCTCTAGTAGAATCTCGTCTAAGATACACTATTAAATTTTGGGGAAATAGTTATGATTACAATCTTAATAAGGCATTTATTATACAAAAGAGAGCAATAAGAATAATGGTGCGCATACCCCAAAGACAGTCGTGCCGAGAACACATGCGAAACCTAAAAATACTTACTGCGCCATGTCTGTACATTCTAGTTCTTCTTACAGACCTTGTTAAAAATTTAGATAGATATGAAACCGCAGAAGAAAGGGTAAAGCGTCATGGCACTAGGCGAAAAGATATTGCGAACCTGATACAGCCTAACCTACAGATAATTAAACATTGTGCAAGATATCAAGCGGTCAGACTATTTAATAAATTGCCAAATTGTTTAAAATGCATAACAAATGTGATCCAATTTAAAAACAGATTGAGGTCGTATCTTCTGGAAAATAGTTTTTATAGTGTAGAAGAGTTTGTAAATTCTAAATGACTGATGATAAAATATAGTTAAAAAACTGACATATTCCTTTTTGTAATCTTATTATTTCGACAAATTTCTTTATTGTAATTTTATATTTTGATATAATATGTCTTTATTGTAATTATATTATTTCCTATTATTGTAATTTTATTATTTTGATGTGGATAATTGATTGACTATTGCATGAATGATAATGTTATTTTTTAAATTTTATTGAATTAACTTGTAATTTCCAACACAATGTATTTTGTTATCAATGGAATAAATTACTATGACTATTACTATGACTATGACTATGACTATTCATTTGCATCATTATAGTCGATATCTTCATTGTCTATTGGTATACTTGCTCTTTTTTCTGTTTCTTTGGCTACCTTTTACCTGTCAAAGCTACGATGATCCAAACTTCGTAGTATCTCATCGTTCTTACCTGTGTTGTGAGCATGCGCTGGGCAACTTTCAGCATTTATAAAATAAAGAAAGTCTGGAATTCACGGGCTCTTAGTCTGTAGGTATTACGTTTATGATGTAATTGCAAAAGTACAAAAACATAAAGCTTGTAATAAGTAACGAAGTCACACAATATTTTAGTTTTGTAAATGTACTTAAGAGTAATTACGTAGCACACAGTAGTACGACAGAATAAGTGAAATAGCACGTAGTTCACCTGGTCGTTAGTAGATGCTGAGGCTCATAGACAACTACAGTTATCCCCAATTAAAAATTAAAATTAAAAATGCAGATGCATTGTCACGCCTGAGGACAGAGATAGAATACCTCCGTATTGATATATAATTCATTAAAATATCTGAAATTCTGAAGTCTACCTCTAGTCTTTTTTAAGTGGTAGAGCCAAACTGCAGCTATATTAATAGTACAGTTGTAGCACGAATGGGTCGGCTCGACCGGGGAAGGACCACGCTCTCACAGAATCCCAGCGTAAAATAGCACATTAATGATGCTGTGTTTCGTATGGTGAGTGTAGAGAACCGGAGACCTTTTTTACTGGAAAAGAGGCATTCCATCTTAGCCCTCACGGGTGACAACGCATCTGCATTTTGGTTCGCAAACGAGGATAAATGTAGACAGCCACAGCAACCACTAAAAAATAAGACACTATATTAAAAAATATTATGCTATCATAAAGTTGTCTCGGAACTGCAGCGATGTATTGGTGTGAATGGACACTATTTTGAAAAGATATAATAAATATATATCATCATTTTGATTCTTTATTGAGAATAGATGTGGACGTCTATGGGCCACAGCAACCACTTACCATCAGGTGGACTGTGTGCTCGTTTGTTACCCTATCCTATAAAAAAAATACGTTACCGTTACCGTTACAGCGCAATAAAGTCCACTACTGAACTTAGGTCTCCCTCATAGATTGCCTCACAGGGGGGATGTTCGCCATATTAGCTACGCTGGACGCTGGGTTGGCAACCGCAGTTTTATTATTTTAGTCGTTATTAAGAAAATGCTACTGCCAATCTCTATATTTATTTCCTTCTGTCGACTCTTACGACACCCACGGGTTGAAATGAGGTAATAGATATTCTTACACCGCCACTACACGGTTAGTACGAAGAGACAGCACAGTTAGTCGTAGTCTATGTAATAAGAAATAAATAAATGGTCACAAAGTATAATAGGTGTATAACTTGTTGTAAGCTTTCTGTAGTTCAGATAATATAAAATTCAAGCCCACCGAGTGACTTTTGTTTCATAGCCAAGTACGCAGAAAAAACAATACTACAAAGCAATAATTCTTGAGACGACAACCACTACCCGTGCTGAATAAATGAGGTGTTTCGGGGCTTCTTACAAGAACATTCTAGACCAATTCGTGGTCGACTCACGCGCGAGAGCAAACACAAATTTATTTCTAATACAGTTAATATAACAATTACACGCGATGTATATTTGAAACATTTTATTTTATTTCTATTTTCTCTTAGTTTTATAATGACATTAAAATAAATGTCAGTTTCAATAATTTCTCTTTAATTAAAGTTTCGTATAAGCCTTTAATTATGGTTCTATTTATAACATGATCTTCAATAATAAGGCGCTTTAATCTTCCGCTCATCAGATGGCGCTAGTTTACACTGATGTGAAGTTTTTTGTTACATAATTTTATTTAAGTGAGAGATTAGTTTTAAATAAAAGTTTGGCAGTTTCTAGGGTATTATATAAATACACAAAACAAAGCCTCAGTGGTTTGCTCTTTAATTTTTTGCACATTTTCAACACTTTTTTTTAATTTTAAATTTTTTGAATATCTGTATAATTATTTCGTATATTTATTTTTAATCCTATTAATATAAAAATCAGTAATAGTATAGACAAACAAATTATGTTCCCCGTTATGAAATCTGTCATATATTATTACATCTCGTTTTGAAGTTGCGTCACCCTGGTGGCAGAAAAAATCGCGGATGCCCTCATTACCGACGTTATTGTAAAAATCTTTTGTTGAACACGGAGACAGTGTGTGTGTGTGTCAAAAACAGAATATCTATTTGATGTGCCCTTCTGGTCAATTTAAAAGTAATGTTTCGGTTAAAAACTTACCTAAAATGTATCTATGCGTTAGAAATAAAATAAAATTATATAAGTAACTAGCTGGCCAGGCAGACGTTGTTCTGCCCTTTCCGACGACCCGTCCTATGAAAAATCCTTAAATTTGCAATAAAAAATATTGAAGGTCACTTATCTGAATAAAAACTATCCTATCTCTCAAGTTGGACAAAACTGTACACAGTGTACAAATTTCATTGAAATCAGTTCAATAGTTTAGGAGTTCATCGCGGACAAACAATGTGACACGTAATTTTTATATATAAAGATAAGGGGGATAAGCAGAACTTTGTTAATGAAATAGAAGAATTTTAAGCACTATTATGAAATAGTAGCCTCATCACCCATTAGTTATGGATACTAGTTTCGTAATAGTGTAGTACGTTAGTAGTTACTAGTGACAGATACAAACGCACGACCATTTTGATTGCAAAACTAAAAAGTCGTGTGTTTGAATCCGCCATGCGGCTATTGTCGCGATCAGCTTCTAGTTAAACCATCAAAAGTTTAATTAGAGTGTTTAATGGGAATTTTAAATCTATTAATGCAAGTGTAAATTAAAGTGAAACATGTTATGTTGTTAAACATAAATTGCGTTTCTTTTTTTACGGTAAAGTGATGTCTTGTTTTTGTTGTTATTGAGTAGTAAGATACTCGGGGGTAATGTCGATTTGCTTATTCGTATTGCAGTATTTTTTTTCGTAGTGTCAATGGCACTTAAATGTCTTTTTACACTGTATGGCTCTACTGCATAGCTACTTGTGTATAGCGCTATTATGGTGGTAGCATTAATGTGTTGGCTCGACTGAAAAAGATTTAAGCTCTCACAGAATACCAGCGGGAAATAGCAGCTTAATGCTACTATGTTTCGTTTGGCTTACAATTTTCAGTGATAGAGGTACGCTGTATTTGTTATTGTAATTGTAACACGAATGGGTCGGCTCGACCGGTGTAGGACGCTCTCACATATTACCAGCGTAAAATAGCAGCTTAATGGTGCTGTGTTTCGTATAGTGAGTGTAGAAAACTACAGACCATTTTTACTGAAAACGAGGCACTCTATGTTAGCCCTCAGAGATTTGCATTTTGATTCATAATAGAGGAATGATGTAGATGTCTATGGGCCATAGCATCCGCTTACCATGAAGTATTCTGTGTGCTCGTTACTCCATATAAAAATGTTACTTTATGCGACCGAGTAGTCGTGATGTTTTAGGTAAGAAATTCCTGAGAAAAATTTATAACCTACGAGATTTGAATTTCCCAAATGTATGGTGAAGCGTACACTTTGCTATTACGTTGGTTGAAATTTACGATAGCCGTGGGGCGTAATAAACTATAACCTATGGTCACTGCCACTATACAGATAGTAATTTATTGCATTCTAAATTTAGGTTATGAGTATAAGACATTTACATCTGTTAAGCAAATAACTTTATCAAAATGTTTCTGTGTACTTTGTAATATCTAAAACCACGTTATACGTTTAAGGTGGGGGTATGTAAGGAAAAATATGACAATTTTTTGAAACAAATTGAAGACAATTTTTTTTTTTGAATCACTACCTCATGTTATCCCGTGGGTATAGTAAGAGGCGACAGAGAGAAATAAAACAGGAGATGGGATGGGATAATATCTTCCTGATAACAACTCAAAATAATAAAAAACTGCGGTGGCCAACCCACCTGTCAGTAGTGGCAATTATGGCAAATATCCCTCATATGGGCCAATTATTTATTTATTTATTATTTTATTCTTTTTATTCTAATCCCGCACGGAACAAGTATTTGGATGGCCTGCAAATAATGTTATCTGGATGTTTGTCCTTGTGCAATGTATGTTTGTAAACTACCTCCACGATACAGGAGAAAATCCTAGAGTGGGGGTAAAGTAATTTAAAAAAAAATTGTACAAAAGGCGAGCTTAATTCTATATGGCTTTCTCTATCAGCTAACCTTGGGTGGAACAGAGAGTGATTTATGGGCAGTTAAGTAGTTATGATCAAATTCAGTTCAAATATATACATGCAACACATAAATAAAATAAATACATATATATAAAATATATATAATTGATACGAATATATAAACAAATATAGACATTTATACACGTATATTTTAATAAAAAATAATTATAAACATTTAAAGTTACGTTGACTCAACTTTGTAGGCTACGTATATAGACGTATAGTTTTCTTTTAAAATCATTTTTGGCAGGTATTGTTCGCAGGTCAGCAGGAAATTTGTTCCAGAGGGAGATGGAAGTAACTGTCAAAGAATTTGACATAAACTCAGAATGATGGAGAGGAGTAGACAGTAATAAACTGTGTGAAGAACAGAGGTTGAGAGAATGAGTGTCACTACGGAATTGAAATTTTTCTTTTAGATAAAGGAGTGAGGAAGAATCATTAAGAACTGAAAACAGGGTGGACAGGATTCGGAAATCTCTGCGCAGGCGTGTAGTCAACCACTTTATTTTTGAGAGCGAAATTCTGAAACGTGATCATATTTGCGCAGGTCAAAGATGAATCGTATACAGTTGTTAAGTAAACTGTCTAACCTGTTTAGCAGCTCCTGAGAAATATTAGTGAGCCAAACATCGGCATAGTCAAATAATGGAAGAATTAGAGATTGGACGACAAAAAGTTTAGTTGAAGGACGCAGAAAGAACTTAAGGCGATAGATAGGCTTAAGGCCAATCTAGAAGGGAAGTCTATATTTATCAGTGGACTATTGATATGATGACAACCATGGTGGTATAAAACTCATTCAAAAGTTAACTGGAAGTGGTGATCAGCATATCCAGTGCTCTTTCTACACCGCGTGGTATTTATTCCGAATCCGGTTTCTTGCTGGTTCTTCTATTAGATAAAGGGACGAGGAAGAATCATTAAGAACTGAAAACAGGGTGGACAGGATTCGGAAATCTCTGCGCTGGCGTGTATTCAACCACTTTAACTGAGAGCGAAATTCTGAAACGTGATCATCTTTGCGCAGGCCAAAGATGAATCGTATACAGTTGTTAAATAACCTGTCCAACCTGTTTAGCAGCTCCTGAGAAATATTAGTGAGACAAACGTCGGCATAGTCAAATAATGGAAGAACTAGAGATTGGACGAGAAGAAGTTTAGTTGAATGAGGCAGAAAGAACTTAAGACGATAGATAGACTTAAGGCCAATCTAGAAGGAAAGCCTTTGTTTATCAGTGGACTATTGGCTGCGGCGTCAGGGGTGTCCTCTCCCCATACCGCTGCAGCGAAGGTGAAGTCGCGGAGGAAGAGGAGTGTTGGTATGGAGATGCGCTATTCGCCATATCTTCCACAACTCTGACGGGGCCGCACCGTTGATGCGGTGGTGGTGGGGCTGCGGGAGGAGAGGAGTGTCAGTATTGCGAGGAGTCGCTCTCCCTACCCTCCGCAGCCAAATCTTGGTTGGCGGTGGAGCCACAGAACAGAACCACCGCTCTGGTCAGTAAGATTAGAGCTTCTAAGTGTTCGTTTTTCCTGGCCCCATGGCCTTCGCGCATCGGACACACGGGCGCCCTTTGCGTAAGTTGCGTAAAGTTGAAGACCACTGAGGAAGGCTGCGTTCTGGTGCGCCATATCTGAGTAGTCCTCGCCCGAGGAAGGGCCGCAATGGGGTGCCTGGCACTGGTGGGGCCGCGGATGTGTGCGAAAGTGTTCCCGTGGCCCTGCCAATATGTGACGAAGTTGAAACACCATGGGGTTTTAGTCGGTGCAGGTCAGACATAACCCGTCCTTGCCCCGCAAGGAGGGCATGTGGCATTTCACCATGTAATAGAAAAAAAGTTAAGGTTAACATTCAGTATTGCTCTAAGAGCTCGTTGAAAAGGTAAGTCGAATTGAAGGACTAACTTAACTACACGTTATACGTTTCATTGAAAGTTATACGTTTCATTGAAAAATGGATTTGCGCCGTGAACTTCTTAAAGCGATGAAGCTTCTTTAAGAGATTTCAAATGTCACCTAAAACTGAACGAATTGTTTATTGGAATTAAAATGGCATTTATAGATAAAAGCACTTCTAAGGCATCTGTGTACCGGTTGCATAATAAATTTCAGCACGGTTGACTAACTGAGAGGTGAAGAAAGAAGTGGCCGCCCTTTGACGGTTGTTACGGAATGAAACGTGCATTATACAGAATTTAACTGATGAGAATATGCGAATTTCTAATGAAGACACTCAACAAATATTGCAAATTAGATTGGGGAGAACAACCTCACTGATACTCGGAAGCAGGCCCGCATGGATGAGGACGTGACTAGATTACTAAATTCGAAGCAGATTCGTCTCGGCGTGTTAATGAAATTACTACAGGTGATGAATCCAAGATTTATCAATGCCATCCAGAAGATATCACATGTTCAGAAAAAGTCAAATAGTTGATTCGCCGGTCAGCTGTTTCAAAATGAATCAGTACGAAACCAAAGTGAAGCGATCGAGAAGCACATGGAATATTGCTTTTTTTCACTACGACGGGGTATCTGGTGTAAATTTACTTTGATAAATTGAAGTAACATCAATGCCAAATTGTATACTACTATATGCTTGTCAGAAATTTTCACTGTTTTACCATTACTTATATATTAAAATCTTACCAACGAAATATTTATAATAAAAACATACAAAATATTTTTATATTGTCACTTTGAAAAGACCTTCGTAACAATATTTGAAAGCTGATTCATATTATCAGATTTAGCTCCCTTTTAGGTCTGACATTATATTAAGATTTTACAAACGAGATATGTACAAAAATATTATTGTATTGCCTTAGCTCATAAAAAGTAATGCCTACAGAAAAAAAAATTAAAGATTAACCTACCGTCGATATAAAAGATCTTCGTAACAAAATTGAATAGGAAATTTATCTCACCAGGTTTACCTCTTGATAATAGAAGTTACGTAGACTCAATGGGTTTACATTGTAACGATTATTATTAGGATTTATTAAAAATGTTCTTAATTCTAAGGTATTGTTTCATTGCAATTAATTTTAACGCCCATTTATTAATGATAAATTGTTGCATCTTATAAAATACTATTATATCTAGACATTATGTTTATTTTAATATTTGAAATTATGTACTAATTACACGTGATGTTATTACTGTGATACTTTTACCGATTTTCATTGTGAAGTAGTTAGTGCATTACTGTATTGATCGCTTGAAGAGACCACTTACAAACAGGTGGAATGCAAAATCGTAATCTTCTTCTTCATAACCATCCATTTGGCTGCTGACATGTTCAGCTTCTGGTCTCTATCATTATTTAGTATTAATAAAAATAATTGCTGTGATCGTTACGCACTAAGATCTCTCTGTAATATTCCATATAAGCAACTTATAATTATTACTATTTAATACTAATAATACATAACAAATTTTAGAAAAGAAAATTGTCATGGTCAGTATAATTGTAATTTATGTGTTGTTAAAATTTCACAGATCCAATACAATTATCATCAATATGGCCATACCACAGATTTTGGATACCACGGTGGTGGTACCACCATCTCGTTTATGCGACACTTAAACGACCAGATTGGCGACAAGGTGCAGCGTCAAAGGTGCAAAGTGTTCCAATTATTGCAAACCCTCCTTAGAATGTCAGAGGCCCATCCAGCAGTGACCCCTTTTACTGGAAACGAGGCATTCCATCTTAGTCCTCACGGATGAGAACGCATCTGCGTTTTGATTCGTAAGCGAAGATAGATGTATATGTCTATGCGCCACAGCAACTACTTACCATCAGGTGGAGTGTATATAGTTTGTCACCCTTTTCCTTATCGAAAGCGTTATATATTCTCTAACGCCTTGGATATTTGCCACAATATATATATATGTATATATATATATATATATATATATATATATATATATGTGTGCGTGTGTGTGTGTGTGTGTGTGTCTGGCGTATGTGGACTATGAGACAGCCTTTGATTCCGTCGAAATTTGGGCGGTGCTGCAGCCCTTCAGCGATGCCAAGTTGACTGTCGGTATATCGAAGTGCTGAAGTGCTTGTACAGTAGGGCTACGATGGCTATCCGAGTACAGAACCAGAGTACGAAACCTATCCCATTGCAGAGAGGTGTAAGACAGGGTGATGTATTATACCCGAAACTCTTCACTGCAGCATTGGAAGACGTTTTCAAGCTTCTGGACTGAAAAGGATGCGGTATTAACATCAATGGCGAGTACATCACTCACCTTCAATTTTCCGACGATATAGTCCTTATGGCAGAATCGCTGGAGGACCTAAGCACTATGTTCAATGACCTCAATAGTGTCTCCCAACGGATAGGTCTTAAGATGAACATGGACCAAACAATGATCATGTTTAATGTCCATGTCACACCTATGCCGGTAGTTGTTGGGAGTACTAAGCTCGAAGTTGTTGACGAGTATGTTTACCTGGGACAAATAGTCCGACTACGTAAGTCAAACTTCGACCGAGAGGTCAATTGACGGATTCAAGTCGGTTGAGCAGCGTTCGGGAAATTACGGCACATCTTCTCGTCAGGTATACCTCAAAACTTAAAAACGAGACTTTACAACCAGTGCATGTTGCCAGTGATGATTTATGGAACTGAAACGTGGTCCTTCACTGCTGGCCGGATGAGGAAGCTCAAAGTCACTCAGCGAGCTATGGAGAGGGCTATGCTCGGAGTTTCTCTGCGTGATAAACTTAGAAATGAGGATATCCGCAGTTGAACCAGAGTGTCCGACATAGCCAAACAAATTATTAAGCTGAAGTGGCAATGGGCCGGCCATATAGCTCGAAGAACTGACAACCGATGGGGAAAAAAGGTTCTCGAGTGGCGGCCTCGTACCGGCGGACGAAGTGTAGGGCGTCACCTTACTTGATGGAGTGACGACCTGGTAAGACATGCAGGAAGTCGATGGATGCAGGTGGCTCAGGACCGTGCTTTTTGGTACTCCGTGTGGGAGGCCTATGTTCAGTAGTGACTTGTGAAGGGTTGTAATAATGATGATGAATAAAATATATAATAAAATTGGGCCATGCAAATTAATTTATTCTCGTCATCATTACCCTATTAGGAACTACTTGGTGAACTCTGCTAGAGCAGCGAGAATTCAATTGTTCACTATATTTGAGAAGGGGATTCGCGAGCATAATATTTAGTACAATAGTACTTGACGCTAGTTAGTTTAGTATTGGACGCTATCTATCATTTATGCTGTCCATTGTCTAAACTTTGTCTAAAGCCATGTTCTAGCGTTTCAAATGAAGTAATAGATATCATATGTCCGTACTAAGCGACATTTTCTAATAATACAAAAGCAAAATGTGAAAATTTAACACATACACAGCCCCACAGCTGGGCAAAAGCGTCCACTCATTTCTGTGAACACATTAAGGCCGTTAATTGTAACATAAAGCAAAAAAATAGTTTTATAAAATTTTCTGCCGAGCTGCTCCAGTGCGCTGTGACAATTTAAATATTTTTAGATCTAACGGGAAATGAACCCGGGTTGTTTGCATATTTTGAAAATTAAATATCCCTGAGTTGTATATTGCAAGTACCTATATAAGTTTTTGCGGCACTGTTGGAAACGCTCGATATAAATTTTCATTACACGGTAGTCTTACTTAAATTGGTCCGACAATTAAAAGTTTTTTGTGCCGTTTAGAATATAAATTGATTTTCAAAGACAAAATTTCCAGTAAATTGTGTCCTTTGTCTCCTATGATGTAAGTTATGATTTTCCTGAAAAAGCAGACAATGAAAATTAAACATTATTATTAAAAAACTTTGTATCGAAGTTTTTGATTAATATACTTTACCGCTAGCTAATACAAAAAAATACTAAATTATTTATTTATAGATTTTTTTACATATTTGCACAATGTAAAACTATGTTTCAGCCCGCCATCGTGTGCAATCCGCATCAGAGATCCGCATGCTCTAACATCAGCCTAAAAGCGAGAGAGCTGAAATTGCAATAACTTATCTGCCTGCCGAGCGTTTTTACCGCAAGTTTGCTAAATATTAGGATCTGTATTCGGCAATGGACTAAATAAGGCTAAAGGCTGCTGAAGAAACATATCAGCCGTAGCGGCTACTTGTCAACCGACTTCAAAAAAGGAGGAGGTTCTCAATTCGACGGTATTTTTTCATGCGTGTTACGTGAGAACTTTTTCTAGGTGAAACGGTTTTGATGATTCCTTTTTTAAGGTTCCGTAGCGAAAGGGTAACCAACGGAACCCTATTACTAAGCTTCTGCTGGGCGTACATCCGTCCGTCTGTCTGTCAGCGAGCTGTATATCATTCTCCATAATAGGTTGAAATTTTCACAGAATGTGTATTTCTCTTGCCGTTATAACAACTAATAATAAAAATAAAAATAAAATAAAAATTAAAGGGGCTCCCCTACTAGAAACGTGTTTTTTTCCTACATACTATTAAATCTTATACGATGGTACGAAACCCTTTATGCGCGAGTCCGACACGCACTTGGCCGGTTTCTATTTGAAAGTTGGTGCTTCTATGTGGTCCCATATAAATTCGATACAGATATGACCAGGAGTTGTGATATAATGCTTAATCATGCGTATTTAATTGACTTCGACTACATTGATTATGTTCTCATTTTATTTATATTGAAGTCGGTTGTACAATTTTTTTTATTTTACCATTTGTTACGTACCTAGTAGTATCAGTAAATTACGTCATTGTTTTAAGAATTTCTAGTCCCTATACACGGAATTTCCTCACATCTACGTTACTGATAACACAGTATTTTAGCAAAACCTAATGTTAGTTTATTTTTTCTCCGTAATTATTAGTGCCTGACAATAAATTCACTCCAGTTACAATATCTGCGACTGCGATGAATGCTATTAAAACAAAATTAGTGATACTTTTAAGGTTATTAGTTATACTGCTGAGCCCAGACGTCCTTTCATTTTTGAGATGATTATGGAGTAATTAGTCCACCGCTCTGTTCTAGTGCCGGTTGGCGGACGTCCCATCATATCCTCAAAATAATTAGTACCTCATAAAATTACAATTTATATCGTTGATTTACCAAGCGCGAAACTTTCGCGAGGAAACCTGCATATTTGAGGTAATTTATAGTTAGGTGTAAAAAGCAAGCCCAAGCTTTACGATTGGTTTATGTTTCTTATGAGTAATAAAACAGCGATAAAAGGCTGCATTGCATCGGCATTCAAATAAAGTACTTTCCTTGAATGAAACAAAATTCTATATAAATGCAGCCATTTTTTGACCATATTTCTGGAAAAATGTTTAAAGAATTAGGACAAAACGCATTTTGCGTTTTTGATTTCTACTTAAAAGAGCGTTTATGACACACGACGCCGCCTACATGTATGTGGATCTCGCAAATGTGAAAATTTGTTTTTATTAAAAGCTAAGCATTTACAAGTAACAACCGTTAGAGCTTGCCAAAGTCTACTGCTGAACATAGGCCCCCATAGATTGTCTCAAGTGGGGGATATTCGCATTGTTGTCACGCTTGGCAAGCAGGTTGGCAACCGCAGTTTTTATTCGTAATTAGGAAGACGCTGCTGCCCATCTCCTGATTTGTTACTCTATGTCGCCTCTACCATAAAGTGGCGGTACTAAACTATGGACTCCTCCATATCATCCCATGGGTATCGGAAGTAACAATAAACATATATATAAAACCTTTCTAAGATCAAGCTTTTATACGCGTTACTAAAATCAACATACGAGTCTGCCATCAGATGAGCACTATGGTACTATATTATTACGTTGTTAGTGATGTAAAATAATTAAGTCAAATTTTACAACATTTTAGTTGGAAAGACATACGAAGAAAGCAAGTTAATAAAAACTCGTAAGAACACTGTAAGCAAATAGAAGATAAGGTTTTTTTTATAGAATAAGGGTGACAAACGAGCACACAGTCCACTTGATGGTAAATGGATGCTGTGGCCCATAGACATTTACATTTATCCTCAATTAAGAATCAAAATGCAAATACGTTGTCACCCCTGAGGACTGAGATGGGATGTCTCGTTTTCAGTAAAAAGAGACTTCGGTTCTCTACACTTAGCATACGAAACACAGCAACATTAAGCCGTTATTTTACGCTGGTATTCTGTGAGAGTGTGGTCCTATACCGGTGAAGCCGATCCATTCGTGCTGCAACCATAATATCACTGTAACATGACTCTTAGACGTAAGATAAATATAAGATATATATACGTTGAGTATATATGACTATCATAAATATCATTTAAATTTTCCCATATTCCTTTAGCCAGCGATTTTCATATACTCTATTTAAACTAACAATAATTCGAGTAGAAACGTCGGCCGTGGTGTAATGACTTTATGATGTTGCGAACTGGAAATAGCACGATATCGACCGGCTGAAAATTGAATTAAATACGGTTTGATTTTGTTTTCTGTAAAATATTCTACTGCAATGGTGCAACACATGGGTGTTACATTTGTTTAAACATCGGCACTAATTTCCTTTTTTGATATTACCCCTATTCTAGGATCTTCTCATGTGTGGAGACATTTTACGTATATATTTGCATATGGACCAACATCCAGAGCGGGAACAATCACTTGTAGTCTTAAAAATATTGTTATAAGCGAGATTCGGACCCCACAACAGTGGCAGCCAAATGTTTAACTAGTCATCATCATCATTATTACAGCCTTTAATAAGTCCACTACTGAACATAGGCCTGCCCCAAAGAATGCCACAAAGCACGGTCCTGAGTCACCTGCATCCATCGACTTCCTGCATGACTTACCAACTTCGTCTACCGGTACGAGGCTGCCACTCGAAAACCTTTCTTCCCCATCGGTTGTTGGTTCTTCGAGCTATACGGCTGACCCACTGCGACTTCAGCTTACTAATCCGTTGGGCTATGTCGGTTACTCTGGATCTACTGCGGATATCCTCATTTCTAAATTTATCACGCAGTGAAACCCCGAGCATAGCCCTCTCCATAGCTCGCTGAGCGACCTTGAGCTTCCTCATACGGCCAGTAGTGAAGGACCACGTCTCAGATCCGTAAGTCATCACTGGCAACACGCACTGGTTGTACAATTTTGTTTTTAAGTTTTGTGGTATGTCTAACGAGAAGATGTGTCGCAGTTTCCCGAACGCTGCTCAACCGAGTTGAATCCGTCGATTGACCTCTCGGTCGAAGTTGGACTTACCATGACGGACTATTTGTCCCAGGTAAAATTACTCGACAACAACTTCGATCTTAGTGTTCCCAACAAGTACCGGCATAGGTTTGACATGGACGTTAAACATGATTTTTGTTTTGTCCATGTTCATCTTAAGACCTATCCGTTGGGAGACACTATTGAGGTCATTGAGCATAGTGCTTACGTCCTCCAGCGATTCTGCCATAAGGAATATATCGTCGGCAAATCGAAGGTGAGTGATGTACTCGCCATTGATGTTAATACCGCATCCTTTCCAGTCCAGTAGCTTGAAAACGTCTTACAATGCAGTGGTGAAGAGTTTTGGGGATATAACATCACCCTGTCTTACACCTCTCTGCAATTGGATAGGTTTCGTACTCTGATTCTGTACTCGAATAGCCATCGTAGCTCTACTGTACAAACACTTCAGCACTTCGATATACCGACAGTCAACCTGGCACCGCTGAAGGGATTGCAGCACCGCCCAAATTTCGACGGAATCAAAGGCTTTCTCATAGTGCACATAAGCAAGGCAAAGTGGCAGATTGTACTCCTCTGTCTTCTGTACAATTTGCCTAATGGTGTGTATGTGGGCCATGGTACTAAAGCCTTTTCTGAAACCGGCTTGTTCGGGAGGCTGGAAGTCGTCAAGTCTGCGTGTGAGACGATTCGTAATGACTCTCGAAAACAGCACGTAGACGCGGCTCAGAAGGGAAATCGGTCTGTAGCTCTTCAAGAGAGCGTTGTCACCTTTCTTGAAGAACAAGACCACCGCACTTCTGCTCCACGCCTCCGGTGTAATTCCACCATGGAGGACGGAATTAAAGAGCTTCTGAAGGACTTCAAGTACCGGTCTTCCACCCGCTTTCAGAAGCTCCGCTGTAATTCCATCCTCGCCTGGGACCTTGCCGTTTTTAAGGTGCTGGAGAGCCATTATAATCTCGCTCAGACTGACGTCCGGGATGTCTTCGGAATACTGTCGGATAAGAAGCGCTCTTGGATCGTTACTCACACTTGCGTGTGGCTCCAACGATGACGTGTACAGCTGCCCATAGAACCTCTCAATCTCACTCAAAATCTCAGGTGTTCCGGAAACGATGCTGCCACATTCGGTCTTCATCTTTGACAGTTGGCTCTTTCTGGCAGACAGATCTCTGGCAAAGACTTTGGAGCCTTGGTTCCGCTCGATCGCTTCTTCAATACAAGCTGTATTGAAGTTGCGCAAGTCCCGCCGCATTCATTTGGAGATCTGTCTGTTTAGTTGCCTGTATGCTGTCAAATCTGTTGAAGAATATAGCTTCATCACCCGTCTAACAGCCATGAGATTAAGAGTGTGATCGGAAAGTTTTTGTGTTCTTCTCCGGCGGGTCTTGCAGAACTTAGCTCCGACCGCATGGACAATTTCCACGAGCTTGTCATTCATATCGTCCACTTCAATGAAGTCTTCTAGGCACTGAAAACGGTTTTGTAACTCGAACTGAAAGGTTTCGGGACTTTGGAACAGAGCACGAGGAGGACGGAGCGTTGACTTCATTAGATGAGACCTCTCCAATTTAACGTTTAGGTTCAGTGTGCCTCTAACCATTCGGTGATCGCTACCAGTTTTCACCCTCGCGATCACGGAGACATCACTAAACAGTTGTCGTCTGGTCGTCATAATGAAGTCAATCTCATTTTTTGTCGAACCGTCGAGGCTCGACCAGGTCCACTTTCTGTGGGGCCGCTTCTGGAAGAAAGAGTTCATCATAAAGAGTCCCTCTTTCTTCATGAAGTCGGCCAGCTGCTGAACCCTTGGGTGCCGAGGTTGGTGCGTAAACCTGTATGACCTTCAGCGAATACTGTTTGGTGATTCTGAGTATAAGTTACGCAACCCTCGTTGACACACTTTTAATCTTTACAACGTTGTTAACGAGAGACTTGTGGACGATAAATCCAATACCTCCTTGGGACAGAAGGTCGCCCTCCCGGTGATATAGCAAGTTGTCGGATTCGAGGATTACCGTGTCCTCCCCTCTCTTCGGACCTCCGATAATCCTAAAATATGCCAGCGTAACTTGTCTATCTCTTCTTCCAGCTCCACTATCTTCTCGTCAGTCCTCAGGGTGCGTGCGTTGTATGTTGCAAGGTCGAGTCGTAGGTGGCAACCGAATCTCCACCGGAGATTCTTAGCACCCCCTGCCCCGCCGTTACCATGGTCGCCACCGTAGCCAGGAATAGCGGGGCCGCCGGGGACTGGGAGCCATCTCTTCCTTGCTCTCATAATTGGGGGGTATTTGCTATAGTTGCCACGGTTGGCGAGCGGGTTGGCAACCGCAGTTTTTTTATTGTAATTTTGCTGTTATCAGAAAGATGCTGCTGCCCATCTCTTGCCTGTTTCCTTTTGTCGCCTTTTACTACACCCACGGGAAGATATGAGTTAGTGGATATTCTTAACCGCCACTACACGGCACACGGTTTAACTAGTGCACACATGTAATTTCATTAATTTAATTCAATTCTTCATTTTTGTATGGGTATCAACATGATCTAGACTTTAATGATATTATTTTACTTATAATAAATGAAATCATATCTCACTGTATTATTTATAAATTGTAAGGCGCTAGATTCAGTGATGACCTGGTAAGAGATGCATGAAGACGATGGATGCAGGTGACTCCGGACCGTGTCTTGTGTCATTCCTTCAGGGAATGCCACAAGAAACGGTCTGCAATTCCTATGTTAACTATATAAATTGTGATGGTCTGTAATGTATCGTATATAAACGACTTCTGACTTCTTTCCTGCCAATGAAACTGTCGCATTGTCTTACGACAACAGTGTTTCTTTGTTACTAATACGCAATTTGTTCGATTGGGGTCGCTCTTTATTGAACGTTAGGCATATCAACGTACCTATGTACCCACTCACTATAGCGACCTAATTGAAAAATAAAAAAATATTCTCAAATGCTAATGTTTATGCTGTCCTGATTTTAGATAATTAGTGTAAACCTCATCTTCTTTCAACCAGTATTTACTCTGATGCTCAACGATCGGGTGGATAGAAGAGATCTTTCAGATATATGCAGTTGCAGTGACTTTTGCCCTAAAATGCTAACCTCCTCCATACCCTATTCCGCTTCTGCAGAGTTTATTTTTTTATGTAGGGTTTGTCCTAGGTGTTGATTATTGTCTCCCGTTTGTCCAATACTTTTACAGTCTCGAATTGATTCTGAAATCTTTAGGAATGAACTCTCACATCACATTACCATGGGCGACGTCAATACTGACATCTTGGTTTCCACCTTGCTCCTCTACACTCCATCATATTGTCGTGTCGGTTGGTACCCATATCCATTATTTACAGCCAATCAAAATATTGTGAGTTGTTGACCATTAAAGGACTTAATTTTTGATGGTAATGACTTTACTTTCCCTTTATATGTCGAAAAATTTCCCTTAGGAAGTTTTCCAACATAAAAAAGAAGGTTTATCTCCGTATCAAATCTCGAAAATGCATTGTTTTGGTCACAAAAATACTGATGCGTCTAAATAAAAACAGGATGAACGAAAAAGCAGAATGCAGAAGAAAAACAGATGCAGCTAGCATTAAATGATACTGTTCTCAGATTATTACTATACTTCAAATGTTGAGGAGTAACTGCTCGCCTGCTCCATAGATGACATGGTGTTTTCATAGCCATGAGGTGTATGGATCGGGATTTTCAAAGTTTTAGAAAAGTTCGTTATGTTATCTCTCACTCTTCACTAGATCAACAAACCAAATGTCGAACTGCTAAATTGTGTTATGTTAATAGCTGCTGATGTGCTGCTGAGATTAAGGATACAATCAAAACAAATAGGCTGCGATTGACATCAGCCACCATATTACCATATAAAGCCTAAAGAAGGCACGGCCTATATCCTTCCAATTATCTCTCATGTCATAAACTTGTCCTGGACTCTTTAGTTTTCCATCGTTTTTGTGCATGACCTATTTTATCTATTTGTCTAGAATCAATCCTTCTTTATACAATCTATCAAAAAACCAAAGAAAGTTCACGAATATTTTTAAGGAAACTGACAGAATTATATCATTAGTAGTTATGATTATATGCATTATATTTATTACATTTATATTATATACAAAATTATTGTAATACTTATATTATGATATATTGTTTTTATCATACTATCAATGATAGATTTTTTTTAATTTTTACGTGGTAGAGCCATGCTGCAGCTATATTAGTAGATAGTTGTAGCACGAATGGGTCGGCTCGACCAGGGAAGGACCACGCTCTCACAGAATACCAGCGTAAAAATAGCAGCTTAACGCTGCTGTGTTTCGTGTGGTGAGTGTAGAGAACTGGAGACCCTTTTTACTGGAAAAGAGGCATTCCATCTTAGTCCTCACGGGTGACAACGCATCTGCATTTTAATTTGCAAGCGAGGTAGATATCTATAAGCCACAGCAACCACCTACCATCAGGTGGACTGTGTGCTCGTTTGTCACCTTGTCCTATAAAAAAAAGGATAAAACCCGTCCAGATATACTTGGAAAGTAAAACATTATCTAGATACCAAATTTCATTCAAATCGTTAAAGCCGTTTCCAAGAAACAAATTACATTACCAGGTGACATTTTTTAAGGATAGGAATTTAGGAAAAAAGAAAAATAGGGTGTAATAGATAAACAAAGTAAAATCAGGCAGCGATGTTTTTCAATGTTATTTCATTTTTTCTACTACGTTTACATATTAAACCCTATTTTTTCCTCGATGTATAAAAATTAAGCTAGCATATGCTAGCAACTAGCACTATAAAAATGAACCTACATTTATACTAGAATTGCTCACTTAATATATAGGATTAATTTAATTTCGATTTGGTACTTCTAAAACAACTACTACAATTTATCTCTGCATCACCTTAAGGTAAACTAGTTAAGAATTCCTCAGGCATTAACATCGCTTAATGCATCATAAATGTCTATGAAATCAAATAAATAAAGTTTAATGAGAAAGAATGAATAAATTAATAATAAATTAATTAAATTAATAATAAATTTAATGCTGTAGAAATGAGGTCCTTAATTACCTTATTAATAATAATTACCTTATGCTAGGGCTGAATCTAGATGACAGGGTGAGAAATAGTGTGATAAGAGAAAAGTGTGGTTTGCAAGATGACGTTGTGACCAGGATTAAAAAAGGAATGCTTCGGTGGTTTGGTCATGTAGAAAGAATGAAAGAGGAAAGAGTGACAAAGCAAATTTATGTTGCAGAAGTGAATGGCAGGGTCGGGAAGGGACGCCCTAGACGAAAGTTTATCGACCAAATCGGCGATACATTAAAAATGGGCCAGATTAGGAGTACCCTTAACCGACGAGCGTGTATGCGTAGGTATATGGATGTGGAGGAAGCGAGAGAGGTGTGTCAGGATCGTGCCAAATGGAAGTCCGTAGTCTCTGCCTACCCCTCTGGGTGACAGGCGTGAGTGTTTATGTATGTATGTATGTATTAATGAGAAAGAATGCCCATAAATGCATCTAATATTATATAATTCAATGTAGGGGTCTATTGAAGCAAAATATGCCTTCGTAAGTTTCTTTACATCGTCCTGTTAGTAAAAAATACTGCTGTTGCTATCCCTCCTGCCAAGCATGGCAATTATAGCAAATATTCCCCCTATGAGGCGAATCATGGCATGAATGGAGGCTACGATATGGAACGAATTAATGAGTGAATGTTCTGTTATTATCAAACGCTGAAGATAGGCCTCTGTAGATCGAACTCGTGGAATGTAATTGTTGGCCCTATTTCGCTTGGCATGCGGATTAGTAAGCACCGTGTAAGGGTTCACAGAGACTGCTGCTACTTAATCTGCTCTATATTGATATCAACGATGGACATTTTCACATAGTATGCATGACAAGTTAACAAATTAACAAAAGTAAACACTGGATATATCGTCTGGTGGCTGTGTAAGAGAATCTATATAATAATTAGAGTTTTTATTTATAGGATCGGGTGACAAACGAGCACACAGTCCACCTGATGGTAGGTGGTTATTGTGACCCATAGACATCTACATCTATCCTCGTTTGCAAATCAAAATGCAGATGCGTTGTCACCCGCGAGGACTAAGATGGAATGCCTCTTTTCCAGAAAAATGGGACTCCGGTTCGCTACACTCACCATACGAAGCATAACAGTTTTAAGCTGCTATTTTACGCTACTATTCTGTGAGAGCGTGATCCTTCCCCGGTCGAGCCAACCCATTCCTGCTACAACTATACTACTAATATAGCTGTAGCATGGCTCTACCAAGTATACGCGTTTGAATTAGATTTTGCCATAGTTGCAACGCTTGGCAGGCGGGTCGGCAACCGCAGTTTTTTTATAATTTTTAGTTGTTATCAGCAAGATGTTGCTGCCTATCTCCTGTTTCACTTTCCTTTTGTCGCCTCTTACGACATTCATGGGACAATATAACGTAACTAATATTCTTTCACCGCCACTACACGGAATACTGCTACCACATTTAAGAATTTTGAGCCATGTCGACCATATGTTAACATAATTTAAAATTTATAAATTTGTTCAACCGACTTTAATGTAAATTATTAAGAATAACTCAAACTATTGGTCAGAATTTAAACCGACAGAAATTAACCACATGTGAACCACCAGCTTTCAAATAAAAGAAGAATCATTGAAATCGGTTCACTCAGTAAAAAGTTATGAGGTAACACATTAAAAAAAACATGCAGTCGAATTGAGTACCGTCTCCTATAGTCGGTAGGAAAAAAGACGGACACAAGGTGGTGGTGTAACAGAACCAATCAGCCTTTATTCATTCCCGTAGGCAACTTCCTAAAGAATGATTAGGCATTCTGCTGACATGCATGCATGTGACCTGCTCTTCAATAGCAGTCTAGGTTCAGTAACAGTTTTCATCGTTTCATCGATTAATATTAAAGATGTCTTGCGTCTATTTAATTTACGTTTATTATTCCAATGTACATTCACATTATTTAGGTGTCAAAACATAACAAAAACCTGATCTTGGATTGATAGTACGTGCCTCGGATACAAGCTAACATTCTCTACAAACAACCTTTTACTGCAGGGTTAATGAGTCTCGTTCTACCTAATAATCTTCGATTACTAGTCTTATCATTTAAAAAACTTTTTTTAATAGAATAAGTGTGACTAACGAGCTCACAGTCCACCTGATAGTTAGTGGATGCTGTGTCTTATAGTCACCTACATCTATCCTCGATTAAGAATCAAAATGCGAATGCGTTATTACCCCTGAGGACAAATATAAACTTACTATACGAAAAGAAGCAGCATTGAGCTGCTAATTCACGCTGGTATTCTGTGAGAGCGTGGTCCTACCCCGATCGGGCCGACCCAATCGTACTACAACAATAGTATAGCTTCAGCATGGCTCTACCATGTAGAAGAATGTTTAAAATGAATGTTAAAACAATGAATGTTTGGATTCCTGTATTAATAAAGACATATTTTATTGCATATCTGACACAGATTATGTACGAACTGTGAGGTCATATGTGATGTTGAATCGTTAGAAAGACACTCTAAGATATAAGTGTATACATGTAAGATCTCCAGTCGATAAACAATAATTGATCATTAATAATTTAGTGTCCGAGTACAGAACCAGTGTACAAAATTATCCTACTGCAGAGCGGTGTAAGACAGGGTGACGTAATATCCCCGAAACTCTTCACCGCTGCATTGGAAGACGTTTTCAAGCTACTAGACTGGAAAGGATACGGTACTAACGTATATGGCGAGTACATCACTCACCTTTGATTTGCCGATGATATAGGAACCTTCTTGTGTATTACTTGAACTAATAGAGGAAGTTAAATGAAACCAATTTTTACGGATTTTATCGCATATATAAATTTTTTGATTTGTGATCAATCCTAACCTAACCACAAAACTGCATAACTTCAAAATTATTTCTGTTTCTTCAAATTCTTTCTGCGTAAATTAAACCAAAATTTAATAATTTTCATCTTACGGTAACCGTGGTTAAATATGACATTGGGACGTCGAATACCCTAGTGCCCCATTGTTATGTTGGCCATGCTGTACATTACTCAAGACGTCGGGAATATGAAATAAGTTAATATACGTGATAAAATCCATAAAACAAGTTTCGTTTAAACGTGTGGTGTTCGCGTAAACATAAGAAATAATTATACAGGAAATTAGTCGTAAGCTATATGGAGCTGCTCGATCTTTGAATAGTTTACGAAACAGCTATCTTGATCTCACCGGGGAGTAACTTAATTTTTTATAATATAAGATTCATTCAGTTTGAGCAAATATGAGCATGTTTTTTGTTTTAGTAATAAGTTCATTCTATTTGTCTTCGGCGGAATGGTCATATTCAGTCACTTCTCTACAATGCTCTCTTTAATCCTCCCCATTCTCGTTATCTTAAATATCACTTTTAATTCCTTTATTATTCCAATTCGAAAGTTTTGAAGTCATCAGAAAATGGAATATCAAAAACGCCTGGCAATAATACCAAGTTTTTGAACAGGTCGTTTACTTTTCAAGCAATCCGTCTATGGAACGCTCAACCTCTGTCAGCGAGACGTGCCCAGTCCTTATCGGTTTTTCAGAAGCTGTTCAGAAGTGTACATACACAATAGTGATCTTTGAGAATCTTTAAGAAGTGCTATTTAGATGTATATACTAACGACTGGCCTATAGCTTTGCCTGGATAATATCTATTAATGTTACATTATTTAGATTTCAGATAATAAAAGATATTTAATAATTTTTTCGTTATTTTTTTCAAAAATCTCTCGTGGCATTGCCCTCTATCTGTTTGTAAAGATTCATCAGAATCGGTTCCGCCATACCGAAGATTAGGCCGGACAGACATACAGACATAGATTGAAGTTACAGCCTATATACGTCTCACTGCTGGGCACAGGCCTCCCTTCCGAAAAAAATTTAAATGGTTGTATATGACTTAATAGAAGCCAGTTAGTTGAATATTACAGAATTTAATTGACGAGTGTATTGTGTTTATAAATTAGCTTTCTCAAGTATTTATTTTATGTTTCTTTTTTCTGTTCTTGATTAAATATTCTGTTATAATTTTTAGCTTTTTGCCATCCTGTCCATCCAAAAGATGTCTGGAAGAAATAGCTTTTAGCGATAAGACTGCCCATTGTGACTTCCGCTTTCGTACATCTTCTCTTCTTCTGCTTTCGTTCATGTATTGTTTCATCACGCTTAATTTTTACCTGTTTTTCGGCTGATGAAACTACCTATGAAGGTACAGCGCAGTAGTCTAGTAGTGTAATTATGAAGCAATGTTTAGGGAACAGCAGCAAACAACTAACAACGGCAGATACTTTAAATAAGGGGAATGGAAAGTAAACAAGTCGAGTGATGAACGGATCGTAGTACAAAAACCGTTTGTAAGCGACAGTAGCCTAAGGGTAGGGTGCGGATTGCGAACTCAAAAGGTCGTGTATTCGGATCCGCCATTTGACTATTGCCGTGGGGCACCCTATCACAAGCATTTGAAACTTACAAGGAGTGGTTTAGGGGAATGTTAGTATAATGTTAATAACATTGCTAATACTTTATCTATACATATCTATACATCATCATCATCATCATCATCATTACAGCCTACATATCTATACAAATAAATAAAATTGAAGCGTCGGCTTGTAATGTTAATATTACGGCTTTTTACTAAATGCATATGAAAGTATATACGATACTTATAACAAAAACACAATTTTTAAATTTTTTGCCTGTCTGTCGGTCTGTCTGTCTGTTTGTTTCGGCTAATCTCAGAAACGGCTGGACCGATTTTGACGGGACTTTCACTGGCAGATAGCTGATGTTATAAGGAGTAACTTAGGCTTTAGTAACTTTCTTTTATTTTAGAAAAAGAATTAGGGAATTGCGCAAAAAAACTAAAACCCCAATTAACACGCGAACGAAGTCGCGAGGAACAGCTAGTTTTAAATATTAAAAAGAACCGACTTCGAAATTGTATCGTCGTTTATATGGAATTTCATAGTACACACAGTCAGAGACCATTATTTGCTGCGGAAATTTTTTTATATGAAGACTTATAAAGCATAAAATAATAATTGTAAGGTGTTAGTGTCAAAACGGAATGGCGAACGTTTCTCGGATAATAAGTGGTCGGATGGAATAAAATTTCGGCATTTTTATTTTCATGGAGGATTTGTAAGCATCCAGTCTAAATAATAACTTTTATGGTAGCACAACCTAATAATAACAGTACGCTAGGAAGTTTCAATTTTAAAAATATGAAGAGGAGAGTTGAATGATTGAGATTATTGTGTTAATCAGCTGACATTATTCGGGTAACTTGGTTACTATTGCGTGATCTACAATTCTTCGGCGATTTACATCCTGATTTCTGCTACATAGATAAATCAGTATTAGATCTCTGAAAAGGCATTCTACAGGGCCATCAGTAGGGCAAGGTGGCGATTCTATGGCGCAATAGTGCGTTTTACAACGGTTTTAACGCGTCTTTTCCGGTACTCCTACTCCCAAGGCGTAGTCCCGAATTCATGGAAGACAGCTTTGGTGCACCCGATCCCCAAAAAAGGCGACCGCTCAGACCCGTCCAACTACAGGCCTATAACCCATCACCTTGTTCTCCAAAATAATGGAAGCCGTTATAAACTGCTAGCTCATGAGGTACCTTGAGGTTCACCAGCTGATTAGTGACCGCCAGTACGGTTTTCTTCGGCGTCGATCAGCTGGTGATCTTCTAGTCTACTTAACTCATAGATGGGCGGAGGCAGTAGAGTCCAAGGGGGAGGCATTAGCCGTTAGTTGGACGTAGTGAAGGCCTTTGATCGGGTCTGGCACAAAGCGCTTCTTTCGAAGCTTCCTGCCTATGGGCTTCCCGAGAAATTGTGCAAATGGATCACCAGTTTCCTTGCTGATCGGAGCATCAAGGTCGTAGTAGACGGTGCATGCTCTGATCCCAAGCCTATCAATGCTGGTGTTCCACAAGGCTGCGTGCTATCACCAACGCTGTTTCCTCTGCATATCAATGATATGTTGCTAACTGGTAGCATTCATTGCTATGCAGACGACAGCACTGGTGATGCCTTATATACCGGCCGTGCCAATATTTCTCGGGAAAACGTCGCCGAGTACCGAGACAAACTTGTGTCTGAATTCGAGTCTTTGCTTAACAAAGTCTCAGTTTGGGGCCGACTAAATCTAGTCCAGTTCAATCCCCAGAAGACACAAGTTTGCGCGTTTACCGCTAAAAAGAACCCCTTTGTCGTATCTCCTCAGTTTCAAGGCACTCCCCTTACTGCCTCAGCCAGTATCGGAATCCTTGGCGTCGACATATCGAATAGTGTGCAGCTTCGTGGTCATTTGGAAGGGAAGGCCAAATGGCCTCTAAAAAGCTTGGCGTGCTCAGCAGAGCGCGACAGTATTTCATGCCGGCACATCGCTTGCAACTTTACAAAGCGCAAGTTTGGCCCCACATAGAATACTGTTCTCATCTCTGGGCCGGGGCACCCCAGTGTCAGCTCCTTCCACTTGACCGCATCCAGCGCAGAGCGGTTCGAATCGTCGACGACCGAGTTCTTTCTGATCGGCTCGATACACTGGCACTGCGTAGAGATGTTGCATCTCTTTGCGTATTTTATCGCATTTATCACGGGGAGTGCTCTGAGGAATTGTTCGGACTAATTCCAGCCGCTCAATTTAACCATCGCACATCGCGACAAAACTTGCGTTACCATCCATACCATCTGGATGATTGGCGGTCCACCACTGTGCGATTTAGAAGATGTTTTCTCCCTCGCACGACTTCCTTGTGGAATCAATTACCACCAGCGTATTTTCCGGACCGATACGACTTAGGAACCTTCAAAAAAAGAGCTTACACCTATCTAAAAGGTCGGCAACGCATCTGCAATTCCCCTGGTGTTGCGGTTGTTCATGGACGGCGGTAGTCACTTACAATCAGGTGAGCCGCATGCTCGTTTGCCCCTTATTCCATAAAAAAAAACCTATTTGTCGCGAAATGTGACAATGCCCGTTTTGCTGCGATAAAAGCAACAACCTGGCTATCATGGCACATTATTATAGTGTGTTTATATGCCCACCGGCAGTTCTTTTTTTACTGGAAACAAGGCATTCCATCTTAGTCCTCACGGGTGACAATGCATTTTGATTCGTTATCGAAGATAGATATAGATGTCTATGAGCCACAGCCACCACTTACTATCAGGTGGACTGTGTGCTCGTTTGTCCCACTTGTTCTACAAAAAAAATACGAAAATTTTTACACTTTTCATTTACTATTCATTACTATCACCTACTATCAAGTTCATTACTATTTTTGATATTTAGATATTCGATCGAGAATAGATGATATATGAAGGTGTCTTTGAGTTGCAACATCCACTTACAGTCAAATTGAACGTGTGTTCGTTTCTCACCCTTGCTCCAGTTAAAAAAGTAATTTGCTACGAAATGTATGGGAGAATTTTGTGTGATTATTTAAACTGCCACAACTTAATTTTATATAAAACTGATGTGACACATACTTACAGTCCACCTGATGGTAAGTGGCTACTGCAGCCTATGGATCAACCAATCACAAACAAAAAAGGCTATATGCGATAAACACCTAAGTCTAAAATAGACTGCTAGAGAGCCTATAATTATACTGGCTATCTATAACTTTCAGATCGGAACCCGGTAGTGTTAATGATTGAGTATGCACATAAGCTACGTGGGTAAAATAGGTGCTTTTTTTTGTAGGAGAAGGGGCAAACGAGCATGTGGCTCACCTGATGGTAAGTGACTACCGCCGCCCATGAACAACTGCAACACCAGGGGAACCAGGGGAATTGCAGATGCGTTGTCTTTCAAAAGGCGTAGGCTCTTTTGTTGAAGGTCTCTAAGTCGTATCGGTCCGGAAAAATCGCTGATGGTAATCGATCCTACAAGGAAGTCGTGCGAGGAAGAAAACATCTTCTAAATCGCACAGTGGTGGACCGCCAATCATCCAGATGGTGTGGATGGTATCGAGAGATCTGCCGCGATGTGCGTTCGTGAAATTTGGCGGTTGGGATTAATCCAAACAATTCCTCAGAGCACTCCCCGTGGTAAATGCGAAAGAAAATGCAAAGGGATGCAACATCTCTTCGCAGTGCCAATGAATCGAGCCGATCGGAAAAGACTCGGTCGTCAACGACTCGTTAATGCGGTCAAGTGGAAGGAGCTGGCACTGGAGAGCCCCTGCCCAGAGATGGGATCAGTATTCCATGTGAGGCCGAACCTGCGCCTTGTAAAGTTGCAGGCGGTGTGCCGGCATGAAATACTGTCCCGCTCTACTGAGCATGACAAGGCGCGACCGGTGTATAGAGCATCACCAGTGCTGTCATCCGCATAGCTATGAATGTTACCAGTTAGCAACATATCATTGATATGCAGAAGAAACAGCGTTGGTGATAGCACACAGCCTTGTGGAACACCAGCGTTAATAGGCTTGTAGTCGGAGCATGCACCGTCTACTACGACCTTGATGCTCAGATCTGCAAGGAAGCTGGTGATCCAATTGCACAATTTCTCGGGAAGCCCATTGGAAGGGAGCTTCGAAAGAAGCGCTTTGTGCCAAACCCGATCGAAGGCCTTCGCAATGTCCAAACTAACGGCCAACGCCTCCCCCTTAGAATCTACTGCCTCCGCCCATCTATGAGTCAGGTAGACCAGAAGATCACCAGCTGATCGACCCCGATGAAAACCGTATTGGCGATCACTAATCAGCTGGTGATCCTCAAGGTACCGCATGAGCTGGCAGTTAATAATGGATTCCATTATTTTGGAGAACAAGGAGGTGATGGCGATAGGCCTATAGTTGGACGGGTATGAGCAGTCGCATTTTTAGGGATCAGGTGGACAAAAGCTGTCTTCCATGATTTCGGGACTACGCCCAGGGAGTAGCAGTACCGGAAAAGACGCCTTAGGATCAGTGCCAACTCCTGAGCACACGTCCTCAGCACAATTAGGGGGATTCCGTCAGGCCCACTCGACTTCTGGATTCTTCAGGGAGAGAAGTGCTTTGCGAACCGAGCGGTGTGAGAACCGCACATCCGGTATGGAGCACTCACACCGCGGGATGGTCGGCGGTGTTTTCCCCCCGTCATCAAGAGTCGAGATGGTCGCAAAAAGGGGGCCTAAAAGGTCGGCATTGTCTTTTACGGCTTGGGCCAGTGAGTCGTCCTTTTTTTTATAGGATAAGGGTGACAAACGAGCAAACAGTCCACCTGATGGTAAGTCGTTGCTGCGGCCCATAGACATCTACATCTATCCTCTATTACAAATCAAAATGTAGATGCGTTGTCACCCGTGAGGAATAGGATGGAATGCCTCATTTCCAGTAAAAAGGGCCTCCGGCCACCTGCACTCACCAAGCGCAACGCAGAGGTAAACCTCTACTTCACGCTGGTTTTCTGTGAGGTCGTGGTACCACCCCGGTTCGAGCCGGCCCATCCGTGCGACAATAAAAGCTGCCGCGTGGCTCTACCACTGTTTAGTCGTCCTCCCTGTTTGGAGATGGTAGTGATGGCTTACAGAAATTCACTTGGACAGCCTTAGCGAGAGACCAGAATGCACGGGTTCCCGAAGGAAGGCGAACTAGTTTCTCGCCAATTCTGCCTATGTTCTTTGACTTTGCCATGGCAATAACTCTTTTGAAGGACCTGCAGGCGAAGTTATACTTCTTTTTAAGTATGCTGTATTTACATCCCGAGTTGTCGAAGCTGCTGCCCAGGCTTGATGACACTCCTGCTTACTGCGTAATGTAGTCTTACAGGAGCATTCAATCCAAGGCTGAGATCTGCCTCCGATGGGTACCACAGATGATGGAATAAATAGTTCCATTCGCTGTAGCACCACATCAGTGACAGAGTCAGCAACAGCGCTGGGATCATCCGGCGAGAAGCAAAACCCGCCCCCATGGGTAGGATGTAAAGAAAGACCGCATTCCGTCCCAGTCCGCCGACCTGTAATGCCAAACACGGCGGCAACCTGCAGAACGCAACCGCGAGGGGAGCGTGAGTGGCACCACACTCCGGATCAGACAATAGTCCGGACAGCCGAGAGGGGCATCGACGGAAACCTGATATCCATCCGGATGAAAGGTCAGCAGAAGGTCCAACAGGGAAGGTGTATGATCCTCCACATCTGGAATCCGCGTAGGCGAAGTAACCAGTTGTGTCAGACCATATGCCAAGGCAAAGTCATAAACAGATCTCCCCGCATGATTGGTTAAACGTGAACCGAGCCATTCGGCGTGGTGGGCGTTAAAATCGCCAAGGATCACGATCTCTGCGGATGGGATCTGTTGTAGTAAGGAATCTGTAGCCATTTGGACGTGGTCGATGAGTCGGTCTGTTTCGGCATTACCACTATGGGACCTATAGAGGCACCCGTAGACGCGCGGATGGTCGTCGCTGTCTACGCGTAGCCAAAGGATGGACAGTTCCGAACCTTCAAGACTGCCGAGGCGTCGAGAACAGATGTCCTCTCTGACATATACGCAAACTCCAGCCTGAGGCACAAAGGAGTGCTCCAATTTGTACCCCGGAAAGGAGAGATATGAAGTATCAGCTGGAGAGGACACCTGCATCTCGGTCAGAAAGAGCAAGGGCCGCTTTGCCGTCTCAAGGTGGTAGTGCACGGCGTTTAGGTTCAAGTGAAATCTCCTGCTGTTGCAGAAATTCACGGATTATTGCCCCGAGCAGTTATGTTTTTATGCGGAATTTTTTGGAATTTGGAATTTGACAGCCTGACATGAGGCAAACCTCTAATATGGGAGTAGCCTTTATCCAGCAGTGTAGTGTTAGTATCCTGATGAATTAGAATTATGATAAATTTATTGTATAGCCACTTAAACCCAAATACAGTTGTCTAACCCGGGTTAGATCTTACCGGCACCAATGAAATTTTTCATTGCAATTTTAAGTGCTGATATACCAAGTGCTCGGCGGTGAACAAGGACAACCGCATGTCTGAGAAACTAAAAAAATATGTCGAAGGCATGTGAATTCTGCCGACACACATTGGGGTAGCGCAGTGAACACTGTCTTGCTCTGAAACCCTGTTAGAGTTGAGAGGAGGCCTTTACCAGAGAGTGGGACATAAATACTCCTAGGCTGTAACCTTACTTAAACTTTACAATTATCTGGAGCACTAAGTTTAGGTAATAGAAAATTAGTTTCAGCACAGAGGTTAGGTTAGATAAGGTCGAGGACCCAGACAGTTCACCCGGGCCTTTACCCTCGCGTACCTAAAGCACTTCGCATTTGTGAGGCGTCTGTTAAAATACAAAATAATCTCCGAAAACAAGCTAGACACGGTTATATAAGTTTCGTTAAAACTAATTAACAACTAATTGTTAATTTCAATCATTTCAAATCAGTTCCAGTATTCAGTGCTACGACAACTCCATTTTCTCCAACATAGCCTGAAAATACTGTAAGTTTATAATTAATCTTGGCAACAAATTTTTCAGATTCATATTGTTACGGTGGTAAAGTTTTGTAGGCAATATTAATATTAAAGTTAGTTAAATCTAGTAATAAAAACACAAGGTAATAGAAATTATTAAGAGATTCTTTTCTTCTTCTTATTTCATAAAGAATACCATTCGAAGCTCTTATTGCGAATTGCGAGTGTGCTCGCATACAAAAAGCTTTCTTTCACGAGTCCCAAATATCACATAAGCGTAAATGACAAACATTGTGAAACAAAAGATCTTTTACATCACAAGTAATTGCAATTTTTAATATTAACTTTTATTAAGGCTTGGAAAACTGAAGAAACAATGAATAAGACGTTATAATATTTTTATTCTTATATTTTAATGAGTAATTCTGATTATGTTAGATATATAAATAATAAATAAGTTGATCCTTGTTTCTTATTACATAAGAGTAAGTACAACACAGGTACGCGTAAATGAACAGCATAATAGATATTGAAACTATTTAAACGTTACTACTTAAGTCCTCACCTTTAGAAGCACTCATTTTCGTAGCTCCAGTCTGCTTCAAATGTGTCACCAAGGTCTCATTTTGGTTATGGTAAATATATCACTAATTTATTGGTTTTATTTATAGTATTAATAATCTATCGTTTAATGTAACACCTAACATATTACAGCTACTTTTACAAGAGTGTATAAAGAGCTTTTTCGCTTTTTAATTTTTTTCGTAAGGAACACAGTTTTAAATGCGTAGTTGTTATCAGTAATTTCGCTAATAAACGAAGTAGCCACTGCGTTTGCCGCAAATGTCAAGAAAAAGAGTGCAACGGAAACAAGGTTGAAACGCTAACGCGGGAAATTGTGTCAAGTTTCTCCTGGCAGTGGCATAATGTGACCGCGACAAGCACTGCAACATAACCTAAATGAAAACACTGAAATACAGATACTTTAAAATCTCGAATTCAGTCCCTTAATACTAGAAGTATTAAATTTCTTTCCATCCACAGAAGAAAAAAACACGAGCCACTTTGTTCGATATCAGTACTAAAGTAATATACAGAAGCAATTTTTATCTGTGCACATTTTTACATTTTCAAACTATTTCAATTTTCGAATTTTTGACATAACTCGTGAGATGCAGTTTCGCGCGACACAACATCCCTCTTTCGGGTTAGCAGAGAACTGAATGCACCGATAGAGGCCGTTGCTAGCGAAATTGGCGCAATTTTGACGCATGCGTAAAACATTCGCGAACCGGCGGGAGCCGATATGACCCGACGCCCCTCGCTTGATAGAAAAATCGAGGACGTAACGTGACGTCAAGAACTCGTACCACAATTACAATGTGGGTTAATCGAACATAACAAAACAATTTTTAACTGAGTCCTTATAGTCCAGCATCAAAAGTGAAGGTGAAAAAACTACATATTAACTTTTATAATAGATAAGTATTTTGTTATTTTTAAACCAAATTTTATAAAACTTATTATTTTAGGGCTATGCTCCGTTTGGTGATAAATTTACAAATTATATCTGCAGTAGAAACAGAGTGAACGACATAGCCCAAAGCTGAAGTGGTAATGGGCCAGTCATATAGCTCGAAGAACCGACATCAGATGGGGAAAGAAGGTTCTAAAGTGGCAGCCTCGTATTGGTAGGCAAAGTGTAGATCCCCCCCTCCCCCTATCCCCCCCCTCCCCCCACTAGCTGGAGTGACGACCCGGTAAGATATGCAGGAAGTCAATGGATACAAGGTGGCTCAGCACCGTGCTTTGTGGCATTCCTTGGGGGTGTTCTATTTTCCGCAATGGAGTTGAGAAAGGCTGTAATGATGATGATGATAAAATCAATAACTGTAAGTTTTTTCTATTCACAACTATCGATGCACCTATTAAGCACGGAAATCTGGGTAAGATTGAAGTTCTACATGTATAACTTAATAAGTAATTATGATCTTGAATTTTCATGTTTATTCTACTACAGATGTTAGCTGGTTTAAGTTCTAGCACGCCACTCGGGATCAATGCACAGAGGGATCGTGAGTTATCAGCCTCGTGAAATCGTATTTTAGATCCAAATGACGACGGCTTACGTAGGCGCTGGCTACCAATATGACGTGGTCTTACATTTATACTACAACTTTCAACAGTCCTATCACGTGTGCTCACGTGCCGCATTCTCTAAAGCTGCTTATCCATTTGATCAGCCTTAGGCCAAGCAGCCTCTACTTGTGAGGCAGACTGAGGCTGCTCACCTTGAGGCAGAGAGTCGAGGAACGTTGCGGATCAAAGTAAGGCGTCGAGATTTTTTTGGCAAAATAATGTTTACCGAGCTTTTCAATGGTTGCGTGATTCGCTTCAAAGCATGATGAAGTATGAAGATTGATTTCGTGAAGTCGCATTTATTTATGTTCGTCTGGTGTTGTGCAGTCCAACGACATCAAATTTCATTTACTATTTCCAGTCTGTACTGGTTCACTGGTACCGTATAAGACATAAAATTTCGTATGTGAATTGGTATTTTTTTATGTTAAACCATTAAGGGCCCTTAAAATTTCTATTGGGCCCAAAAACGATTGTCTCCTTTCAGATCTATATTGTTATGTTCTTTTCTTGTTGCGTTTCTGTCCAACGACATCAAATTTTATTTACTATTTCCAGTCTGTACTGGTTCACTGGTACCGTATAAGACATAAAATTTCGTATGTGAATTGGTATCTTTTTTGTGTTAAACCATTAAGGGCCCTTAAAATTTCTATTGGGCCCAAAAACGATTGTCTCCTTTCAGATCTATATTGTTATGTTCTTTTCTTGTTGCGTTTCTTTTATCATTCATAAACGTTATTATCGCGCAGCTCCTCTTTATGAGAGGGGCTTAAGTTCGGCATAAGTACTGCTTGACGTATGTACATATGTTATAATCGTTCAATTGACGGAATGGAGCAGAAAAGAGCCTGCTGTGGTAATTTAGTACAGTTAGACGGTTACACACAATTCTTAACATCTAACATATTGTAATAAATATAATAAATGTATCTAATAAATTCTAACATATTCTTAATGTCTAAATGTTTTAACTCTTAGAGATATATTTTATGAAATACTTATCTATACAAATAAATAAAATTAAAGTGTCTGTTTGTAATGTCAAAATGACAGCTTTTTACTAAATGCATATGAAAATATATACGGTACTTAAACACAATTTTTTTTTAATTTTTGTCGGTCTGTCTGTCTGTCTGTTTGTTCCGGCTAATCTCCGAAACGGCTGGACCGATTTTGACGGGATTTTCACTGACAGATAGCTAATCTTATAAGGAGTAACTTAGGCTACTTTTAATTTAGAATAATAATTAGGTTTCCGCGAAAAAAATTAAAACCCAAAAAATCTAATCGTTATAAATTCCACGCGAGTGAAGTCGCGGACTTTCTTTCTTGAGTGGCAGCCTCGTACCGGTAGGCAAAGTGTAGGGCCACCCCCCACGAGATGGAGTGACGACCTGGTAAGACATGCAGGAAGTCGATGGATGCAGGTGGCTCACGACCGTGCTTTGTGGCATTCCTTGGGGGAGGCCTATGTTCAGCAGTGGACTTGTGAAGGGCTGTAATGATGATGATAAAGTCGCGGGGACCAGCTAGTCGTTTAAAAAATTTTGACCTAGCTGTTTGCATTATACTTTGGACTGCAGTAGCCACTTACTATCAGGTGAACTATAAGTCCGTTTTTATTGTGTTTTTATTTAAAAAAAAATCCTTAAAGATATAACATTCTACTTCTATTTCATCAGCCTAATAAAATTATTGATAAATAATCACCATGATTGTAAGACGATGCCAATGTTCCTCGGGAAAACGTAGCCCAGTACCGGAACAAACTTGTGTCTGAAGTCGAGATTTTGTTGAACAAGAACAAAGTCTCGGACCGGAGGCGAATAGATCTGGTTCAATTCAATCCCCAGAAGACACAAGTTTGCGCGTTTAGAGTTTCAGAGCATTCCCTTTGTTGCCTCAGCCAGTATTGGAATCCTCAGCATCAACATATCGAATGACTTGTAGTTTCGTGGTCACTTGGAAGAAAAGGCCAAATCGGGCACTCAAAAACTTGGCGTGCTTAGCACAGCGGTACAGAATATCATGCCGGCACATAACTCAATGCCGGCACATCGCCTGTGACTTTACAAAACGCAGGTTTACATAGCAGCCTTAAATAGAATACTGTTCCCATCTCTGGGCTGGGTCTCCACGGCGGTTCAAATCGTCGCCGACCAAGCCCTTTCTGACCGACTTGACTCACTCGCACTGCGAAGAGATGTTGCATCTCTTTGCGAATTTTACCGCATTTACCACGGGGAGTGCTCTGAGGAATTGTTGAGATTAATTTCAGCCATCATATTCCACGAACGCACATCATGACAAAATTCACGATACCATCTACACCATCTGGATGCTTGGCGGACCACCACTGTGCGATTTACAAGAAGTTTTTTTCACTTCCTTGTGGAGTTGTGCGAGGACTACCACTTGCGATTATTCCGCACCGATACGACTTAGGGAACTACAATTAAAGAGCGTACTCTTCTTTAAAAGGCTGGCATCGCACCTGCCATACCCATGGTGTTGCAGTTGTTCTTGGGCGGCGGTCGAAACTTACCATCAAGTGAGCCGCATGCTCGTTTTCCCCCTCTTCTATAAAAAAAATTAATTGTTGATCGCATTTAATCACACCCGTGCCTTCTTGTCATTTCCTATATTGTCTCTTACGAAAGCTTCCCTTAATAAATTTTTAAGCCGCTAGTCATCAAAAGATAATAGATAAAATCCGTCAACATGCATATATGCCACGGAGAACACTTATTCTCAAAAACCTTTTTCAGAAATAAGAGCAATGACTTAAAGCTGGATAGCTACCACCCACTTACCTCTTTCTAGCTCCAAATAGCAATGTAAAAAGCAGTGCTGTGTTGCGGTCTGAAAGGTATAGAAGAAGGGGGGAGGGGGGTATTTTATTTTTTTGATCTATCACGAGATTTACTATATTCTTCTTTCTCCTTCTCCGGCCCGAAAAAGTCCACAGCCAGACTCCCTTCAGACAGACAGCCTTCTCCGTTTTAGGGAGGTCGTCACGCTTGGTAGACGGGTCGATGATTGCAGTGCCAGACATTTCGATTCTTTGACGGTGCTGCCTGTCGCTGATCCAGGTATTTTACATCTGACATAGATGAACAGTTATGCTGCCAAAGTTGCCAAAATGAATTATAACTGCTGAAACCTATTCGTCTTTTATGATTCCAACGGTGCGAAGTTACCTATATTCAGGGGGTGCATTGCAGTTATTCTGTTTTAGTGTTTCGTGCCAAAATTAGCTAAACGATCACTTACGAAATCACTTCGGTAGCCGTCCGTTCGACCAACCTTTTGTGCAATTTTTGTCTCAAATATTTGATCTAATAATTTGAAGAGCACAGAGATATTTTTATAGAATAAGGGTGACAAGCGAGCACACACTCCACCTGATGATAAGTGGATGCTGGCCCACAGCGGCCTCATATTTATTTCAGACAACCTATACACAAGAAATTGTTGACAACAAATGGCTGAGAAGGTAGTGTACATGAATTATACAATTAAGTAACAATTAAGTTAAAACACATGCGTGGGTGTCGTGGAACACTCGGTTTGAACGAAATTCTTTTCGTAGTTTATTATTATTGATTAACAAATACAAATAAATGAATTACTAGCGTCTATTAAAATTAAGCGTCATTTATAATAAAATAATGATTATTTCATAGCAAGATAAGAAAAAGTAAGAGGGAGATGGATATTATTCCATCTCGCTTTTTTTATAGCTGCCAAGGCCATCTCGATTACGTCAGAAGGGGTCGTGACGGAAAAATCTTACACTTTTTCTCGCCTAGTCCGCATTTGCCAAATTCGTACCGTCCGATAAGGAACTTCGTTCCAAAAAATAAAAAAATAAATACACAAGATGATGACAATTAAGAAAAGTAGGATGGATACAAGAAGAGATGAAAAGTATGATAGGATTTTTTTTTAATTTATTATTTTTATTTTATTTCTTTTAAATACTAATAATACTATTAAACATTACTAATATTCCCTTTAATCAATTCTAGTAAGCTTAAAATGCTAGTTTTAGAAGTGGTTCACGACAGTTATCGAATGGCGGATTAGAACCCACGACCTTTCGAGTTCACGGTCCGCAATCTGCCATTAGGCTACGGACGCTTTATTATTAATTATTACTTGAAACTTTGAAATTTTGTAGTGGCTTGAGTAGATTTTTGACAAAAAAGTATTAAGGGCGGAGAATTTGTAGAGGCAAGAGTTTTACGAGCGTACAACTGTAACAGAAAATGGAAGACGAGGTACGAAGAGAAAAAGAGAGTTAGCGTCTGCTAGAGTGATTTTCACTTTTCGAAAGAACTAAGTCTTCCTTCACTAATTATAGATATGGAAACGTTATCAAATTTCGAAATGGTAATTATATCATTCCGAAATTTGGTAAATATTCCATGTGATAGCTTGAGTTTCGTAGTATGCAATATTATAATAAGCGAGAATGCAACAAGTTGAATTAAAAATTTCGTACAACCGACTTCAATATAAATATAATGAGAATATCATCAATGTATTCAAAGTCAATTGAATAGTCATTTATAAGAATAACTAAAAAGTAGTGGTCAGATTTTGATCAATTTATACGGGACCACATGAGAAGTACCAGATTTCAAATAAAAAAAAAATCATTAAAATCGGTATATCTAGAAAAAAGTTATGAGGTAATACACATAAAAAATACAGTGAAATTGAGTAACTCCTCCTTTTTTTGAAGTTAGATGAAAAAAAGAATATTCTCATTGTAAATGTAAATATAATAAGCGATGAATACAGAACGCGCCTAGTTAAAATATTATAGCAATGAATACTCGTATCCATATCTGCTATAATGTTATTAATAGTACGTAGGTGTCGTGTGTCCATGTCAGTGATACCATATGGTCTGACACAACTGGTTACTTCGCCTACGCGGATTCCAGATGTGGAGGATCATACACCTTCCCTGTTGAACCTTCTGCTGACCTTTCATCCGGACGGATATCAGGTTTCCGTCGATGCCCCTCTCGGCTCTTCGGACCATTGTCTGATACGGAGTGTGGTGCCACTCACGCCCCTCTCGCGGTTGCGTTCTGCAGGTTGCCGCCGTGTTTGGCATTACAGGTCGGCGGATTGGGACGGAATGCGGTCTTTCTTTGCATCCTACCCATGGGGGCGAGTTTGCTTCTCGCCGGATGATCCCAGCGCTGTTGCTAATTCTGTCACTGATGTAGTGCTACAGGGAATGTCACTATTTATTCCATCATCTGTGGTACCCTTCGGAGGCAGATCTTAGCCTTGATTTGGTCGCTCCTGTAAGACTGCATTACGCAGTAAGCAGGAGTGTTATCATGCCTGGGCTGCGGCTTCAGCGACTCGGGATGTAAACACCAGCACACTTAAAAAGAAGTATAACTTCGCCTCCAGGTCCTTCAAAAGAGTTATTGCCAAGGCAAAGTCAGATCATATAGGCAGAATTGGCGAGAAACTAGTTCCCTTCCTTCGAGAACCCGTGCATTCTGGTCTCTAGCCAAGGCTGTCCAAGGAAATTTCTGTAAGCCATCACTACCATCTCTCCACAGGGAGGACGACTCACTGGCCCATGACGCAAAAGACAAAGCCGAACTTTTAGGCTCTTTTTGCGTCCAACTCGACTCTTGATGATGGGGGGAATACACCGCCGATCATCCCGCGGTGTGAGTGCTCCATACCGGATGTGCTGTTCTCACAGCGCTCGGTTCGCAAAGCACTCCTCTCCCTGGATATCCAGAAGTCGAGTGGGCCTGACGGAATCCCCCCAATTGTGCTGAGGACGTGTGCTCCGGAATTGGCACCAGTTCTAACGCGTCTTTTCCGGTAGTCCTACTCTCAAGGCGTAGTCCCGAATTCATGGAAGACAGCTTTTGTCCACCCGATCCCTAAAAAAGGCGACCGCCCAGACCCGTCCAACTATAGGCCTATCGCGATCAACTCCTTGTTCTCCAAAATAATGGAATCCATTATTAACTGCCAGCTCATGCGGTACCTTGAGGATCACCAGCTGATTAGTGACCGCCAATACGGTTTTCGTCGGGGCCGATCAGCTGGTGATCTTCTGGTCTACCTGACCCATAGATGGGCGGAGGCAGTAGAATCCAAGGGGGAGGCGTTGGCCATTAGTTTGGACATTGCGAAGGCCTTCGATCGGGTTTGGCACAAAGCCCTTCTTTCAAAGCTCCCTTTCTATGGGCTTCCCGAGAAATTGTGCGTTTGGATCAGTAGCTTCCTTGCAGATCGGAGCATCAAGTTCATTGTAGACGGTGCATGCTCCGACTACATGCCTATTAACGCTGGTGTTCCACAAGGCTGTGTGCTATCACCAACGCTGTTTCTTCTGCATATCAATGATATGTTGCTGGTAACATTCATTGCTATGCGGATGAAAGCACTGGTGATGCTCTATACACCGGCCGTGCTAGTATTTCTTGGGAAAACGTCGCCGAGTACCGGAACAAACTTGTGTCTGAAGCCGAGTTTTTGCTGAACAAAGTCTCGGATTGGGGGCGACTAAATCTAGTCCAGTTTAATCCTCAGAAGACACAAGTTTACGCGTTTACCGCTCAAAAGAACCCATTTGTCGTATCTACTCAGTTTCATCTTCCCTTCTTGCCTCAGCCAGCATCGGAATCCTCGAAGTCGACATAACGAGTGACGTGCAGTTTCGTGGTCACTTGGAAGAGAAGGCCAAATTGGCTTCCAAAAAAGCTTGGCGTGCCCAGCAGAGCGGGACAGTATTTCATGCCGGCACACCGCCTGCAACTTTACAAGACGCAGGTTCGGCCTCACATGGAATACTGTTCCCATCTCTGGGCAGGGGCTCCCCAGTGCCAGCTCCTTCCACTTGACCGCATCCAGCGCAGAGCGGCTCGAATCGTCGACGACCGAGTCCTTTCCGACCGGCTCGATTCATTGGCACTGCGAATCCCTTTGCATTTTCTTTCGCATTTACCACGGGGAGTGCTCTGAGGAATTGTTCGGATTAATCCCAGCCGCCAAATTTCACCATCGCACATCGCGACAAAACTCGCGTTACCATCCATACCATCTGGATGATTGGCGGTCCACCACTGTGCGATTTAGAAAATGTTTTCTTCCTCGCACGACTTCCTTGTGGAATCGATTACCATCAGCGATTTTTCCGGACCGATACGACTTAGGCACCTTCAAGAATAGAGCGTACTCCTATTTAAAAGGCCGGCAACGCATCTGTAATTCCCTGCCTGGTGTTGCAGTTGATCATGGGCGGCGGTAGACACTTACCATAGGTGAGCCGCATGCTCGTTTGCCCCCTCTCCTATAAAAAAAAACCATTCCATTAACATTATATCATTTCGCCATTTGGATGTAATGCCCAAAAAAATCTTATGGCCTCCGATATATAGCGGTATAATTTCGTATAATAATTTTTATTTATTTAACAGTTTATGTACACACATAATTTGATAAGAGAATTTTTTTTTTTTATAGTAGAGGGGGCAAACGAGCATGCGGCTCACCTGATGGTAAGTGACTACCGCCGCCCATGAACAACTGCAACACCAGGGAGGGAATTGCAGATGCGTTGCCGGCCTTTTAAAAAGGAGTACGCTCTTTTCTTGAAGGTCCCTAAGTCGTATCGGTCCGGAAAAATCGCTGATGGTAATCGATTCCACAAGGAAGTCGTGCGAGGAAGAAAACATCTTCTAAATCGCACAGTGGTGGACCGCCAATCATCCAGATGGTGTGGATGGTATCGGGAGTTCTGTCGCGATGTGCGTTCGTGAAATTTGGCGGCTGGGATTAATCCGAACAATTCCTTAGAGCACTCCCCATGGTAGATGCGAAAGAAAATGCAAAGAGATGCAACATCTCTTCGCAGCGCCAATGAGTCGAGCCGATCGGAAAGAACTCGGTCGTCGACGATTCGAGCCGCTCTGCGCTGGATGCGGTCAAGTGGAAGGAGCTGGCACTGGGGAGCCCCTGCCCAGAGATGGGAACAGTATTCCATGTGAGGCCGAACCTGCGCCTTGTAAAGTTGCAGGCGGTGTGCCGGTATGAAATACTGTCCCGCTCTGCTGAGCACGCCAAGCTTTTTAGAGGCCAATTTGGCCTTCTCTTCCAAATGACCACGAAACTGCACGTCCCTCGATATGTCGACGCCGAGGATTCCGATACTGGCTGAGGCAACCAGGGGAGTGCCTTGAAACTGAGGCGATACGACAAAGGGGTTCTTTTTAGCGGTAAACGCGCAAACTTGTGTCTTCTGAGGATTAAACTGGACTAGATTTAGTCGCCCCCAGTTCGAGACTTTGTCCAGCAAAGACTCGACTTCAGACACAAGTTTGTTCCGGTACTCGGAGACGTTTTCCTGAGAAATATTAGCACGGCCGGTGTATAGAGCATCACCAGTGCTGTCATCCGCATAGCAATGAATGTTACCAGTTAGCAACATATCATTGATATGCAGAAGAAACAGCGTTGGTGATAGCACACAGCCTTGTGGAACACCAGCGTTAATAGGCTTGTAGTCAGAACATGCACCGTCTACAACAACCTTGATGCTCCGATCTGCAAGGAAGCTGGTGATCCAATTGCACAATTTCTCGGGAAGCCCATAGGAAGGGAGCTTCGAGAGAAGCGCTTTGTGCCAAACCCGATCGAAGGCCTTCGCAATGTCCAGACTAACGGCCAACGCCTCCCCCTTGGACTCTACTGCCTCCGCCCATCTATGGGTCAGGTAGACCAGAAGATCACCAGTTGATTGACCCCCACGAAAACCGTATTGGCGGTCACTAATCAGCTGGTGATCCTCAAGGTACCGGATGAGCTGGCAGTTGATAATGGATTCCATTATTTTGGAGAACAAGGAGTTGATCGCGATAGGCCTATAGTTGGACGGGTCTGGGCGGTCGCCGTTTTTAGGGATCGGGTGGACAAAAGCTGTCTTCCATGAATTCGGGACTACGCCTTGAGAGTAGGACTACCGGAAAAGACGCGTTAGAACTGGTGCCAATTCCGGAGCACACGTCCTCAGCACAATTGGGGGGATTCCGTCAGGCCCACTCGACTTCTGGATGTCCAGGGAGAGAAGTGCTTTGCGAACCGAGCGCTGTGAGAACAGCACATCCGGCATAGAGCACTCACACCGCGGGATGGTCGACGGTGTTTTCCCCCCGTCATCAAGAGTCGAGTTGGACGCAAAAAGGGAGCCTAAAAGGTCGGCTTTGTCTTTTGCGTCATGGGCCAGTGAGTCGTCCTCCCTGTGGTAGTGATGGCTTACAGAAATTCCCTTGGACAGCCTTGGCGAGAGACCAGAATGCACGGGTTCCCGAAGGAAGGCGAACTAGTTTCTCGCCAATTCTGCCTATGTGCTCTGACTTTGCCTTGGCAATAACTCTTTTGAAGGACCTGGAGGCGAAGTTATACTTCTTTTTAAGTGTGCTGGTGTTTACATCCCGAGTCGCCGAAGCCGCAGCCCAGGCTTGATAACACTCCTGCTTACTGCGTAATGCAGTTTTACATGAGCGACCAAACCAAGGCTGAGATCTGCCTCCGATGGGTACCACAGATGATGGAATAAATAGTTCCATTCCCTGTAGCACCACATCAGTGACAGAGTCAGCAACAGCGTTGGGATCATCCGGCGAGAAGCAAACCCGCCCCCATGGGTAGGATGCAAAGAAAGACCGCATTCCGTCCCAATCCGCCGACCTGTAATGCCAAACACGGCGGCAACCTGCAGAACGCAACCGCGAAGGGAGCGTGAGTGGCACCATACTCCGGATCAAACAGTGGTCCGAAGAGCCGAGAGGGGCATCGACGGAAACCTGATATCCGTCCGGATGAGAGGTCAGCAGAAGGTCCAACAGGGAAGGTGTATGATCCTCCACATCTGGAATCCGCGTAGGCGAAGTAACCAGTTGTGTCAGACCATATGCCAAGGCAAAGTCATAAACAGATCTCCCCGCATGATCGGTTAAACGTGAACCGAGCCATTCGGCATGGTGGGCGTTAAAATCGCCAAGGATCACGATCTCTGCGGATGGGACCTGTTGTAGCAAGGAATCTGTAGCCATTTGGACGTGGTCGATGAGTCGGTCTGTTTCGGCATTACCGCTATGGGACCTATAGAGGCACCCGTAGACGCGCGGATGGTCGTCGCTGTCTACGCGTAGCCAAAGGATGGACAGGTCCGAACCTTCAAGACTGCCGAGGCGTCGAGAACAGATGTCCTCTCTGACATACACGCAAACTCCAGCCCGAGGCACAAAGGAGTGCTCCAATTTGTACCCAGGGTAGGAGAGATACGAAATATCAGCCGGAGAGGAAACCTGCGTCTCGGTCAGGAAGAGCAAGGCCGGCTTCGCCGTCTCGAGATGGTAGTGGACGGCGTTTAGGTTAGAGTTAAGTCCCCTGATGTTGCAGAAATTCACGGATAGCGTGGCAGGGGTCGCCTTGGTATTGTTGCTCTGTTTACCCCGAGCAGTTATGTTTTTGAGAGGAATTTTGCCCCCCCCCCAGAATACGCGGGGCAGCCTGAGCACCCACGCTCAGGATTGGAATAACATGGTCGTGGATGCTCAGCGAGGGATTCTCCAGGGGTACTGGTACCCTCCTGGGGTAGTCTATTGTGTAATTCCGCTACCATGTTGATGGGGGGGGGGGGATTGGGCCTCCGGCCACCTGCACTCACCAGACGAAACGCAGAAGCAGAGCTTCTACTTCACGCCGGTATTCTGTGAGGTCGTGGTACTAACCCGGCTCGAGCCGGCCCATACGTGCAACAGCAAAAACTGCTGCATGGCTCTACCACCGTTGAAATGATAGAATGGTAAAAACATAATTATGTTTACATATCATAATTATGTTACATATAATAATCATCATTACAGTCCATCACATGTCCAATGCTGTACATAGGCCTCTCAACGAACGTCACAAAGCACGTTCCTGAGCCACCTGCATCTATCGACTTCTTACATCCCTTACCAGGTCATCACTCCACCTTGTCGAAGGCCGGTTTACTTACAGCTACTAAGCTGCCACTGGAAAACCTTTACTAGCAATTTATATTATCTCATATTATCGATATGGTACCATGTTATATATCAGATATAAAATATTTTGTTTCTTGGAAGAAAAACGTTGCAGCGTATTTTTAACGATAAGTGACGAAAATCGGAGACTATTTTTATTGGTGACGCCTTAGTTCTCAGGGGCATTTATATTATGTTCTTAATTGAGAATTAATCGATGTCTACGGACCACAGCATTCACAGTTAGAACGCTTGTCAACTTACTTATATAAAAAAGCTAGACCATGCGACGGGGAACACCGTCAAAGGTGTAAGACATTCAATACTACGATGACCAATCTGCCAGTCACGATTATATGGCAAATTACACCCTACCACGTGACAGGCCTATGTTTTTTTTATATTATAAGGGTGACAAACGAGCACACAGTCGACCTGATGGTAAGTGGTTGCTGCGGCCCATAGACATCTACATCTATCCTCTATTACAAATCAAAATGTGGATGCGTTGTCACCCGTGAGGACTAAGATGGAATGACTCGTTTCCAGTAAAAAGGGCCTCCGGCCACCTGCACTCACCAAGCGAAACGCAGAGGTAAACCTCTACTTCACGCTGGTATTCTGTGAGGTGATGTTACAGGTTGAAGAAAAGAAAAAATTAAAACTACAAATAGTTACATCGTTTGTTTAAATTCTTAATAAATAAATGAAACATTCAAATATTATGACGTTTTATTCGTAATTTTCAACAGAAAACTCAACTTTCGAACTTCTGGATACCAATTACGAAGGACCTATAGTACTTCCGCAAACACCTGCCCGTGTTTAATATACTTAGACAAGATAAGTACCGGACACCGATAAAAGAGTCAAAAACAATTTTGATCGTGTTTTTTTTTTCCATATTTTTTGTTCGTTTTTGTTTGTACATTGTGTGAAAATCCTCTTTATTATTTGTATCAGATAAATTATTAAATTTTACTGTTTGGATTAGGACCGATTTTCAAGTTTTGGCTGTACTGTCTGAGACAAACAGCATTGAATATATTTACTTAAGACAAAGAATGTAAAAAAATATAAACAAAAATTTATAAGTTCATAAATCACTATCGTACATATCATACCTTGACTGTTTTATGAGGCGACAGTGGAAAACAAAGCAGGATTTTAACAGATTTAGTTTTTTTTTTACTATAGTTTTAAATATTGTATACAATAAAAGATTGTATATCTATACAAATTATAATAAGCAAATCAGAACGGGCAACAGCGTTTTCCTAACAACGACCAAAAATAAAAAAAAACTGCGGTTGCCAACACGCTTGTCAAGCGTGGCATCTATCACAAACATCACCCTGTGAGGCAATCTATGGGGAGGCGCAGCAGTAGACTTTAGTAGGCTTTAACGGGTAATCACTGTCCTACGTCCACATTATTGGTTAATAACAGTGCACCGCAATTTCATTAGGAACATTATAACCCTATTAAAATTACAGACTTGGGGTTATCCTCTATGTTGTTTAGTGACATTCGGACGAAACTTTGTTAATAGCCGCAGAACTTACCTTAACCCCTTAAAACCAAGGAGTATTGAGGTGACCTTAGTATGTTATATATAGTGTCATGGCGGCAGCACGAATGGGTCAGATCGACCGAGGAAGGACGATGTAAATGTCTATGGAACACATCATTCATATTATGTGTTCATTTTTCACCGTTACTTTACCCTTAAAAAAGTGGGTGGAAATATTTCTATAGGAAATAAGCTGGAACGTTTTTCTATTATTGTCGGAAAAGTCTGTCTACAAGTTTAATAATGTGTGATGTGTGATAAATTACTTCTTTTTTTCATCCACTCATATTTTATATTCAACTGCTGGACATGGGCCTCTCCTCGATGAGTTCGGATAGGGAAAATTCGTCATAATCGTCATACTTGGTAGGCGATTAGAATACTGCTTCTCGTTGCCAGTCTGTTTTACGTCTGGTATTAATAATACATAGTCAAATAAGACATGTTTATAACACTATCTATCGGTTATCAAAAGACTTTGCAAGTATTTACCCCGTCTTTAAGACGCCTTTAATCATCCATCACCCATGGGGTGAGATGTATTCTCTAATGCCACTACGACTCTGCATGTCGTAAATAAATTAATTGGTTTCTGAATATTACGAATATTTAAACGGTGTGCGATATTCTGACAAAACACCTACATTCCAAAACGATAGCACGTAGATTTCGTATTTTTTTATAGAATAGCAAACCAAACGAGCATACCGCTCACTTAATGGTAATTACCGCCACCCATGAACATCAGCAACACCAGAGGACACAGGTGTCTTTCCCGGCCTTAAATTAAGGTAAAAATTACACCATTCCTAATCATGGGTCATCTAAATATCTAAGAATGCATTGCTTTGCATACCTACTAACCTTGCAAACACTACACACGAAACTGTATGTGATAATTCATGCTAATAATAAAATGTATACAAAAATAATTTCTTTTAATAATCTTTTCATCTTCCTATTCAGCTACTTACTCTAATAATTGAAGTTAGGCTGATGCAATTTGACTTACGGAACTGAGACGTGGTCCTTCACTGCTGGCCGTATGAGGAAGCTCAAGGTCGCTCAGCGAGCTATGGAGAGGGCTATGCTCGGAGTTTCTCTGCGTGATAAACTTAGGAATGAGGATATCCGCAGTAGAAACAGAGTAACCGACATAGCCCAACGGATTAGTAAGCTGAAGTGGCAGTGGGCCGGCCATATAGCTCGAAGAACCGACAACCGATGGGGAAGAAAGGTTCTCGAGTGGCAGCCTCGTACCGGTAGGCGAAGTGTAGGGCGTCCCCCCACAAGATGGAGTGACTACCTGGTAAGACATGCAGGAAGTCGATGGTGCAGGTGGCTCAGGACCGTGCTTTGTGGCATTCTTTGGGGGAGGCCTATGTTCAGCAGTGGACTTGTGAAGGGCTGTAATGAATAATGAAATGAATGATGCAATTTCAAAATTTTAATCAGGTTTTTCGATTGATAAGTTTAAGATTAGGTGACATTAACGATCGACAAAATCGGTATAGACGTCTCATAAGTCATGTTCACCAAGATAATGAAACCAATTTATATAATTCGAGACAATCTGTAGGCGCCTTCGGGAAATATTTTTGAAGAATATGTAAGAATACGTTACAGTTTTCCTATTTCACGATGAAGGATTGACTTCTGTTGTTGTTAGCCGTGGACATACACTTTGTGTTAGTGTGCGTAGGCTTCGGAAGCGCTACTCCTGAGCTAGGGCGCTCAGGAGTAATCCTACAGTCTGGTGATAAGAAAAATTACCAGTGCGAAGGTATCAGCCCTGCGCTACCAAGTTAGGTAATTATTGTGATATTTTAAAATTCTTGATTTCTTGAAAAGGTTTTTTTTTATCCTGATGATGTTATTTCCAGTTGGATGTTTTTCAATTATGATGTATTGGACACATTCATCCTAACTGAAAAAAAAACAGGATAAGAAATTTAATGCCATTTCTAGGTAATATGAATCCTTTTCTGTTAAGAAGTCAACGTAGTTAGGTGCCACCTTTTACCTATTCATAAGTGCTTGTACTACTGTATTGCGGTCTGAAGAGTATAGAGAGTTGGTATAATTACAGACTATGAGGCATTCTATCCTCAGAGGTGATAATCTGAAGTCTTCTTTGAAGTTTTGGCGGGAACTTGAACCGCGGCGGTTTGCTGCTCCTGTATTATTGTTTAAATAATGGTTTGAAGTGGACTTTGATACGTAAAAGTGGTGCGGTTTTGTGTATTAAGTGTCTGCGCATGTGAACTATTAGTGGAAAATGTGAAACAAGTGCTCTGATGGTGATGTGATTCTCAAAATAAGGTGTCTGTCTGCTTGGGCGCCTTGAGATACCATCGCCAACCGTCAGCTGTCTGCTGGCTCAAGTTGCCGTGAAAATCTGGGGAAAAGGGTTGCACAATGTGACGCATCAACATATTATGAAGCAGTATACTATGAAGGATAATTATTATAATATATTGTAACTTCAGGCTCAGAAGGGCTAGATCCCAGAGCCGTAAAGCCAGTTATTAAGAAGAAGAAGAGCCTTCTTTGTATGAAGTTGCCGACAGGTGTGCATGGATTTCAGTAACCACTTACCATTAGCTTGATTGTAAGTTTGCTTGTCACTTCAGTTTCAGAAAGCCAACATACAATATAAGTACACAACCTTATCTCATCGCCGGCACAAAACATATACGTACATAAGACTAGCTTTCGCCGCTCTTGATTTAAATTAAAGCAGTCCTCATATATAATACAACAGTAGTTTTAACCAGATGCAGCACAATTCGTTTTAGGTTTCATCCCTCGTCGCCACCGGTCTGGAAACTTCAACTTCAGCTACGAATAAACACCGCTGGAACTAAGATCGATAATAACAACTTGAAAATTGCAATAGAAGCAGATTTATCTCAAACTTATAATTATCAGCGGAAATTTCAAATTGAGTAATGTGACCAAACGATATTGTTAAATTTATGTAAAATTTAGTATTTAAGAAGACCGTGAAAGTAACTTCTGTATGAACTTCCAGAAGGATAAAGGATCGTTGTTGAATCTAAACACAAAATTCACAGTGCAGTGTTTGTCTAGTAGGAAAAGTTGCGTGCGACAGAAGAAGCACGAGAGTAGAATAAATGCTGTAGAAATACGGTCATTAACGAGTATGATAGGGCTGGATCTGAATGACAGAGCCAGAAATTGTAATATAAAAGAAAAGTGTGTTTTGGAAGATCATGTTTTGAACAGGATTAAGAAAGGGATGATTCAGTAGTTTGGTCATGTAGAAAGAATGAGGAAAGAGTGACAAAGCAAATTTATGTCGCAGTAGGGAACGCCAGATTCGGGAAGCGATGCTATAGAAGAAAGTTTATCGACCGCATTGGCGATATATTGAAGATGGGCAGATTCAAAGTGCCCTTAACCGACGAGCATGTATACATAGGTATATGGACGTAAAGGAGACGAGAGAGGTGTTTCTTTTTTTTTATAGGATAAGGGTGACAAACGAGCACACAGTCCACCTGGTGGTAAGTGGTTGCTGCGGCCTATAGACATCTACATCTATCCTCGTTTGCGAATCATAATGCAGATGCGTTGTCACCCGTGAGGACTAAGATGGAATGCCTCATTTCCAGTAAAAAGGGCCTCCGGCCACCTGCACTCACCAAGCGAAACGCAGAGGTAAACCTCTACTTCACGCTGGTATTCTGTGAGGTCGTGGTACCACCCCGGTTTGAGCCGGCCCATCCGTGCGACAGCAAAAGCTGCCGCGTGGCTCTACCACTGTTACTTTGTTACTTTACACTTGTTGTTGTGTCAGGATCGTGCCAAATGGAAGTTCGTAGTCTCGGCCTAGCCGTCTGAATAACAGGCGTGAGTATTTATATATGTTATGTTACGGCATACAGCTGCCCCTGCAAATCGAATCCCCCGAATCGAATATCCCGGGGCCCAAGAGCGGGAATTCAACGGGCAGCCGCAGGTCGGGCCCAAATGGCCACATGGAAGAATGTCCTATCATTCTAAGCTATATGGGAGAATGCTAGAAACTTATAGTACGTACCAGTATCTGAAGCTAACTTCGCACCAAGGCGTAATCTCTTTATGAGCCACACGGCTCAGCGTTAAACACAACTAAGTTCCTTCGTTCGATATCAAATACCACGCCATGACAAGAATCATAAACTAGAAGAAGAATCATAAACATAACTCTAAGAATCATAAACATAACTGGGTATTGAAACTGAGGCTGATGCCGTGACATTACAGAGAGATATTGATGCTGTGTCTATATGGAGTCAAGAAAACCACTTTCCGTTCAATAATCTCAAATGTAAAATAATAATTTTCACGCGAAAATCACAGCACATTATTGTTAATTATAAGTTGACTGACGGTCCTTTGGAAAGAGTTAAAGAGATTAGGGACTTAGGATTACTATTAGATTGTAAATTAGATTTTCACACGCACATCAACAAAATTTGTAAGTCAGCGCACAAAATGTTAGGGTTTGTCATAAGGACTGCGTCACAGTTTGATAATACACGGGTCGCAAAAGTATTATATAATGCTTATGTGCGCAGTAAACTCGAGTACGGTGCTGTTATCTGGAATCCTTACGAAGAGAAATACGTTCTAATGATTGAAAAAATACAACGTAAATTTGCTCGATGGATATATAAGAAACAGTACGGATACTATCCTTACTTATACACTTCCTTATTCGTGTCTGGTATGGTGGACATTGAAACGTTGAAATTTAGAAGGGCAATGTCTCAAGTCATGCAATATCTGTCCATAATTCACAATAGGATTGATAGTCCCCAAATACTAGAGCGTGTCCACATCTTGGTCCCTGGGAACGTGTCAGCAAACTCACAGGCACCGCGGCGCCGCCCGCGACAGCTGGAGCTCCCCCGCGCACGTACCGAGCGCGCTCGTCAAGCGCCCACCAACCGCGCACTCCGCATTATTGGGGACATACTTGCACAGCACCACGAGCTAGACTTATTTGCCGATGGATTAGGACATTTGTATAAAGAAATTCAAATAATTTTAAATAAATTCTAGCCATCAAACTTACATATATTGTTTTCATAGTTAATTATTATAATTGCTGGTTGCGTTGTTTTTCTTTTTTTTTTATTATTATTATTGCTATTTTATTTTAATATTAATGTTATTTATGGACTCAGATTGTATTTTTTATGATTTTTTTTCTATGATATTATTGATGTATTGTTAATTAGGATATGGTAAAATAATTTTGCTATTACCTATATAATGACGAGGATGTATAATACCGAATTGTTAATCTTATAAGCGTTTTGGATATGTCATCTGTTAGCTTGTAAGATGAAATGAAATAAATAAATAAATACACCTTGTTGACACGTAAACGAACAAACCGGTAACACATAGAAACAGAAACAGAAACAGAAACTTTTTTTTTCAATATAGATTATAAATAATACTTATTGAAAGTCACTCTTTTGTATAATTATTAATTACCACTGGTTCGAAAAAAACCTCTGTACTGGGAAGAACCAGCAAAAAACCCAGCGGAACTTTTTTTTTAAATAACAGCTTAAAATCATGTATGTTACACAAATTAACAACACAACAAATTAGAAATAGCTTGGTAGCGATCACCTCATTTCCAGGGGTTATTATCATCAATAAATTCTTTAATACTATAATAACCCTTTTTATACAAACTTAGTTTAATAAAGTTTTTGAACTTTGAGCAGGTCAAATTTTGTATTTTTTCTGGAATTTTGTTGTAAAAGCGTATACATCGCCCCAAGAATGAATTACTGACTCGATGGAGTCGAGTAACTGGTACTACTAGCTTTTGTCTGTTCCTAGTATTTACAGAATGAATATCACTTATTTTTGTAAAACTACTTTTATTTTTGTGTACCAACATTACATTTTCATAAATGTATTGAGAGGCCAAAGTTAATATATTAATTTCCTTAATTTTTTTGTCACAGCGACTCTTTAGGCTTTAAATCATAAATTGCTCTTATGGCCCTCTTCTGTAAAATAAATATATTTTCAGTGTCAGCTGCGTGTCCCCATAGCAAAATACCATACGACATTATGCTATAGAAATAGCTAAAATAAACTAGTCTATCTGTTTCAACACTAGTTAGACGTCTAATATTTTTTACGGCATATGCTGCAGAACTAAGTCTGCTTGCTAGTTTTGATATATGGGGGCTCCATTGAAGCTTAGCGTCCAGTGTGATTCCAAGAAAAATGGTGGTATCTACAAGACTCAGTTTCTTCCATAAAAAATTACATTACTATTTAATTGTTTGACATTTGGAGTCATAAATTTCATACATTTCGTTTTAGTGCCATTTAAATGCAAATTATTAACATTGAACCAATTTACTAATTTAGATAAAGCATTATTTAATTCGTCATATTTTAGCGATTGTCGACTTAATTTGAAAATTAAAGAAGTGTCATCTGCAAATAATACTATATCATGGTTATCTCCTACAATGTAAGGTAAGTCATTAATGTTTACAAGAAACAAAAATGGGCCGAGAATTGAGCCTTGAGGCACGCCCATCTGTACCATCGACCCGTAAGAACTCATACTGTTAATGACAACTTTTTGCGTAATGACACAAAAGGGGGACTTAACGCGACGGCTCAATTACAATGATTTCCAAAACGATCAACCGGGAAACGACCTCAAAGGGGAATGCGCTGTTTAAATTCTATTTCTAATCGGGGCGCAAGCAAAATTCCACGTTCCCTGAACAAGGTGAGTACGAGGGTGGCACTGAAAATTTTGGGAATCAAGGAAGTGAGACAACATTACTATTTAAAAATGTATTTATTGCTTTTCGAAGTATTCTCCGCGAAATTTGACACATTTTTCCATACGATGGAACCAATCATTGAAGCAACCATGCCATTCGGAAGTTGGGGTCTCCAAAATGGCCGTTTTGTAGGTGTCCACAGCTTCTTCAGGTGATGAAAATCTCTGTCCACGCAATTTATTCTTTATTTTAGGGAAAGTGTAGAAATCATTAGGACTTAGGTCGGGGCTGTACTGCGGATGGTCTAATAATTCTATGTTTTCTTGCTCTAAAAACTCTTTTGTTTTGTGTGCGGTGTGAGAACTCACATTGTCGTGATGGAGGATGATGTGGCGGTTGCAGTTCTCTTTACGGAGTTCAGAAACGACCTGTGGCAAACAAATGCTAGCATACCATTTTGCATTAACCGTTCTTTGTCTTTGTCCTTTGTAACATGGCCGGTTTTGGAGACAAACCTGGCTACCATTTTTTTTGCAACACTCCGTGAACAAACAATTTTTGTTGGCTTTAACTCATTTTCGAACACCCAAACTCGTGACTGGTTTTTTGTTTCGGGTTCGTACGCATACATCCAGGATTCGTCACCTGATACGATGTTGTATACAGCATTTGAAGATCCTGCGTGGAATCTTACGAGAGTTCTGACGCACCAAGTAACGCGAGCCGCTTTTTGAACTTCACAGAGCAAATGCGTTATCCATCGGGAAAACAACTTTTTTACACCTTTTGCCCAATTTGCACCAATTGTTCATGCAAGATTATTTGTATTTGACTCATGCCAATATCTAAAGTTGCCTGAATTTCACGGTATGTCACATGTCGATCTTCCTCAATCAGCTTACGCACAGCATCAACGTTTTCTTGGTCGACTGCAGTTTTTGAACGACCTTGACGGGGATCATCACTGAGCTTGACACTTCCACATTGAAATTCAGCAAACCAGCGATAAATTGTGGTTTTGGATGAGGCTTCATCACTAAATGCAGAAATCATCCGGTCAACAAACTGTTTTTGTGTTAAACCACTTCGAAAGTCGTAATAAATCATCGCTCTTGAATTTTCTCAAATCAATTCCATTTTCTCAACGACTAAACAAGTTTGACAAAACCTTGTGACAAGACCGAGAATCTTTTTTTAAATAATAAATGGTATTCGATTTTTAAAATCAAGGAGTTTTCAATTAAAAAGATTTTAATATGACAGGAACAGTGGAAATATTCCATTCCCGATACTTTTAGTGCAGCCTATGTACTACAAAAGGCACTTCAACACGCCTTCACTATCTAATTTGCACAATTACTTTCAAAGAAGTTACTTAATCCTTAAAACCCAATAAAGGCCTCTTGTCCAGGAACTTAAATCCAAGGCGGTTTTCACGAAACCCAATTACGTATCGAAGTCACGCGCACAAAATCCAAAATTCTAGACCCTAATAAAAAAAACACGGTCTCGCGCAACCTTATTATACGTGGAAGAGCCATGCTGCAACTATATTAGTAGTATAGTTGTAGCACGAATGGGTCGGCTCGACCGGGGAAGGACCACGCTCTCACAGAATACCAGCGTCAAATAGCAGCTTAAAACTGCTGTGTTTCGTATGGTGAGTGTAGAGAACCGGAGACCCTTTTTACTGGAAAAGAGGCATTCCAAATTAGTCTTCACGGGTGACAACGCATCTGCATTTTGATTTGCAAGCCTGGATAAATGGAGATGTCTATGGATCACAGCAAACACTTACCATCAGGTGGACTGTGTGCTCGTTTGTCACCCTATCCTATATAAAAAAAACCTCAGCGGCGGGCATCCAAAGGCACTAGTTAACTGCCCAGCCGCCGTCGAACCACTGCCCTCTCGCCCACGAGCGTCACACGCTGAGAAGCTGCCTACCGCTCCCCCTCCCCGCGACGCGCGTGACACCTCGTGCCATCGGGCGACTCACGAAGTCGAACGTGATTGGATATCATTCAAAATGACCAAATTTAGGCATAAACAGTTATGTCTATACAAAAAGCTGTCGAAAACTTATTTCTAAACCTAGGAAAAGCAATCAAACACAAGTGACCCAAAAAAATTCTGTTCATTCGATCGTATGCCCATGCCCAAATTGTCCGTTATCGTTTCGTGAGATTTGGCATATTTGCATAAAATATCTGGCTCAGTTATTAATTGTTATCAATAATATGTCCATTATTAAAATATTCTTATTGCATTACCCTTATTAAAAAGGATAAAATCGATGTGACACGTCAAGCGATGGAGTGTTTCATCCCCTTTTCTGATGTTCCCATTGGTGGTAAAGCTCGCTTATGGTTCGCCGTTCGCCGTTTAACGTGGAATGAGTTCGTGCTGAAAAGCGCAAGCATATGGCGTACTTACCTTGGGTTGATACTCGAGACCGCAAAGCTCCGGATGTGAGCTCTAAGAAGAGAGCCTTTAACCAATTTATGTTGCAGAAGTGAACGCCAGATTCGGGAAGCGACGCCATAGAAGAAAATTTATCGACCGCATTGGCGATATATTGAAGATGGGCAGATTCAAAGTACCCTTAACCGATGAGCATGTATACATAGGTATATAGACGTAAAGGAGACGAGAGAGGAGTGTCAGGATCGTGCCAAATGGAAGTTGGTAATCTCGGCCTACCCCTCGGAATGACAGGCGTGAGTATGTTATGTCTATACAAAAAATAGTCGAAAACTTATTTCTAAACCTAGGAAAAGCAATCAAACACAACTGACCCAAAAACATTCTGTTCATTCGATCGTATGCCCATGCCCAAATTGTCCGTTATCGTTTCGTGAGATTTGGCATATTTGCATAAAAAATCTGGCTCAGTTATTAATTGTTATCAATAATATGTCCATTATTAAAATATTCTTATTGCATTACCCTTATTAGGAAGGATAAAATCGATGTGAACCGTCAAGCGATGGAGTGTTTCATCCCTTTTTTTTTGTTCCCATTGGTGGTAAAGCTCGCTTATGGTTCGCCGTTCGCCGTTTAACGTGGAATGAGTTCGTGCTGAAAAGCGCAAGCATATGGCGTACTTATCTTGGGTTGATACTCGAGACCGCAAAGCTCCGGATGTGAGCTCTAAGAAGAGAGCCTTTAACCAAGCCACCAAGTCTTGCAAAAAGGCATTACGGCAAGCCAGTTTCGACCGCATTAAACGCATCAGTACAAAGCTCTCCGTCAAACAATCTGCTTGTAGAGCTTTTTGGTCTCTCGCCATAGCAGTCGAGACAAACTTTTGCTGGTCTACACTGTCTCCGCTGGTAAAACCAAAAAGCTCACTGGCGCATGCGCCTCCTTAGAAAACGGATTTTTGCTTCTCTTTTTAATTGAAATTCGCGTATTGACAGTAGCAACAGCGTACCATCTCAATTACATCACTGCGATAGTTCTATGTCAGAGGTCCGTATCACGAACAAAGAAGTTCTTAAAACCTTGCGAAGTCTAGACGTGAATAAAGCTAGTGAAGTCGCTGTCAGCTATAGTTCTGTGGTGGCGCTCTCGTCGCGCCACAAGCGAAAACACATCGAAGTCTAAATCGCGCTAACAAAGTTCCGAAATTAAAACAGTATAATATATAGAATAGCTCCGAACTACCACTCGGAGCGTTAGCCACTCCCCGGGCAGAACACCTTACCTGGCGGGGCTCCCCGGGCAGAACACCTTGCCCGGCGGGAGATCTCCCCTTTTCCTTCCACCCGCCACAGTGGTGACCTCGACGTGATATGAACACGCAACCAACCTTCGAAAACTACAACTACATACCTTCGTCATCGTCCTCAAGTACCCCATTCATTCGCTCCCGAGCAGATATTGTCTGCAGTCTTCACACTCTGCAAGCCATCTAGCTTTACAAAGGTTCATTGCACTGGAATAATAATGCTTCCTGTTCCTTCAAGCTACTCTCTGCGCTACAGTTTTCGGCACGGCTCTGAGCCTTACTGCTCGCCTCTGCTTCACGGCACTCTCCCAGATTACTTGCCCTCTTCTCGACTCACCGCAGACTTACAAGGCAACTGGCACTTGCAAATTCGTCAACATCTAGACTCCACTATCGACCTCCGGTCTGAGCAGGGGGGTGATGTGGTGGCGCTGTCGTCGCGCCACAAGCGAAAACACATCGAAGCCTAAATCGCGCTAACAAAGTTCCGAAATTAAAACAGTATAATATATAGAATAGCTCGCCAGCCAGTCGCGACCAACCCAGTCCAAAAATAAGCTTTGGATGAGCATGTGAATCTCACACTACAGGTAGTCTCCGAATGAGGCGATGCCAATCTCGTGAGATTCAGTGCCTCCAAAATACCACTAAAAGGAGCCCGCTCACCCTGGCTTCTACTTACCGGAATGTATCCTTGGAGTACATTGACCGTCTTCAGTTAATAGGGGTTGAGTTTTCACCGAACGTCAACTATGTGCGATTCGTTGAGTCCAGAGCCAAAGCAGCGGCAAGGAAACTTGGTGTCCTTGTAAGGCTGTGACGGTACTTCACGCCGAGGCAGGTTCTTATCTTATATGAAGCGCAAGTTTCGTCATGCATGGAGTACTGCTATCACATATGGCCTGGTACTGCAAAATGTCACCTGGCAGCGTTGGACTCAATAGTGAGATGTACTAAGAGGCTCATTGGTGACCTTGATTTGGTTGAAACCAACCTTGTTAGCCTCAAGTACAGGGGCAGAGTAGCCAGCCTCTCGGTATTCTATAGCATGCATTTCGGTGAGTGTGAGCAGAAATTACACGCTTTAATTCCTTCCTCTCCTTTCCAACATCGGACGACCACGACCAGGCGGTCGGCGGGTCTTCACTCCTTTATTGTCGATATTCCACGCATTATAACCAAACGGTTTGCTTCGACTTTTGTAATGCGTATAGCAAAGGAGTTGAATAATTTGCCGGCGTCTATATTTCCTTCCAAATTCTTGGAGGCAAGACTGAATAAGCTTTTCTTACGCTACGGCAGTGCGATTTACCATGTTAGGCTGCATCACCACTGACCACCAGGAAGGATTGTGGTTAAGCACTGGCTTATAATAAGTGAAAAATTAATATAATAAAGAGCGTACTTAATTACTTTTTGGACATTTTTAATCAGTAATCCCAAACATCGATCATGTCATTTTGTGAATTGCAATCCATGATGGAGTGGTAAAAGTTGAATCGAGAATGATTTAGATTCACATTTAAACCCTGTAGGTGGCGCTGTTATCGAGATCCAGAAATCATCATGCGAAGCCGGGCCGGATCGCTAGTAATATTAAGCGATCAATGAATTTTTAATTCCTATAAATCCTATCAATCAATAATATTTATGTTTTTATATGTGGTCGCACCGTCCTGCAACTATATTATAGTAGTAGTACGAATGGTTCGGCTAGATCGGGGAAAGACCACGATCTCACAGAGTAAAAGCGTAAAATAGCAACTTTACACTGTTATGTTTTGTATGGTGACTGTAGATAATCGGACACCATTTTTAATGGAAACGAGGTATTTCATCTCTTAGTCCTCAGGAGTGACAAAGCATCTGAATTTTTATTCTTAATTGAGGATATAAAAGGTATATTATATAAAATTCATTAGGAATTATATGTAATATTTAATAAAATGATTCTATTTTTTTCTATTCTATTGTATGCTAAAATATTAAGATAAAACTCTGACATTGTACGTAACTTCCTTGATCATTATAGCATATTCAAAATGTGGAAATAAAATATAGCTCTTGTATAATATATTAAAATATATTATACATTTCGAAACTCCTGCCTCAAAGAAAATCTTATCGTGAGACGGTTATAAAGTTATCGATCGGAGTAAACGTAATAAAATTTAATTACAACAGTCCAAACCAGTGCGACGTCAGTTAAAACATTATTTATAGAGCCCAATGAATAGAAATCAATGCGTGGGTTGTCCAAGGCACTAAACCTATCAATATTAAAATGTGAGCATTAAGCATTGCTCAGTCATAACAATATAATGCATACGGACAGAATTTTACGTTCTGTTATTAACAAGCTTTTATCTTTATATACAGGACGCATTGTATGTATGAATGTAGTCTAGTATATAAAGTTCACAATACGCAAGTTACCCAGGTTCGATCCTCGCCAATGAAACGGTTAATTGCAGTTATAATATGTGCTGACTACCTCGTGCTCGGCGGTGAAACAAAACCTTTTGAGGAAACTTGCATGTCTGAGGAATAAAAATATTTTGAAGATATAACATGAAGTTCACAGTGACGCACTGTAGGAGCGCCAATTAATTGCCCATAACCCTCTCAGAAATGAAAGGAGGCCTGTGCTCAACCAACCAACCCAGCCCAGTCGGATGTCCTCACATAAAGGCTGTAACTTTGCTTGTACTTTATTATGTGTGTATGCATAATGAATACGTAGCGTTTTTATAGGATATGAGTATCTAAAGAGCAAGTAGACTACATGCTTAGTGGTTTCTGTGGCACATCTATCCTCGATTATGAATGAAAATGCAGATGCGTTGTCCCCGTGAGGACTAAGATGGAATGCCTCGTTTCCAGTAAAAAGGGTTTCAGATTATCTATACTCATCATACGAAACACAGCAACCGTTAAGCTGGTATTTCACACTGGTATACTGTGATAGCGTATTCGCGCCGACCCATTCATACAACTATACTTTCGTAAACTATTTAGTAATCTGTGACTATACTATTAATATAGCTGCACCATGGCTCTACCACGTAATAAGTCTCTACTGTGTAATCGAATTTTATGATTCGGTATATCTTTATATAAAAAAAATACGTGTCACAATGTTTGTCCGCGATGAATTCCTAAAATACTGAACTGATTTCAATGAAATGTTTCACAATGTGTGCAGTTTGGTCTAACTTGAGAGATAGGATAGTTTTTATCCCGAGAAGTGACCCGCAATATTTTTTATTATGAATTTAAGGATTTTTTTTAGAACACAAGGTTGTTTGTCGGAAAAGGCATTACAAAGTCTGTCTGGTCAGCTAGTATATGTATATATATATATATATATATATATATATATATATATATATATATATATACATATTTTTTAAGCCACAAAAGTGGCTAATGTCTGAATAATCTGAAATTTATCCGACGTACATTTAAAGAACCGAAGACAATATAATTTTTTTATAACTATGATCTCACTAGGATCATTTCAACTAATGATCAATGCATTTTATATTACGTTTTTCAAACGACTTCAAAAAGGGAGCAAATTCTCAATTCGACTGCATTTTTTTATATGTGTTGCCTCAGAACTTTTATCTAGGTGAACCAATTTTGATGATATTTTTATTCAAAAGCTGATGTCCATGTGATCCCATATAAATTTGATCAGATCTTTAGTTTTTGAGTTATCCTTATAATCCTGTTATCCTTAATAATTCGTATTTTACTTCGACTTCATGGATGATGTTCTCATTTTATTTATATTAAAGTCAGTTGTACAATATTTTTAATTTTACCGCTTGTTTAGGTATAATATGTATTCCAAACTAGCTGTTCCCCGCGACTTCGCCCGCGTGTAATTTGGGGTTTTAATTATTTTGCGCGAAACCCTTATTATTTTTCTAAATTAAAAGTAGCCTAAGGTATTCCTTATAACATCAGGTATCTGTCGGTTAAAGTTCCATCAAAATCCAGCCATTTTGGAGATCAGCCGGAACAAACAGACAGACCGACAGAAAGATAGAGAGACAGCCAAAAAATTTAAAAGTTTTTTTCGTTATAATTATCGTATATACTTTCATTTGCAATTAGTAAAAAGCTGTTATTTTGACATTACAAACAGACACTTGAATTTTATTTATTTGTATAGATAGGGAAAGAAACATTCCTCTTGATTATGAATGCCATTTGTTTTCTTATTTTAGCATTTGAATTGTGACATAGCACTAAAAAATGTAGTCGAGAATTTCTATGAATTATCGTACGGGCAATCTTTATTTCGCTCCGTGGGTGTCGTGAGAATCGATTGGATAATGATAGTAAAATTTAATGCCATTTTACAGATTGTAAAATAGTCTTAAAATTCGAGACGTGATATAGTGCAGCTTCTAAGGCGTTCGAGTACGATTGCTGAACAAAAACCCGCCAGGAATTATAGCTTTGGCGGTAAATCACGTAACTTATGAGATCATTATTTCGAACTGTGGACTATTCCTTCTTTTAGTTACACACATATCTATATACATATTTTGAACAGCGCTTGTTGTCACTCGGTGAAACTTTATCTTCATTTTTAGCCGGCTTCAAAGACGAGATAAATCAATTTTTTTTTTAAATTTACGCAAAGACTACATATTAAATTAAACTATTTTTTTAGGGATTTTATCGAGTTTAATTTAACTTTTTAACTCCGAACGTTTTTTTTCGGGGGGGGGGGGGGGGCTGAGTCGTTTCACGTACAGATGTCATAGTTAGCCTGGCCTTCAGTTTTTGAATATTTAATTTTAATTTGGAATCCACAATATATGACATATTATATTCGTGCTATGGAAGACATTCAAAAAAAAAATGCAAATCATTTAAACTACAGGTATCATCGAATTTCCCAAAACTATGTCGATTCTTGAAAACATTTTCACCTCTTAACGCTTGAAAAGCGTCGTATAAGTATTATATGACATGATGTTCATGCATAATGGGCACATCGACTTCCCATTTTTCAATTGCAAATACAAAAACAAATTATGCCCAAAATTCATTAGTCTCCCGGAGACAGAATGTAACAAAACGTTTCACTCTGTAGACATATTCTATGGAAGTAAACCAAACTTTGCGCGAGAAGTTTTGTCCCATCCCAGTCCACCCCAACGTGTCTTTAGGTGCTGTAAAGCACCCGACACGTCGGGAATTAAAAAGTTTAATTAAACGCGATAGAATCCGTAAAAAAATAGTTTCCTTTAACGAGATAAGTTACCAGTTGGACTTTGTTTTTTTTTTTTTGTATATAATATGTTACGCGATATCTTTTTCAATTGTGGACCGATTTTAATGATTCTTTTTCTAATATCACAGACTAAATAATAGTACAAGGTAATATAAGATAGGATATACTTCAAAGATGGTCCCATGGAAATTGCAAGAAAAAATTCTATCCCTTAGGGGATGAAGTTTTCAATGGAACTAGTTTAGACGACATTGACATTGTAATATTCCTTAATCCAGTCAATTATATACCGATAAGTAAAAATTATCTAAATCCTGAAATCATAGCAGAGTAAGCATAATATAATATTAATTACTCAACACATTTAGTTTCACACCAACTCTACAAAAAATGATCTAAAGATAGCTATACTGTAACTGTAGTAGGTACTTACAACTTAGCGGCTTTTTGCAGGCCTTCCAAATATTGGGGTTAGACAATTATAAAGAGATATTTAATTAGCATATAAAACATATTTATTTTAATTAATTGATGCGGAAAGCTTACGCATTGCCGTAGGAATCCGACTAGGAGCGGCGATTTGTCAACCCTATCAGTGTCCCTGTGGTAGCAGCGTCGACAAGTTTGGGCTCCACGGACTTTCATGTAAGAAAAGCGCTGGTAGATTTTCACGACACAGTTCTTTGAACGATGTCATCCGAAGGGCTCTTGTCTCTATAAATGTTCCCTCGGTTTTAGAGCCTTGTGGAATATTTAGAGACGATGGCAAGAGACCCGACGGTATGACATTGGTCCCTTGGGAGAGAGGTAAAGCCCTAGTGTGGGATGCTACTTGCGTAGACACTCTGGCGGTCTCTCATCTCAGGGGTACCTCGTTTAGAGCCGGGGCGGCATCAGAGGCAGCTGAGCTGAGTAAGTGGCGCAAATATGAGTCTCTGAGAGATGACTACATATTTGTGCCATTTGCTGTAGAGACTATCGGTCCGTGGGGTCCACGTGCGGTGAAGTTCCTAAAAGAACTCCATCCGCGGCTGTTCGTTGCTGCTGGTGATAAGAGGGCTGGTTCTTTCCTCGCTCAAAGGCTAAGTATAGCCATTCAGCGGGGAAACGCATCCAGAGTTCTTGGCACGATACTGCGGGGGTAGGACTATATGATATTTAAGTCTCTAGTTTTAGTTTTTTTGTTTAAATATTATTATAGTTTTTTGTTTTTATTATGATAATATTAGAATTAATAATTAAGATAATTTAATTTACACGTTCGTAATAATCAATATTGAATAAAAAATTCGATTAATGTAGTAATCAATATAGTTATCTTTGAGATCACCGTATTAATTTTATTGCTAGGTGTTGTTAAACTAATAAGGTAATTTTGTGTACTTATTAATGTACAAGACGATTGTGGTATTCTCCAATGGAATAAAAGCATTTTTTATTTGGAAGGATTTTAGATTGTTGTTCATTAAAGCAAGTTTGTTTTCATTTTTAATTTATTGTGCAAGTTTGTTAAATACATACGAGTATAATATGTTAAGTTGTGTACCATATATTAAGAAATATATGAATACTTTATAATACTTTCAACTGCGAACTGGGCTTCGTTATTGTTTCCGATTAATTTTACTCAAAGTTATGCGTCAGTGTAACACGACGCCGTTTTGAGGGAAACCGATGATAAATCATAGAAAATGGAGAAATTTTCGTCTGACGTAGCTATTCATTTAAAGCTCTTGGTCCAAGAATTTTCTGGGCGTGTTTTTAATGGTTATATATGAATTTTTCTTTTTCAGCGTACTTTTACTCATTTTTAATAATAACGCTTCGATTTTAATATTTATTTTCGAGCTGATCACGCAGGCGTTGTTCTGCCCTTTCCGATAGATAGCGTGGCGAGTTTTACTCCAAATACTCCGATACATTTAATTATGTGAAATAAAAAAATAACTAGGCCATAGCTTACTTTGGGTTGAAATTTTCTAATTTTTTTGACAGAAAGTCAACATATTATAATGTGAATATCAGTCATTTTCATCTATACACATAAAAGTTGTAGAAAACTTGACTACAGCCACCTATTGGATCGTCTCGAGAAATGTATTGTGTGAATAAAAGGCGCACCAACGATTATTATAAAAAAGTGTTCGTGTTTGTTTTTATAGAATAATGAGTAGGAAAATGGTTCAAAATTTGTATTCATTTGTTTCCATGAAATTTTAAATTATAAAATGATTTTAATTACGATAATTGCTGTCTTGAAAATTGTCCAAATATAAGTTACATACTATAGTATAGTAGGAATTTTTACTATGCCGTAGAACCTATTTACTTTTATAAAAGCATGAGGGTAAAATATATCTAACATCTCTTTATACCGCCATATATCTAAGACAAACCAAACCAAAACTAAATTAACTAAACTGTATTCACGTCTAGAAAAGATTAATACGTTTAATTAATTTAATCCAATACAGTTTCTATTATAAACACACATAATATTATATGGTTACACAATATTCAAATTGCAAGCGCAAAATAAGAGCGTAAGTGAAGTTGATAAGTTATAGGATAGTGAACACTACAGCATCGACATTAAGTGATTAAGTAGCATGTGCCTTGTATAATTTCCAATGTAAAACATATTCTGCTGATGCTTGTTCAATCAGCTCCCAGAGTGATTCTCTTGATTAATAACACTCTGTTGGGAGTACTTGTCAATAAAAGATCTATGTGCTCAACAAACTGAAATGGAGATCAAAGAATAACAAAACACGTTTCAAGCAATAGCAGATCGATTCTTTGATAACATTGATGTTACGAAAATACTTGTTACGGCTTATAATGTTATTTTATTTATGTTTAAATAACTGCAAAAGAATAATATGGAGTGGGCTCGTGAAATCGATTATTTAATAACGTAACTTTTACCACTGTTGTTATCAGTTCTTGAAAATATTTATCTCCATTTTGTGCATAACTTTGTTTATTAAAATAGTAATAATATTGTTCACATACAAATCAGTTTAATCGTTAAATAAATACTGTCTTGTAGTTAAAGCCGAAGTTGAATTTAGGCCAAAACTGATATTAATAGAAAGGTGGCAACTATTTTCGGTATGATAATGATGACACAAACAGTGGTAGTGTCACGCGGCAGCTTTTGCTGTCGCACGAATGGGCCGGCTCGAACCGGGGTGGTACCACGACCTCACAGAATACCAGCGTGAAGTAGAGATTTACCTCTGCGTTTCGTTTGGTGAGTGCAGGTAGCCGTAGGCCCTTTTTACTGGAAATGAGGCATTCCATCTTAGTCCTCACGGGTGACAACGCATCTGCATTTTGATTCGCAAATGAGGATAGATGTAGATGTCTATGGGCCACAGCAACCACTTAACATCAGGTGGACTGTGTGCTCGTTTGTCACCCTTATCCTATAAAAGAAAAACAAAAAAAAGACCATCCTTCTGGCGCATGTAGGCGATTATAATCCAAAACGTACCTACAAAGATATTGTTCATTTTTATTTAATATAATATATAATATTGACACCTACAAGTCAATAACTTTCTATATACTCGTACAAAACAGTATGGTCCAAAAATGTATAACAGTTTGTTGTGTGTAGTTATACCTAGACAGGTCATAAATTCTGTCACATGTTTAATATAAAATAATTGAAACAATTTTATTCATTATGTAACCATTTATATCCCAAAATGAACTTAACAAAACATAGATTCTTATAACACTAAAGTTTATTCAAAATGACCTCCGTGATTTTGAATACAGGCCTTCCATCTGCGCGGCCAGTCGTCTATCGCAGCACGAACGAGGTCCATGTCAATATCGGCGGCTGCCTTAATCAAGGATGTCTTGAGTGACTCCAAATTGGGATGAGACTTTAAGCACGCCTTTTCCTCCAAGTGTTGCCATATCTTGTAATCTAACGGATTTAAATCTGGACTGGAGGAGGGCCAATCTTCGTGCCGGATGAAGTCGATTTCACGCGCCGCCAGCCAGTCTCATCCGAAAAAAGAATTTCCCGGTATTTTTTTCCCGCGTACCGCTTCAACAAAGTGCGGCATCTCTTCAGTCTCAGGTCCATTAGACGAGCATTCAAACGATGTCCTGTTTTTCTTCGATATGCCCGAAGCCCTAAGTCTTCATTTAACACCCTTTTCACCGTGGTTCTGCTTAACCCCATCTGAAGGGCCAACAGTTTCTGCTTACGTTTGGTATTTCTTTGAATTCGCGCCTTTACAGCTTTTATCACTGCTGGAGTCCTAACAGACCGAGGGCGACCACTTCTTGACCTGTCATCTACACTAGAGTCTTCATTGTATCGTTTGATGGTACGATAAACGAATCTTTTGGTTATATTAAAATTTTTCAGTATGTCAAAAATTTGAATTGGCGCGTAACCGCAACGATGCAACGCAATAACTGCAACACGGTCTTCTTTAAGCGTCCACTCCATATTTAGAAATGAGTAAAAGTCTAAAAGTATACAGTTTTATTTTCATGAACAATTCGAAATTCGAATTCAATAAACTTTTTTGTGGCCAGGGAAGAAGTCCTGGGAAGAACCAGCAAGAAACCCAGCGGGACTTTTTTTTCAAACATATTTCACTTAACAATAATTTCGTTTATACAATTTTTAAATGATTTTTCATAGAACCAGTATGGTGGCGATCATCTTATAGGTGACACACAGGTGGTATAGATAAAGTGAGATAACCAGATGTCTAGAGAGTAGTTTTTTTTTCTGAGTCTGTTACTTGATATTTTGGCACAAATGGTGGACAAGATTAGTATCCAGTTATTTCAGATTTACTCTAGGAATAACTTACAGAAGCACAAAGACGATGTTACGCTTCTATGTTAAGTATGTAAATATATTTTTTCGTTATTATCTAAACTATGTATCACTATATCAGTCACTTTAGTCTAGGAGATGGGCAGCAGCGATTTCCTTGAATATCATTTATAAACTGCGGTTACCAACCCCAGACCCGTTGGAAACCGCAAGCGTGGCAAGCTATGGAAAGTATTTCGCAGGTGGGATTGATTTCATTTTAAACGCATTGTTCATTTATTATAAAAAATTGAAGTGAGGTTCATTATATAATCTGATATTCTATCTATCTTACGATAACTTATTTGTAAATGTTGTATAAAAACTGCATTCTAGCGTTTAACCGACTTCAAAAAGGAGGAGGTTCTCAATTCGAGTGCATGTTTTTTGTATGTATGTTACGAGATATCTTCGCAGATTGTAAACCAATTTTTATGATTATTTGAGAGTGGTGCCATATAAGTTTGGAGAAAAAATTTCACCCCTAAGAGTAGGAAATAAATAACTTCTTTAGCTGTTTTAAGTCGGTTTTTACTTTTTGTTAAAAGTTATAGTTATTAAGCTAAACAATGATTAGAGAACTCTTGTTTTATAGATTTTATTTTTTATATTCATTAAATAAAACTAATTTTTACGAATTTTATCGCCTTTAATTTAACTTTTTAATTCCTGACCTTTCGGGTGCTTTACAGTACCCATGGTCATGGGTGGGGCTGAGGTGTTTGACGTCCCGATGTTATAGTTAGCCCGGCTACCTTCAGTTTTTGAATATTATTTTTTGGTCCGATCTACGCAAAATGAGCTTACAGTATCTTGAAGTCTTGCAGTGGTATGCTTGGGTTTGGATTTAATTTTATTATTTAAAGGGATTTAAGCAGATGGCAGGCACTCAGCCATCTTCTCTATTGAAATTAGGATGTTTTTTTAAATTTCAATAGCCTCGCGAATCATCCTTGGTAGGAATCGGTGTTCTTTTGCGAGGATTTGTGGTCTATCAAATCTAATGTAATGGCGTGGACGATCTTGAACATGTTCACACACTGCAGACTTCCCGGAACGGGAGTTAAAAAGTTAAATTAAACGCGATAAAATCTTAAAAAATTAGTTAATTTAATGTGAAGTCTTCGCGTAAATATAAGAAATCATTATATTCATTAATTTAATATTACGAGGAAACGTAAGTAATGTAGAGGAAGTCTATGCCGTCGTGTTGGTCCAGACATAACATCGATTTCCCATCGGAGTATGAGAGTGAGAGAATAGAGAGTACATATATATATATATATTAATTACACTCTTGCATTATTATCCTGTCCTGCGCAGATGATACTAGATCCATTAAAGCCTCCTGCATAATCCCTACGTTTATGCGTGGTAGATAGTGGCGGATTTACCAGCAGGCTGAGTAGGCCTAGGGCGGAAGATTTTAGGGGCGGCAAATTTGGGATCAAATTTTATTGTTTTTACAGAAGTTAGACACACAATTTACTGCGTGTCCGGATTGATGAAGAAATTACCTTTTAGAGAAACGTTCTGAGAAGTTCGTTGCCGTAGTGAATCGAACTTTCAGAGGAAAAAATGAAAAGTTGGGTAATCTGCACAATGAAAATTATTGTATACTTTTGGAACTGTTAATAAAGTTTTAAAACAGTTTGGAGACGAGATAAGAAGGGCAAAATATTTTTTCTTATCCACCAACCAACTTACGTTTTGAGAACAGACGAACCCTGTGAATGATTTCTCAAGTATTTGCTCTCAATGGAACATAAAGCTGAAGAAGTGTTTTCCATTATTTCGGAACTCAAAACACTGGTCATGAATATTCACAAGCATATGAAGGTTATCGTGGATAATCATATGATAATGTCACGAACATGTTTGGTGTATACAATGACTTACTACAGGCTAAAGTTCAAAGCTAAACACCTTTTGCTTTCTTAGTTCCTTGCTCTGCCCTGCACTCTTTAAATTTAGTGGCAACTGCGCTTTCTAAATCTTACACAGAAGCTTATCGCTTCTTCATGTTGCTTCAAAGAATCTACGTATTTTTTGTAAGTTCAACACAACGCTGGAATAAAATATTGACTGAAATAAGGATAGGGAAAACGCTAAAGAGAATAAATCTGACACGTTGGTCAGCTAAAGAGGATGCAGGTAGAAGTTTAAGAAATTCTTTGCATGAAGTCCTTCAATCGAGAATGATTATACCAAAAAGCCTGTAACGCAAAACGAAGCGACGGGAATACTTTTGAATTTAGAAAAACTTGAAACCTTGGTAATGTTTAAACAAAACAAATTGTTGTCTGGATTGTTTTGTTTTTTGGAAATAATAAACAAAGTGAATGTTTTAATTCAGGCCAGAATTAAAAAAAAAACGACAAGAGGCCTACAACAGGTTTAATGAAAAAGTTTTCATTTTTGACCAAAATGAGTTGATTGTCATCCCACCCTTACTTACTTACGCAACACCCTTACATTATAAGCCTTTTTCTAGGAAAAAATGTATTAGAGATAGACTTACTTCAAGAATGCCACTATTTATTCATTTTCAAAGCCACCTTTCTTCTAAAGGATTTTGAGGAAACCATATTCTGAATTACTGGAAAGTGTATCTTCGTTCCTGCGACAGAATTTGCAAAACGTTTATCCAAAATTTATATAATTAATAGCAGTTCGTATAGCTCTACCTCTACACCAGCGATAGATTGTTCAGGCGAGGAGGCTTTTCTTGCTTAAATCGGATGAAAAATTATCTAAGATTTTAGACATTAAACCAAGAAAAACTAAACGCCTTAGCTCTTTTGTGCATAGAGTCAATGATGAACAAGATTTCATACAACGATATAATTGATGATTTTGCGAATAGGAAAACGCGCAAAAAGTTATTAGTTATTTTTATGAATTATTGTTTTTAAACTGTAAGTAAGCGCAATAAAAATTATTTAATTGCGTTTTTACCGAATGTACGTAATTCTATAAGTAGTATTAAGGCATGCCTTACCCCGCCTTATTATTAGTATATGATTGAGCCGTTATTAGATCAGAAATACAGCCAAAAACTATTTATTGAGCAATCTTAACTAAATCATTGGATTGTAAAAATAATCAAAACATCAATTGTCTAGTTCACAATCATACTAATTACGGGAAAAGGGTGGAGTAATTAGGACGATTGTGCACAATATACAATATGGTAGGGGCGGCAAAATTTCAATAGCCTACTGGCGGCAAATGTGTAAATCCGCCACTGGTGGTAGAGACATGCTGCAGCTATATTCATTGTATAGTTGTAGCACGAATGCTTAGCTAGCGTAACTAGCTTAACGCTGCTGTCTTTCGTATGGTGCGTGTAGAGAACTGAAGAACCTTTTTACTTGAAACAAGGCGTTCCATTTTAGTCCTCACGGGTAATAACGTATCTGCATTTTGATTCGCAAACGGGGATAGATTTAGATGTCTATGGGCTACAGCAACCACTTACCATCAGGTGGATTTTGTGCTCGTTTGTCGTTTGAAAAAAAAATCCCGGCCACCGTGGCCGAAATTTTGTCCGAGGGACATTGTAATAACTAGACGAAGACAGGTACGTGTGTGATTATCATTTTGAGAATATAATATCTTTCATTATTTTGTTTAAGGTTTGTATGGCCTAGACAAAAGTGACAAACGCTGCCTGGGCTACGGATGTGTAAGTAAGTTTTTCCGTGGTTCTGCTAACATGCTGTGAAGATGGAAAAATCTGAAGTTTTAGTCAGTCAACCAATCACAGGCAGCCTTCAAACCCAAATGCGGATACGTATTAGTCACACTCACAAGAAAACAAAATTTGGAAATCTTTAGCATCTAATAGGAGACATAATTTTATGGTTAAATTTCACATTTTCATGATGGTTACAGTTAGCAAATCATTAGTAATAATACTAACCCTTAACACCACAGGTGGGGGACCTAGCTCTCCCACCGCACATATTTTCGAAAATATTTTAATTGTTTTAAGAGTAACGCAGCCGAGCGTCCAAGTATTCCCATTTCCCAGTTCCTCTCGAGGTCTCACGGGGATGGAACGTACACCAGGATAGCATGCTTATATCAACAGGTACGAATCGATACGGGACTAAGGTCTCCCACAAGTGTAATTACGTAAGTATTATTTTTTTTCCATTTCCTGATTTATTTGTTTTTTGTAGGTTTTGTGGCGTACTATGAATAAAAATTTGAAACCTCAATAGAGAGAAAATCTGTTAAATTACTTCGAGTGAGAAGAAAACGAAATTGAGGATGTTTTTCCTAAAGCACATCGATTTTGATTGACGTGAAGTATGAAGTCAGTGATCACGACGCTGAAAGTGAAGAAGAAACAAAGATTGACTCAGAAAACGAAGAAATAGGAAACAATGGACAAGAAGACCGGAATAGTAATGAATTTTATTGAATAAAGAGAGAAAAATAGTCGAAAGTACCACCATCGCGATCACGCGTTCAGCACATAACATCATGTATATTTATTTGCCTGGACTAAGGGGTCCTGCTCAAGCCAAAAACGTAATGTCTCCATTTGATGCATGTTCTTTTCTATTTTCTGAAGATATGATTGACTTGATTTTAGAACATTTCAATGAAGAGATCACAAATTACTCAGAAAATCATATATCTGACTCAGCCTATACTTAACAAACGTGTGCTCCAAATGTATGAAAACGTGTGTCGTATTCATCATTCTATAAACTTCAAAATATATACAAAATGTCAGGAAAACTGATAGTTAGGTTATAAGCATCATTTTGATAGTAAAGATTAAGATTGAAATTAGGTTCCTACATTTGACTGAAATTTCGATATTCGTGAAGTGTTATGTGCATTCCACTTGTGATTTTAGATGTTTTAGTATTTTCATAGATCTTTATACCTGTTTTATAGTTTATAAGATAAGAATAATTAGAAAAACAATTTGATTTATTTTTTGATTCAAAATTTTATTATATATTTGATCTCTAATACTCACTCTAAAACTATAACGTGTTTTTTTTATCCTTTTTTGTTTGATGCTAGAAGTGGCAATTTTAAAGTTTAAAATTATAAATAAATATTTTTATTACATTCATAAAATGCCTTTAATTTATGTCGTATAAAAAAATCCTGATTTATGATAAAAATAGTACTGATATACGGTTTATCTTTGAGGGGGATATAAGTCCCCCACGTATGTAGATGTGTGGCTAGAAGTAGCGTGTGGTGCTAAGGGTCACGAGGTGCTGCACGACCACCTAGCAGCCCCTCGCGTCCATCATCCCCACCTCGGACTCAGCAAGCAGCACCCGCCGCTGGTCGAGTACGCCGCATGCGTTGGACAAAATATATGAACATAGACGCATTGCGGGCGTACTATAGGGCGAAAGGGGAAGAAACTGGAGGGATAGCGTATCGGGCTAGGATGCATCGCTTTTTTGCTGAGCTGGAGCCGTCTGTTTCCGTCACAGAGCAAACCCTGGCAGACCGAGTTCGGTACATCGTACGTTCGAAAATATTTGATGATGCCGAACTCGAACGACTAGGGCATGAAGCTATTCCCTCATCGAATGGACCAGCTATAGCTGGGGATGTGGCTCCTAAGGTCATAGACCAGCAGCCATATGTGCAAGCCGCCATGGATCTTCCCGCTTTGGTTGATTCAGGCGATGATGGAATGGTCACCCAAGAACAAGAGCAGATGAGGAGTAAATTGGAGGAGGCGGTTGTGGAAACGCGCAGTATGCCTTTCGAAAATCGACCTCGACTTCCCCGCATACCCCTAAGCAAGCGGAATCGGGCTGTCTTGAGGGTTCTTAACCCAACGCTGGTGACCTTTTTGGAAGCTAGCCGGTACCTTTGCGAGACGGACTCAATTCTTTTTGGCGCCGCACTGGCAGTTTGCCGTATTATTGGCGCCAAACTTCCCACGGATGGACGCGCTACTAGCCAAAGTAGCGCTATCTCAGCCTAGAGAAGAAGGATTGAGGACCGTATCGCAAAGGCAAGGGCACTCATCGGCAGGCTGATAAGCTTCAGGTCAGGCAATAATAGGCCGAGAATTGTGCGCACCGTCAGGATAGCGTTTGCTGGGACAAATATCAGTTTGTCTCAACCGGATATAACGCAAAACCTGACGGAGCGCATAGATGACCTGAAGCAGAGAATCGCTGCTTGGGGAAAGCGGATTCGGCGATATACCGAGAGGTCGACACGGTTCAACCAGAATCTTCTCTTCCAGAGTGATCAGAAGAGGCTCTATGAATCATTGGAGCGACCAATGGCACGTGGAACGGGCCCAGCACCGAATCAGGCTGACACTATCGCATTATGGCGCGGCCTGTGATCAGCGCCCGTAAATCATAGCGAGGGCCCTTGGACGGAAGTTGTGACGAGTCAGTGTGCGAATTTTACGCCCATGGACCTCTCATATGGATGGACCATGGACGTAGCTGAGGCGGTCCGTAGGGCCCCAAGTTGGAAAAGTCCGGGGCTCGACGGGCTGCATCACTACTGGCTGAAGGGGTCCGTGGTGGGTCACGCTGTGCTCTCCCGACAGTTTCAAGAGGCTCTCGACCAGAAGTCGCTCCCGAGCCTCTTCACTACTCGGATCACACATTTGGTTCCTAAAGATCAGGATACCACAGACCCGAGCAAATACCACCCAATCACGTGTCTACCCACGATATACAAGACACTAACATCCATTTTGAGTGCGAGAATCACTCGTCACCTGAACTCAAATCAGGTGATGTCGCGTGCTCAGAATGGATGTAGGGGCGGTAGTCGTGGAACCAAGGAACCACTCCTTATTGACGCGGTCATTGGCAAGGTGGTTAAATGCAACTGTCAGAACCTCTCCGCCGCCTGGATAGACTACAAAAAGGCATTCGAATCGGTGCCTCATACATGGCTTAAGAGGGTCCTCGAGCTGTACAAGGTTAACTGTACAGTTCGAGACTTCCTCGGGCAGTGTATGGGGCAGTGGAGTACGATCTTTTGTCATCTAGGCGAGCGGATGACGACTGCGGAGAACCACATAAGGAGAAGAAAGGGTATCTTCCAGGTCCATTGTTTGACCTCAATCTGGTTCTTCCTCTCGCTGAACCCTCTCAGTACCTTACTGGAGGGTTCCGTGAGGGGATTTCAGCTTCGGAGAGGAGGTACAAAAGTGACCCACCTTTTCTATATGGATGATCTCAAATTATTCGCCTCCAGTCGCTCTCATCTTATGGAATTGCTAAACATCACTTGTGATTCTAGCAATTCTATTAGAATGGGGCTGGGGACGAATAAGTGTGTGGTCCTCCATGTTGAAAGGGGAAGGGTTGCTAAATCTGAGGGCATAGACTTGTCTATGCCCATCAACATAAAGACCCTATACGAGGCTGAAACATACCGATACCTCGGTATGTCACAGAACATAGGTATCAATGAGGCGGACATGAGGCAGTCAGTTTGCGATGTGTTTTATGGACACTTGACAAAAGTGCTAAATACTGTTAGTATTTTGTCGCGCGTTAATAAGACACACGCATATAATGGTTGGATCATGCCTGTTCTCATGTGTACATTTGGCATACTCAGGTGGACTCAGACCGAACTGAACGCTCTGGATAGAAAAGTCCGCACTATTATGACGTCCCACAGGATGCATCATCCGAGATCGTCAGTAATGAGGCTGTACTTGCCACGGAAACATGGAGGGCGTGGCTTTTTAAGCGCGCTTACCATGCATAATCGCGAAGTGTGCAGCCTCCGTAATTATTTTCTGGCGAAAGCGGATGATTCATAGATGATACATTCTATAGGGACGTTATTTTTTGTGATAAAGGACTTCCCCTCTATCCATAGCCAACGAGCAATGGCAAGACCCGGCAGTACAGAGCATTTCCGACTGGGAGACCGTGTGGAAGGAGAAGGAGCTCCACGAGAGGTTCTACAAGGCTCTACATGAGCCTTTCGTAGACACAGTTGCCTCCCTCCACTGGCTATGTTTTGTTTACCTCTTCGGGGAAACCGAGGGTTTTGTCTGTGCAATACAACATCAGGTTATTAAGACCAACAACTATCGGAGATACATCCTAAGGGGTGGCACCGTCGACATTTGTCGAGCTTGTCATCATTGCGGTGAATCACTTAGGCATGTCATCTCCGGTTGTTCAGCGCTTTCTAACTCTGAATACTTGAATAGGCAGTACCTAGTAGCCAGGATTCTACACTAGGAGCTCGCTCTGAAACACGGTCTCGTGGATCGGAAACTGCCTTATTATAAGTAATTGTCGGAAGCCGTGCCCGAAAATGACCGCGCCAGTCTCTAGTGGGACCGGGCCATCATCACAGACAGGACCATTCTTGCGAATAAGCCTGATATTGTGCTGATGGACCGGGCACAGTCAAGGACATTTTTGGTCGAAATTACCACTCCGTATGACGAAAACCTCGTGAAATCCGAAGCAGATAAACGTACAAAATATCTGGACCTGGCTCAGAGAGGCTCAGGAGGTGATCGACATGTGGGGCGGACTGCCAGCAGAAAATATACCTGCAGTCGTTTCTGCGAACGGGTTAATCCCAGTCAGCCTCTCAGGTCATCTGAGGCGACTGGGACTCCGTGACGGACCGGTCCAAGCTCAAATGCAGAAGGCGGTGCTCTTCGACACCGCCCGCATCGTCCGCCGGTTTCTTTCCCTTTCCCCATAACCCTCGGCCGTTTGGTCTCCCCTGAAGAGCGCTTCTATCTGGTTGGGTTTTTATTTATTTATGTATTTATTTTATTTTATTGATATTTATGTCTTTAATTTACAATTATATATTTAAACAGACCAACCAGATGAGAAAACTTTATAGGTAAGTCAGATAATAATATAATAAATAATAAAATGCACAATATATATAAAAAAAAATATCATATCATAATAAGAAAATTTAAAAAAAGAACCAGGATGTAATTTTTCTTGAAATTTTGTCCTATCCTCGACTTAATGCAACGTTTCTTAAAATATTAACAATTACAAGACTTCTGAACACTAAAATGCAAGAAAAAGGCTGGAGATTTGTTGCAACTGGAAAAAGGTTAGAAATATTATCGATGGTCTAAGATCTAAATGTAAGAATGCTGCTTTTATAGGGACGACTACATATTAGAATTTCAGTTATATACGTGAAATAGTCTCTGAGAAAATCGTCTGTAATAGAGAACAGACAAAAAGGGATATACCTGTATTTTTTTTTGAAAAATGTAATGTATTTAATGCGACTTCGTATGGGAGTTATAACCGATGCTGGGTGGCTGTTACTTTCATCGTAAAATTTTAAATTTTGCAATAGTAAAAGAAATTGATGTAATGGGGACTACACTACAGTGCCACACCACTACCATTGCCATCAATATCACCAAAATATAAATACGATCTGTTAACACTGTATCATATCTCTTTCTGTTGCGTATTTGTATTAGTTTTTTTACTCGTACATTATTGATCGAACACATAAAACAACAAAAATGTTTACACACTCAGAAACTAAAAATTGTATTTGTGTAGGCTGGGAATTAAATTTAAGATTTATTCTTGATTTGAGTTATAAATGCTGAACAATAAAATCTCATGACAGCAAACACTGTCTTTCTAATAAAATAACAAAAATATTTCGAGGTTTTGAGATCATATTAATTGTATTTGTAGTGTAACGCGACACTAACTGTAGACTACCCGCGGCGTTATAAGTTTCTTGGGGCAAATCAATTAGAAGTGGACTCAGCGGGACTTTCCCGGTTCAAGTTTAACCCTATAAAACAATAAATTAGTTTTATGTAACAGTTGCATAATTGTATTACAAAGTTTTATTCCATAGGTCAGTATTTGAGACTATCTAGTTTTATAACTCATCTTAGATAACAACATACATATTTATACGATACTAGCAACCCGCCTCGGCTTCGCACGGTTGATTTCTGGATCTCAACAGTAGTGCTACCGGGTCTAATTGTGATACACAAAAAGTTTCATTAAAATCGGTCGAGCTATTTTCGAGTATTAGCAAGACTAACGGACAGCAATTGATTTTTATATATAGAAATAAAAGTCATTAACAGTTTGGTCTAAAGTGAGATGTTACTTGAAGGTTTATAGCAAACAGGGAGTAAGGATTTTTGTCAAAATACCAGATAAATATTATTTCGACAAAGATGATCTTTTGTCTCTCGGTGGAGATTACAATGTTAGTAGACTGACTTTTGGCGATAAGGTATAATAGATGGCTTTCTGACACCTCCCTTCTGATTATTAAGGCTTTAACGTTTTTTTTTATATATAAGAGGGGTCAAAAGAGCTTGCGCCTCATCTGATGGTAAGATGTCGACCGTCGCTGATGAACAACTGAACCAGTGAAATTGCGGGCATTAAAGTTTCAAAATCGTCAATCAAATCAATTAAAAAATTCTATTTACTTCCATAAAATAAACCAGGGGCTGAAGTGTTTCATGCAACTTCCTAAAAGAAAAATTCATAACTGTGTTAAAATGATAAAAAAACACCAAAACTTAATTTATGTTATATCATTTGTCAACATATTATGTACATAACGTGGTATTAATTATCATACAAATACATAATTTAACATTTTTTTTTTCATTTTCTTTTAATTTGGTTTTGTATTTCTGTGTCAACTGTTTCTACATTTACTTCATTTAATATTTTAATCAATCTTAGGTTGACTGGTAGAGAAAGCAACAGGCATTAAGTCCACCTATAAAATATATCTTACATGTATAAAGTAAACAAATGAAATAATTTTCATATCTTTAACATTTTTGAGAAAATGTAGTTCCTGATGGGCTTCTGTGTTAATGTAAGAAGATAATGAGGAAATAATTATAATATAAAGTTCTAACATTAAAATGTATATAATATAAAAACAAATACCCACATTATATAGGAATAATTGTATTATTTTTAGATCCTTGCTTTTTTTTTCCTTATATTTTCCTTTGTATTCATTATCTATTCCCTCTTTCCCTACACAGGTTCATTAAGTTTACGTTCGAGTTTCCATAGCCATTTTATTTTTGTTGCGTGGTTAGTTTATTGATTCATTCAAAATTATTATAACTTAAGCCCGCTATAACAGAAAAATTCCTTTCTTTAATTTATAGATAACTTATTTAGTTGCTTGAAAGTTATAGCCGATATACTCATTAGCAAGCGGTTCGGTAAGTATTAATTATTGTATAAAAATTTGACACAAAAAAGATTTCTTGTTCACTCTATAGTTCATTTATTTCCTTACTTTATATTAAGCATGAATTAAAATTTTGATGACAACTCCGTGCTCGTAATGAGATGCGAGGGATAATAAAATTGTCACCTAAGGGTTTTCGGTAGACACCTAATCCATAAACGGTTCAAAAGCTGGGCATGATAACGGTATGCCGAAATTTAAGGGTACGAAGTGCTCTTAAAACTTGGTGAACTTCAACTTAACGAAGGAAAAATATTAATAGCAACACGCGCGTGGTTGTAAAATATATTTTTAAATTTTGTTCGAATTTGTTCTTTCAAACACAAAATTTATTTTTTGTATGAAATAGATTAGATAGATTATTTACTAAAATATCCGGCTATACAGTCGCTGTGTTTTGGTACAAATTCCAGTCGCAACCAATTAAATTTCCTGAAAAATTACCCAATAAAAATTGCTGGGTTTAGAAGGGTTGTGAAATATTTGTACCAGTGTCTGAGATCTAATCTGATTTCTGTTTTTTCTCCCTACAGTTACGATTTGACCTTATAATATATATATATATATATATATATATATATATATATATATATATATATATATATATATATATATATATATATAAATACATACATAAGTGATAAGGAAGCTCTCAACGGCCAGGCATTCTTATCTTTAAATAATCACCTAATTTAAATTATTCTTTATCCATAAGGTTTTTATTTGTTTTTCCATTATTAGTTGTTATAATAGACCATAGTAGATCCTATACATTAATGATAAATTATCAAAAAATGTCGACGCTTTGAGTTCCGTACGGTCCGATATAGTAGAAAGCTAAACTGCTCAATGAATAACAGATTATATTTATATGGAAATCATTTGTGTAGTTTTTAACTGACTTCAAAAAAGAGGAGGGTCTCAGATCAACTGTATTTTTTTGTGTGTTACCTCAGAATTTTATTCTAGGTGAACCGATTTTGATGATTCTTTTTTATTTGAAAGCTGGTGCTTCTCGTGTGGTCCAATAAGATCTGAGCAGTAGTTTTTGAGTTATCCATAATAATGCGTATTTAATTGACTTCGACTACATTGATGATGTTCTCATTTTATTTATACTGAAGTCGGTTCTACAACATTTTAAGCTTTACCACTTGTTATTACTAAATGAAACTTGCAATTAGTCACCAATTGGAAAGTTAATTGTTAGGGGCCAAAGACATTCAAACATTTATATGGGCAGATTAAATCGCACGCACACCCGGGTTTTCCAAAAAGGTCAATAACCCGTATCATTATAATATGAGACAACAATTCATAATACTCAGTGACTCAAACCGTAATAAAGAGCTTAAAACATACTTAAGATATCGAAATAACCGCTTGAGTTCACTTAATTTAATCTCGACAATATTATATCACTGCGACTGTCAGACTAACGTCATACTAATCCAGATCCTCTTAACGAAGACTGGAAAAGGAACAATGGTGGATTTGACAAACACAGTTTATTAAATGGTTCGAAAATGTAATACGTAAATAAAATATTCTTAATAAAACTACTTTCACGGATTCTATCGTGTTTAATTTAATTGTTTATTATTGATTTCCGACGTTTCGGATGCTTTACAGCACCCATAGTCACGGGGGACTGAGGTGATTGACGTCCCGATGTCAGAGTTAACCCGGAGTACCTTCAGCTTTTTTAATTATTAATTTTGGTCCGATCTATGCAGAATGAACTTACTGTCTTGAATTCTTGCAGTCGTATGCTTGGGCTTAGTTTTATTTTTTATTCTTCGTCTGGATAAAACAGATGTTGTGCCACTGCTGTAATATTTTGTCAATGTCACTGGCATTGTAGCTAAGTTCTTTAGCTAGTTCCGATATACAATTATCCTTGCCCTGGAGTAGAACCACTAGACACTAAACATAAGGCAATAAATCCGCTGACATCCTCACTACACAACCAAGACAACTTTATTATACAGCAAGTACTTAATTTCTGACGTTCAATATAAAAAGATTTTCATTTCTTGCGTACAAAATATGAAAGGAGTTACTGAAAGGATTTACAATAAATATTTTTTCTGTGGAAGCAACCCGCGGGCACCAGCTAGTTTAATATAAAATCTTGCTCAAAATTAGACATAGGCAGATATATAAATTTCAATTAAACGTAGATGTACACATAAAATCCTTAAATGACTTCAAGCTATGAAACCATACAAAATATCCCTTAACTACAAGGTTTTCCGGACAACTTACATGTAGTTATCGTTGCATAATCCGCTTAAAGAAATATCGTCTTTTGTTACTTATCCATATTGAGAAGATTCGGTTTTACTATTCGTATTCATAGTACGTACATCTATTCCATTATATCATTCAATACATCGCTCAATACACGAACGAGCAGATCGTCGTCAGTCATAAATTCATATAAATTGGATAATGTCCGGAGAGTCGGCGAGGCGACGCCTGCGCCGGACGTCACCAATCTCTATATTGCCGCAAGTGCCGATAAGTGCCCGGTGTAATGTATCGTTTAATCTCATAATACGTTGTTTCCGAAACCGAAAACCTGAATGGTTTTCTACGTAGGATATTTCTTTTTAAATAAGGTATTTAATTTCTTCACTTATTCATTGCAGCATATCAATAGTCCAGACTGAATATAGGCATCTTCATTTGCCAGAGTTGCAACGGTTGGCAAACGGATGGATACCACTGCTGCCCATCTCCTATTTTCATTTTCATCTGTCGTCTCTTACGACACCCAGATGATGATATGGGACAGTAGATTCTATTACGCTACCATATTAGACAACGATACTACTCCTACCAAATATAATAAGGAGACCTTAGAGAGTGTAGTGTTATGCTACTTACATTTCTTTGTACACTATTTCTCCATTCTGGTTTTGATTTTCTGCATTCATGTTTTGCATCACTTTATACTATTTTTCCATTCTGATTTTGATTTTCTGCATTTATATTTTGCATCACCTTTATTTCTATAGGATCCTGTAACGTTTTTACACAATAACATATCATTTTACTTCGTATTTTCACATTATTTAGCACTTTTAAAATAGCTGTCAATGAAGTCTTACCTTTTTCGGTCTTTTATTGAATTCTCTGTAACTCTACAATTTCAGGCTTCGCGCACGCTGCCGTGCATTAGTTTTTCCTATATGAATAATAGCTCATTTCTTACTTAAATGTAATAGTTTCTTAATAAAAGTCCTAAAACTAAAATTGCTCAATTTGACAACCATTGTTTATGTGGTTGTTATGGTAACTTTTATTCAAATTCGTCTCTGGTATGATGTTCTTCCTACATAAATACTCTTTGGCTGTAGGTCATTTACAATAAATTTCGTTTTAATTTAAATAATTTCTCGTTCTCTCTAAAAAGGTATAAAAGCCGAACAATTGGAAAATACAGGGGGTGACCCTCTTAACATTCCCCATCAATTCGGTTTCCGAGCGAAACACTCCTGCCCCCAACAAGTTCACCGTATTGTGGAATATATCCTCAGCGGTTTTTATCCCCGTCGTCATAAGACTATCGCGGTCTTTTTCGACATCGCCAAAGCCTTTGATAGAGTCTGGCATACAGGCCTTATCTACAAACTATACAAAATAGGTCTCCCCGATCGTCTAGTACGTCTCGTGGCCTCTTATCTAAATCATCGTACCTTTCGTTTTAGACACGAAGGCACGCTATCTTCACAGCGCCCCATCAAAGCTGGTGTCCCTCAGGGCTCAGTACTTGCTCCTCTGCTGTACATCCTGTTCACCAACGACATTCCCATCCCGCCGAAAGGTGTTCAGCTCTCCCTCTTCGCAGACGACACTGCTCTCTACTGTAAAGGTATCTCGCTACCTTTCATACGGAACAAGGTCCAAAAGTCAGTTGATGACCTAGGAGCTTGGTTCAAAAAATGGCGCATCGATGTGAACCCGGAGAAGAGCTCCGCCGTTCACTTCGATTATAAACGACGCCGTATCAAAACACTCCACCAATACGTATGCTAGGGACCCCTGTCCCCTGGCATACGTCTGCCAAATATTTAGGTGTCACTCTAGACACAGGGCTAACTTTCAGGCCCCACGTCAAAAGAGTAACCCGTCACGCACGTTTTTACCTGAATAGGCTCAACAGTATGTTGGGCCGACACAGTAAAATGTCCCTCAGAAACAAGCGTACCCTTTATAAGGTCTGTATACGACCAGTCATGTCCTACGCGGGCCCCATTTTTGCCCACGCTAACCCTAAAATTATTAATGAACTCCAAGTAGTTCAAAACCTTTTCTGTCGTCGAGCTGCGAACGCACCTTGGTACGTCCGTAATGCCGACCTTCATCGGGACCTAGAGCTCCCTACAATTCAACAATTTCTTAAAAAACTCTCTGAGAACTTCTTCAAAGCCTCAGAGTCGCACTCCAATCATCTTATTCGTGAGGCAGCTACTTATGCAGCCCACCCCCCTCTCGCTATCGAGTCCGCAGGCCGAGAAACTCTCTCTCGGACCCGCCTAATAAACTGTCAAACGACCTGAACTGCCTCATGGCGGCTCAGGCCAACTCTAATTAAAGTATTCATAATTAATTTGCCTTCGTAGGCACTCCCTCAGCGGCTCGTAGCCGCCTGCGCCCTCTTTTCCCAAAAGAGGGTCGCTTCCGATACGGCATAAGAAGCTTTAAACAGCTAGTTGCCACTCCCCAAAGGCGGTTTTTAGCGGGTATCACTTAGGTCCCCCGGTAGGCAGTGAGTCCCGCATAACCAGGACAGACCGGCTGTCGTGGTATGCGTAATGCATTTTCCGCCTCCCTCTGTGGTAGCCCATTTCCAATTGCTTCGGGCGCAAAAAAAAAAAAAAAAAGAATACAGGACAGTCTCGCTTCAGTTCTCAAACGAGAAACATCTACTAAAGGCCTTATCCCGGGGCCGCTTTGCCCCGGGATCCTGCAAGCCTCCATCTACATCCGAATTCGTCGGCAGTCTGCTTCAAGCGGGGGGGCCACGCTACCTTCGGGCACACTACGACTGCTTGCTCCAGGCGCTGAGTGCACCTACTGCCCGCGCTACCTTCGGGCACGCTACGACTGCTTGCTCCAGGCGCCGAGTGCACCTACTGCCCGCGCTACCTCTGGGCGCGGCGACTACTTCTCCAAGTACTGAGCGCACCTACCCCATGCGCTACGTGCGCTGGCTCCGGACGCTGCGTGTGCCCAGTCCAGGCGCTGCGTGCCGTCGCCGCTGAGAAACCTCAAGCTCTGTGTGTGCCTATTTCTACAAAAGCAGCGAGGCTCCAGGCTCCACTATAAAACTATATTGTCCTATTCTCCTACCTTTATTTTTTTTTAAACCTAATTGTAATCTCATTTCATCCATCATCTTCATATTTCATTTTTTTTATAAAATTGTAAATACTTTTCTGAAACTTTAAATATATTATTTTCTTGGTCTACTTTTGTTGTTTTGCTGTTCTTAGGTTAGGTTATATTTTTCTTTTCTTTAATGGTCGCTTCACGACAAGAGTTTCTGATCTATTTTATACTCTGTCAAAAATACCAAGTATTTTTAATTTTTCGTTACTATTATCCTAAATTAATTTCTTTAAAAAATAATTGAAAGAAATCAGTCAAATCAATATAACATAAAAAACGTTTTAAGCGGTAGAGCCATGTTTTACGTGGTAGAGCCATATTGCAGCTACATTATGGTTGTAGCACGAATGACTCGGCTCGACTGGATGAGGACTACGCTCTCACAGAATACCAGCGTAATAATAAGTTCTTCTTAAATATTTTGTTACATTCGAAACGATATTGTGAATTGGGAATATATATGATCGAGTTCTGGTAGCGTAAAAGCTGTTCTCACTAACCGTTGCTAATTGCGGAAGCTTGTAGTAATGTGAAACACATACCCTAATATAAATCCAGTGTGAATAACATTTTTTGAAGCAATAACAAAATGGTACATGGTAGAGCCACGCTACAGTTATATTACTAGTATAGTTGTAGCACGAATGGGTCGTCTCGACCGGGGAAGGACCACGCTCTCACAGAATACCAGCGTAAAATAGCAGCTTAACACTGCTGTATTTCGTATGGTGAGAGTAGAGAACCGGAGAACCCTTTTTCTGGTTACGAGGCACTCCATCTTAGTCTTCAGAGGTGACAACGCATCTGCATTATAATTCTTAATCGAGGATAGATATACCATTTGACAGTGGTAGAGCCACGCGGCAGCTTTTGCTGTCGTACGGATGGGCCGGTTCGAACCGCGGTGGTACCACGACCTCACAGAATACCAGCGTGAAGTAGAGGTTTACCTCTGCGTTTCGCTTGGTGAGTGCAGGTGGCCGGAGGCCCTTTTTACTTGAAATGAGGCATTCCATCTTAGTCCTCACGGGTGACAACGCATCTACATTTTGAATTGTAATAGAGGATAGATATAGATGTCTATGGGCCGCAGCAACCACTTACCGTCAGGTGGACTGTATGCTCGTTTGTCACCCAATCTTATATAAAAAAAATAGAGGATATCTGTGGACCACCGCATCCATATACTATCAGGTGGACCGTGTACTCGCTTGTCACCCTTATTCTATTAAAAAAAACTGAATGTACGATGTATTTTGGTTTATTCTTTGATAATTATAGGATTTTTGCATTTGAGCGTGTAAATAAAAACGCTCTTTATTTTTATATCACGTAACGTACTCATACGAACAAAATCTTGTTTTACGCCATGGATAAGAACGCATCGCTGAACAGTTGTTCACTTCATTGTACGGCAAGAACTGTACCTATATCCACTTTATTCTATTACATATTTTGTTTCACCAATTTAACCATTTGTTAATTAGAGCGACAGCAGCCGAATTCTTAAGGGTACGGACTGTAAAACCGATAAATCGTGGCTTTGACTCCGTTATTCCACTACTACTATCACAACCACTTAAGCTATTTTTATATGGTAGAGCCACATTGTATGTAACATATAGTGAGATACATGTAAATATATAGTGAGTGAAAAAAACTTGACAACATTTCTACTGGCAACCTACATTTATTACTACTTACTACATTCCAAGTTAGTAAGTTGTGATAAATGTAGGTTTCAATGGGTCACAGTAATCGATTCCTATTTCAATCAGGTGGATCGTGTGGTGATTGTCTCTCTTACACTTAAATAAAAAGAGTAGTTGGAGTAGTTATAGCATTAGTAGATTTAATACCATTGCTATTATCAAAGAGAATATAATCACTACGTTTAGCTATTATTATTTAAAAAATCAATTTTTTATCAAAACAGCACCACATAATAACTGAAATATCGCAGTGCTAATACTGCTACCCAATTTAAAATCTCTCAAATTTGGATGTAGTGCTTTTGGATAAATTTTCCGCCATCAGTCAGCCACTAGAGACTCGTCCGTTAATCAACAGGGTACACCGCAAGCAAATGAAGCTCACATATTATTCCACCTTACACAACTCCAGATTTTCAGAATAAACTTTCGTTAATTTATTTTGTTTTTAACTAGTGGAAAATATTAAAGGTAATTTATACAGAGTGTTAAAATTCACAATTTTATTGTTATTTATAATATAGGGTTTAAATTCATATCTCTTACTTTAAATTTAATATTAGAGGTAAATATATTAGAGGGTAATATTTAATTTTGAACAAAATTGTTAGTGCATGGCACAATCCAATGTGACTATAAATGAATGCATATAATTATATTTTGTTTATAGGATAGTGTGACAAACGAGCACATAGTCCACCTGATGGTAAGTGGTTGCTGTGACCCATAGACATCTACATCTATTCCTCAAAATCAAAATGCAGATGCGTCGCCACCCGTGAGGACTAAGATGGAATGCCTCTTTTTCAGTAAAATGGGTCTCCGGTTCTCTACTCTCACCATACGAAACACAGCAGTGTTAAGCTGCTATTTTACGCTGGTATTCTGTGAGAGCGTGGTCCATCCCCGGTCGAGCCGACCCATTTGTGCTACAACTATACTAGTAATATAGCTGTAGCATTGCTCTAGCATGTACCATTTTGTTATTGCTTCAAAAATGTTATTCACACCTGATTTATATTACGGTATGTGTTTCGCATTACTACAAGCTTCCGCAATTAGCAACGGATAATGAGAACTGCTTTTATGCTACCAGAACTCATATATATTCATATATATATATATATATATATATATATATATATATATATTCAGATTATATATATATATATTCCTGATTTACAATATCGTTTCGAATGTAAAAAAATATTTAGATAGTTATTTAAAATATAACATAAAACATTCATAACTACCATCATAAAGTCCTGAGTCATCTGCATCTATTAGTTCCTTGCATAATCGCTTTGCATTTCGATCGCCAATAGAATTCTATCACACGAAAACTTTTCTTTGCCACTGGCTTCCGATTCTGCAAACTAACTGACTGACCTATTAAAAATTTAGTTTACTGATTCGTTAGACTATGTTCTCTGTCGCTCCCTAGGTACCTTGCTGGTTCTTCTCAGGACAGAGGTATTTTCCGGACAAGTGGAAAATAAAATTGCCTTTCAAAAAGACATCATCATAATCTTCATTCTTAGAGCACTTTAACCTCAAGGAATGTCTTACCACCAGCAACAGTGCACGCACTTCAATTGAATTCGAATGTGATTAGCATCGAAAAGACTAAACAAGGGTGTGTAACAACTGCCCATTTCTTTTAAAATCTATAGTATGCAATGCAATTTCAATAACAAAGCTTTTATTAATAAATGTTATATTGGCTATATTATGCAACAAATGATTAGACATCCAGTTATATTAAAATTACGTAACGAATTAACGTGATATTAGTAGTTTCGTTAGTCCGCTCCTATGTCTCTTTCTTTATGATTTTCTACTTAATTTGGTGCAGTAAAAACTTAAGTCGCAAGCCGGTTTTACGCCTCATTGCTTATCATGATTTTATGTTTCAATGATAGATTATTTCGAAACTATAATAGGGCGGTCACATACATAAAGAAGTGATCATAATTTACATAATTTTCTACTTAGGATTTAAGTTTAACATTACTTCATTTACATCAATAATTTTGCGCTAACATGCTAATCATATACTACAGAAAATAAACCTCTTTTTATAGAATAGGTGCAAGATAAAATTGTTCTCTTTGCTCATGGTCAACGTTGTTCATTATTTTATATTTTTTATCACCACCTCTCCACACCAAATCTCTTTTGTACACACTGGATAGTGGCTCTAAATATTAATTTGTATTTAAGTTATATTTAATAAAATTCCATTTCTTTATTTTTAAAGTAAATATCATCTTCATTCGATGTCTAATATATCAGTAAATATTCTGAATTATTCCCTCTTTCGTCAATTCAAGTAGCTTAAAGCAGTTAATTATCTGAACTACTACTAATAACATAAGCTTTACAGTATTTAATACACATTTTAAAATAAATATATTTTAATAAATATCAAAACTTTCTCACCGCAGCAATACTTACGCGATCCATTAAACATTAGTACCGTCAATGAAGTTATTTTTTATTTTGGTTAAATTGTATTTCGACTCGTAACTTTCAAAAATCACCTCCTCAGTTTCGGTTCCGAGACAATATCTCCACTCATTATCTAATTTAAAAAGGAATTTAATGCCGCAATGACTGGCTGTTAATTTCATTACCACCCACAGACTCATTGAGGAGTCTCACAGTGGTAGGTAGTCATCATATTATGATCACATCAGAGTTCAACTGTTGAAATAAAAATGTATTGTAGAGCCAATAAAAGAAAATTCGGAGTATGTTATTGTAATTCTTAATTGAATATTACAATAAACACAAAAGTGTATGACTTACTTAACAATATAATCTTCAAGAAGATAATAAACATAGAGACTTTAGACTTCAGATTGAAGTATCCGTTACAATCCCTTTAAAATAAGATTTAATAAGTATTAAAAATAGAATTAGGCAGATTAAAATTTCTCTTGAAGTTTTATACAACAATTAGGTATATTATGCGCCATTGACATGGGTGTCACCACCGGCAGCGGTGCAGGCACCAGACAGGCGCACGCGCAGGTAAGCGCTTGGGTAAAACAAGGACAACACTATCGGAATTCTCGCTTTCACCACGTGGTGGGGCAGATCTGAGAAGGCGCGGGAGTATGTTTGCTATCTGTGTTACATTTTTCTTTAGTTTAGAAACGTTCTCGGACGTAGAAGGATTGTGTTAAGTAAGATTACATTTAAACTAATGTGATTAGTAGTGAGTTCGATATAAAAACAGATGAGTGACGAAGTGTTGGGTTATCATCTAGTACGGAGGCGCTTTTGCGCCAGCTTGATCTGTTATGGGTGGTCGAAGGATGATTAAAGCTGCAGCTGTGCTAATAGCTTTGGGGTACAGCAGTTTGTTAGTTTATCAAGGCGGAGTTACATTTAACTTCCAAGAAAATCGACAGGGATCGGTGCAAGTGCCTGATTTAACTATTGAACCCGTAACAAAAACAAATATTTATGATAGTGTACAAAGTAAAAACATAACATTAGAAGACATATTTATAAGTGTTAAAACAACAAAACATTATCAATATACAAGGCTGCCAATAATATTAAAAACATGGTTTCAATTAGCGAAAGATCAGGTAAATATTTTTTTATTAATACTACATTAATCCATTGTAAATATTGATTTTTTTACAGTTTTTTACAACGATAATATTAAAACTTACGCAAGTTTTCATTTTAATATACTAGATATTTAATATTAATTAAATTTATAATTCAATATTTGGTTTTCAGTCAACATTCTTTACCAAATATCAAAATTTCAGATTTGTAACTCAATCTGTCTAAGAACTAGATATCCGAGACATGCAGACGGACGGACATATAGCAGACAGGCATTTTAGATCTCCTTTTATTTGAACGAAACCCTAAAACTAAAATATTTCAAACCCTCCTACAAAAATTAAACATGTTAACCATAACTGGAAAAATCAATAACATATTTTTATTATGTACTTTTTGATTATTTTCTTCTGTTATATCACATAGGGGAAATTATTGTTTGATATTTAACCAATCGATAGAATATATTATGAAGCTTACAATGTAATGTACAAATATATATATATATTGTAGAGATCTACTTTAAATAACATTAACAACCTGTTAATTAGGCATAGAACTAATATAATTAGTTGTTGGAAATGATAATAACAAAATAAACAGAACCAATACTATGAAAACTACATGATATTATTCGGACACACTGAGTACCTATATTTTCTCAGTAAAGATACAAGATAATTTTCGACCAAATATTTGTGTTCATTTACCAGGGCCCCTACAAGAACAAGTTAATTAAAGTAAACTTGTTATTTAATTATTTAACGGAAAGAATACCTACTCCATGTAATCTCTTGCGTCAACAACATATATTTAATTAATTGTATACCTACGAAGAATAATTTTTATACACACCGGCTTTAAAAAGGTCAACAAAATAATAATCCAATATTTAAAAATAATGTCCAAATAGGTCTCATAGTATAGAAAAGTATATTCATTAAATATGTTTGTATGCTATTAAAATAAATCAGAGTAATATGTGAAAACATTTTGCGAAATACGAATACATAAAAAAGGTAGATTAAGTAACATTCATTCTTGAGTACTTAAATTTAAATACATAAAATTAAAAATGGAAACTTGAAGTTGTGTCAGTAGTTTCGTCAAAGCTCATAAAACTAAAAACATAAGACAACATCTTAATTTTATTCTTTCTTTATCGGCGACATCATGTCCACTATACAGCTGCAATACCAAGCAGATAAACCTGTTTCTAGATCGTCCTCAAAACCGCTCCCCATATATCTGTTGCCAGCATCTGCTTGTAACGTTATTTTATCGCAAATTAAAAAGAAAATTTGATCCATGATAACTTAAGCGAGAAGTGTACTGAGTTATGATATTATTAATAATATCTAAATTTTAAAGTTTTTTTTTAATACAGTAGAATAATCAAAATGTTTATTGTATTTACTTTTATTGTATTACAAATAGTAAAAACACAACAAATATGTATATTAAATAGCATAATTCAGTCTCGTATTCTCCCTAGCTCAGGGTAGTGCGGTCACTACGTGGTAGGGACTATCTGATAAGAAGTGTAGGAACGAAGTCGATGGATGCAAGTCTCAAAATTACGTTTTGTAGCCGTTTTTGGTAAAGAACTATGTGAAGCTGTGGACTTGTGATAGGCTGTAATGACAATGTAGATGATGATAATAATACTGAATGGGCTTTATTATGTAATGTGATGTGATGCTACAAACTATTCTTGAATATGTTTAAAAAAAAATTTAATCGTAAAATGCAACAACTATGTTATTCATTTCATTTATTAAACAACTCAGCAGAACACTGGCTAAGCAAACGGTTGTGGGGCCATTGATTGTAACTCTGCAAAAGACAAGTATTTGTATTTATTTTTAAAGAATAAGGGTGACAAACCGCCCACAGTCCACCTGATGGTAAGTGGATGCTGTGGCTCATAGACATCTACATTTTTCCTCAATTAAGAATCAAAACGTAGATGCGTTATCACCCCTGAGGACTGAGATAGAATGCTTCGTTTCTAGTTAAAAGGGTCGTTCTTTACACCATACGAAACACAGCGGTATTACGCTGTTATTTTACGCTGGTATTCTGTTATAGCGTGGTCCTACCCCGGTTGTTCCAACCCATTCGTGCTGCAACTACAATATAGCTGCAGCATGGTTCTACCACGTGAATTTATGGATTAACAATTCATATTTCCGCAATAATATAATATTTAGATAAAAAGGAAACCCTATATATGTAAGCGGTAGAATAAACGTCTTCGTATATTTCCTATTACAATTTGAATTATTTAATAAATCTCATAGGCGTGAAATACCTTAAACTACTCTTATGCGTAAATGTAAATGCTTTATTCCAACGCAAAGTTGAAATGCAAACAATGAGGATCGTTCCAAAGCCGATCGTGCTTCGCCCGTTGCCTTGCGTTTCCTGAATCTGGAGCGTGCATAATCGACCGTTAATCCGACTCGAAGGACCAACATAAATAACTATTGTACGCGAGCCCTGCGCTTGCGCAGCGCGTGGCACGAAGGCGCGCGCCAGACACGTGACTGGATTTTATTCAACCTCTAGTCTTTTTGTGTCGCATGCCATTGTCTAGTCCAATTTGAGTTATTTGTACATAATCCATAACGTTGTAGCTGAAAGTGTGGGAAGATTCTATTAATTATTTATATCTCGTATATTTTATTTTAATCGTACATATTTTTATTTTAAGTAAATAAAGCATTTTTTTTATTTATTACACTCTACCAAAAGTCCACTGTTGACCAAAGACCTCCATAGATTGCCTCATGGATTGGGTATTTTAATAATATGAAAATTAATTTTTTTTTCAATAATAAACAATAGTAATATAGAAAAGGAGTAGGTACAATAGAAGAAGAGATTAAATCAGTAAGTTAAAAGTAAAGTAGTTTTAAAGTCAGTAGGTTAAAAGTAAAATGTTATAGCCTGTATGCTTCCTGCTTCTGGGCATAGGCATCCTCTCTAAATGAGTGGAATGAAAGGGTTTTAGTGCATGAAAGTGTCCATCGTTCTGCCTCAATGCGGAATTCATGCGTCTTCAAAATATTTTTTTATTTCTCAGACTTGAATATATCGTTATACATCATTGCCAAACACGTGGTAAAGCAGCATTTAAAATTGCAATTAACAATCACATTGTTGCCGGCGGGGATCGAACCCGGCTTGCTCACCTATTGTAAAATTTACAGCGAGCGTTTAGCTACAACGGTTCTTTATGTAGTATATAGTTATAATAGTAGTAGTAACTTATTAATACACAGATACAATTGAAATATTCTAATATAAGGCTTTTTAAGAAAATTACTTTTAAATAATACTTTTTATATCTCTAATGTATGCACAACAAACATAGGGGAGCCCTTTGTTCAGTCTATTTGGACACTTAATTAATGAAACAAAAATAACTTAAGGCAAAGTGTAAAGAAGAAAACGATCAAGCGATATCCTTTCTGACAACAAATCATATAATGTCACAATATAAACGAGCTCAATTAAAAAAACTAGCATTCAATAACATGTAAAAATGTTTATTTACACATTCTGGGATCTGTGAATTATTCTAAATATCTCAAAGTCTAATAAAAATATCCCAGGAATATTTAAATTTATTAATTCGAAATCGTAATTTAGTATTATAGCAGTAGACTCGCTACCGGACATTTAGTATCTATAGAATATCATGTATACATTTCAAAATATATACCAGGAATAAATAAATACGTAAAAGAAATAGGTATAGGATTTAAGGTCATTGTTGCAAAAAAAATCACTTGTGTCATGAACCCTTTTTTATAGAATAAGGCTGACATGTGAGCATGCAGTCCACAGATGGAAAATGGCTGTTGTGGCCCATAGACATTTACGTCTATCCTCGATTAAGAATCAAAATTCAGATGTATTATCACTATTGAGAAATAAGATGGAATTGTATGGAATTACAGTAAAAAGGTTCTCCGGTCTCTAGTCTTACTATATGAAATGCAGCAATATTAAGCTGCTCCATTCGTGCTACAAATACAATATATCTGCAGCATGGCTCTATCACAAATAAAAAGATATTAAAATAATTTAAATTCCATGTGCAAAATACCGAACCATTCTTGTTATGTGACCTCTTAAGTTATCTTAACATAATGTAACTTGAACTAAATCAGGTGCGCCGAACGATGTTTACTAACTAAGCTGACTCTTAACCAGAAAAAGATAACAACGCCACTTCCTGTATTGCGAGCATGAAACGAACACTTTGTTCTTTGTCAGTAGATTATTTAAAATTATATTATGAAATATGCACTATTAAATTCGATACTTACCTATATATCAAAACCAGAAACCGTGAGTCTTTTAAAACCATTTCTTGTAAAAGTATTCTCGAAAAGTATCATCTCTTAACGGAACATCTAAACTGACTGAGAGTTTTTTCTCACTAATGAAAGTCATCATTCTGCTGTCATTCTTGAATATTAATGGCTATATTTTAGTTTGATAAAAATATGTTTTCAATTTGAAATATTATTTGTAATCATAACAGAAGAACTTTTAACAGTGGTAGAGCCATACGGCAGCTTTTGCTGTCGCACGGATGGGCCGGCTCGAACCGGGGTGGTACCACGACCTCACAGAATACTAGCGTGAAGTAGAGGCTTACCTCTGCGTTTCGCTTGGTGAGTGCAGGTGGCCGGAGGCCCTTTTTACTGGAAATGAGGCATTCCATCTCAGTCCTCACGGGTGACAACGCGTCTACATTTCGATTTGTAATAGAGGATAGATGTAGATGTCTATGGGCCGCAGTAACCACTTACCATCAGGTGGACTGTGTGCTCGTTTGTCACCGTTATCCTATAAAAAAAGGCGCTGCTTGATTGCTTTATCGGCAAAACAAATGGTTGGATTCATTAATTCCTTACCTACTAGCCTACCACTATTTGTTTTTATGACTACTTGATCTTGATAGCTTAGGGGCTAATCAGTAATCACTCGCTGTAAATTTCACAGTACGCAAGCAACCCGTATTCAAGCCCCGCTGGCCTTTTAAAAACATCTTAGGCTGGCGCCAATGAAATCGTTAATTGAAATTTTATTTATTGACTAGCTGTTCCTCGCGAATTCGCCCGCGTGTTATTTGGGGTTTTAATTTTTTTTGCGCGGTACCCTAATTATTTTTCTGAAATAAAAGTAGCCTAAGTTACTACTTGTGACATCAGCTATCTGCAAGTGAAGGTTTCGTCAAAATCGGTCCAGCCGTTTCAGAGATTAGCTGGAATAAACAAACAGACAGACAGACGGACAGACAGACACACAGAAAAAACTTTAAAATTGTATTTTTGTTATTAGTACCGTATATACTTTCATATGCATTGAGTGAAAAGGTGTAATTTTGCCATTACAAACAGACACTTCATTTTTATTTATTCTGCCGACTTCCAAAAAGGAGACGGTACTCAATTCGAGTGTATGTTTCTTTTTTTTTTATGTGTGTTACCTCATAACTTTGTACTGGGCGAACCGATTTGGATGATTCTTTTTTTATATGAAAGCTGATAGTTCTCGTGTGGTTCCATATGAATTTGATCAAGGTCAGACCAATGGTTATTGAGTTATTCTTAAATAACCTATATTGAAGTCGCTTATATTGAAGTCGGCTGTACAAAATTTTTAATTTTAAATTATTTGTATAGATGAGTTTGATTTATCACATGTCCGGCGGTGAAGGAAAATATCGTGAAGAAGTGCATATCTGAAGGAAAAAAATATTTCGAAGACATGTGAAGTTCGCCAACTCGCATTGAGACAGCACGGTGGACATTTCCTTGTCCTAAAACCCTCTCAGAAATGAGAGGAGGCCTGTGCCCAGTAGTGGGATGTATGTAGGCTGTCATCATCATCATCATTACAGCCCTTCACAAGTCCACTGCTGAACATAGGCCTCCCCCAAAGAATGCCACAAAGCACGGTCCTGAGCCACCTGCATCCATCGACTTCCTGAATGTCTTACCAGGTCGTGACTCCATCTTGTGGGGGGACGCCCTACACTTCGCCTACCGGTACGAGGCTGCCACTCGAGAACCTTTCTTCCCCAAGTAACTTCACTTAATTATATCACATAGAAATAGAACTTTTGTTATTTAATATAGATTATAAATTATACTTATTAAAAGTCAAAGTCATATCATAAAAATAGGCCCACCCATAGACTGTTTCGAAAGGTAAATATTTTTTGCTATAGTATAAGCAAATATAAATATAAGTCGGGCAAACTTGGCAGGTAAGTTTCTAGTTGTTATAAGGAATCGTACGTGGTAGAGACATGCTGCAGCTATATTAGTATTATAGTTGTAGCACGAATGGGTCGGCTCGACCGGGGAAGGACCACGCTCTTACAGAATACCAGCGTAAAATAGCAGCTTAACACTGCTGTGTTTTGTATGGTGAGTGTAGAGAACCGGAGACCATGTTTACTGGAAAAGAGGCATTCCATCTTAGTCCTCACCGGTGACAACGCATCTGCATATTGATTCGCAAACGAAGATAGATGTAGATGTCTATGGGCCACAGCAACCACTTACCATCAGGTGGACTGTGTGCTAGTTTGTCACACTATCCTATAAAAAAGACACTGCAACCCTTTTTTATAATATTTTACGACACCCACGGGACGATATTAACATTTAGTGGACATTCTTACATCTCCAATACACTGTCATGGTTGGGATATGATCTTAAAAAGCCAAGGACACTATAATAATATGTTATATAGAACTAGCTTCTGAATTTTTTGTTTTTAGTATTTTTTGGTACAAATTTGTAACAAGTTTCAATACAATCCTCAAGGGTGACAACCCATCTGCATCGTGATCCTTAATTGAAGATGGATGTAGATATCAATGGCCCACAACATCTACTTACCAAGAGGTGGATTGTGTGTTCATTTGTCACCCTCATTCTTTAAAAAAATCCATTTGGTAGTTTCGGCGTGCAGTGGAATTTAACATACATCGTAACATCCATACCTTTATAAATATTCACCTTTATCATTTATTAGTGTGATAGACTATTATTCCTGGACCGGCATCCGGAGACCATAAGTAAACATACAAATACATCTAACTACATATTAACATAACACCACAGTAATTGCACTAACGTGAATAAATAAAGCAATCTCGCACGCTACAAATGCTGAGAATAGTATTCCCCGCGGGTGAAACCGTGGGTTGCAGCTAGTTTGCTGGCAATCATTTTACTGTATGCGAATAACAACGTATTCCACCGTAAACTGTCGTAGGAATGTTGACGGTTATTTTATGATAGCAGAAAATACGAGCCAGACGTCCAAACGTAAGTAAGTGGCTCCTAGTTTATGGATAGCTGTAACTTTAAACAAAGGAGATTTGAAGTTAGATAAGTTATACTCGTAGGTGTGGGTGTTGACAGCCTTGAGGATTAAGGTACCCTACAGCCTGTAACGTTATTTCTACATTAGGTTTTTCTCCGGTATTGTGGAGGCAGTTTACATGCATAAATCTTCACGGAATCGTCAAGCTGTAGAAATATTTAAGAGTACCAGCCTAAATGCTTTCCTAGGTAGAAAAAAGGTCTACAACCTTGTCAAAATTATAGCGGTGTTAAAATAGTGTTCTTCATGTATACAAATAAATAAAATTTAAGTGTCTGTTTGTAATGTCATAATTTAAAATTAAAATTTTTGTACAGCCGACTTCAATGTAAGTTATTAAGAATAACTCAAAAACTATTAGTCTGACTTTGATCAAATTCATATGGGACTACACGAAAAGTACCAGCTTTCAAACAAAAAAAGAATAGTCGAAATCGGTTCACCCAGTAAAAAGTTATGAGGTAACACACATAAAACAAAAAATAATACAGTCGAATTGAGTACCGTCCCTTTTTTGGAAGTAAGCAGAAAATAACAGCTTTCAACTAAATTCAAATGAAAGTACATAATATATGCAGTACTTACGACAAAAAAAAACAATTTATCAAATTTTTGTCTGTCTTTTTTTTTTTTTATAGGATAAGGGTGACAAACGAGCACACAGTCCACCTGATGGTAAGTGGTTGCTGCGGCCCATAGACATCTACATCTATCCTCGTTTGCGAATCAAAATGCAGATGCGTTGTCACCCGTGAGGACTAAGATGGAATGCCTCATTTCCAGTAAAAAGGGCCTCCGGCCACCTGCACTCACCAAGCGAAACGCAGAGGTAAACCTCTACTTCACGCTGGTATTCTGTGAGGTCGTGGTACCACCCCGGTTCGAGCCAGCCCATCCGTGCGAAAGCAAAAGTCTGTTTGACTTTCACTAGCAGATAGCGGATATTATAACAAATAACTTAGTCTACTTTTATTTTAGAGAAAAAGGGTTCCGCACAAACGAATTATAACCCATTAAATCCAATCGTAATAAATGCCATGCGGGCCAAATAGCGGGGAACAGCTAGTACTCAATAAAATGATGTACCTATATCGAAACATCTTAATTTTTATACGCGGATCCTTGTAAATTAATTTTCTCATCTCTTATGTTATAAATTTTAGCAAAATAACGTCTATCAAATCATTCAGTATTACTACTTTTATAACTATTTTGTTTGTTGCAGATATGGTTCTTTACAGATACGGAAAATCGCCAACATCAAAATCAAACAAGTAAGTAAAATTAAAATTTACGGAAACTGTATAAATTGTTTGTTAGGTCACTTGCTTGTTGCAAATACTTTTGCAACATTGAGCTTTATTACTACTGTTTAAGATCTAAAATAGTAAATTACATAATATTAGAACGTTGTTTTGCGGCAAAACTCTACAAAGTTAGGAACACATTTCAATCGCACTCTTTCCCCTCTATTAAACTTTTGAAACTTTTGAAAAGCATTTCCTTACTTTTATATTTTTGTTCACAGACGGCCACATGGTAAATACGAATTGTTCGGCTTCGCACCAACGTAAACATTTATGCTGTAAAATGTCTGTAGAGTACGATCATTTTCTGGAAAGTGGTAAAAAGTAAGTAAATACTGCTATTGCTTTAAATAATAACTAGATAATAAATAACTAACAATATCATCGTAATGTAGCACCTTAAAGGATGACTCACGCTAGACCGTGCCGGGTCCGAGCCGAGTGTCGGCCGTACCACGGTCACCGAGCCGATCCCGTGCATGTTATTGCAACCGACCGGGCCTCGACCGAGCAATTATCGTTGCGCCGTGATGCAGTATACTCGTCCGAGCAAAAATACTGTTGTAACTAGACTACAATAATGTTGAATTTTGACGATCTGGAATTAGCGGCTATTGCGATCACTCTGGACGATGAAGAATTTGATAAATCTTCTACTACAAGGAAATGGCCGGGCTGAGCAGAGTTGTTTCCGAGCGTTGTCCGTTGCCCGGCCGTCACTCGGTCGCCGCTCGGTATAGCGTGAGTGTGTCCATACAAAATATATCATGTAATATTAGTTGACCGTGCTACGGCCGACACTCGGCTCGGACCCGGCACGGTCTAGCGTGAGTCATCCTCAATTCTGATGTTAATGATTTCTTATAATTACGCGAACACTAACACATTAAACGAAACTAATTTTACGGACTTTATCACGCTTAATTTAGCTTTTTAATTCCATCTGCTTGGGATCCTATAATTAATAAAATTAAACCCAAACTCAAGCATAGTACTGCAAGATTTCAAGATACTATAAGCTTATTCTGTGTAGATCGGACCAAAAATTAATATTAAAAAACTAAAGGTAACCCGGCTAACTACCGGGTCTTTCCCGTGACCATGGGTGCTGTAAAGTATCTGGAACGTCGGTAACTAAAAACTTAAATTAAAGTTGATAGAATCCATAAAATTAGTTTCATTTAACGCTGATATGTTTCGTACGGTGCGTGTAGAGAACTGGAGACCCTTTCCTGCCGACTTCAAAAAGGAGACGCTACTCAATTCGACTGTATTTTTTATGTGTGTTACCTCATAACTTTTTACTGGGTGAACCGATTTCGATGATTCTTTTTTTTTATTTGAAAGCTGGTACTTCACATGTGGTTGGTGGAATTTGCTTAAGGTCAGAACAATAGTTTTTGAGTTATTCTTAATAATTTATATTGAAGGAGGGGTACAAAATTTTTAATTTTAAATTATTACTCGTAACGAGGCATTCCATCTCAGCCCTCAGGTGTGATGCAGTATCATCATTTTGATTATAATTGATGAATAGAAATAGGTGCCTATGGGCTATTTCATCTACTTACCATCAGTTAGAATATGGGCTTGTTTGTCACGCTTATATCATAAAATAAAAAATATTAATTGTTCCGTACGGCGACAGCGTAAGAAAAACCAAACACTAGAAGAAACTAGAATGTGGTCAGAATAATTACATTAAAAACGCTATTTCTCACTATTAGGAGTGATTTTATTCTTAAAATTATTTAATAAAAGAAGAATTATTAAAATCGGTAAACAGAAATATAAAAAAACATACAGGTCGAAACTACTCGTTTTCCAAACTCGGTTTGTTTTTTAAGTAAATATTGTACCAACAATATAGGAGGCCAACTTTAAATAAACAGATTTTACTGTATTTTATTTATTGAAAAGCATTATGAACTAACAACAACTACTAGTAATGACACACAACAACAAAACTAAACACGCAACAGCAAAACACAAGTGGAAAACTTGAGTTTCATTTTGAATATTTTTCATCTTTTGTGTAAAAATACGTTGGCCACTGAGAAAGTTTCGCGAACCTAAAAAAAGTTCTTTGCTTATAGTTTTTATTATTATTTTTACATTGGTAGCGCCACGCGGCAGAATTGCTGTCGCACGGATGGGCCGGCTCGAACCGGGGTGGTACCACGACTTCACAGAATACCAGCGTGAAGTAGAGGTTTACCTTTGCGTTTCGCTTGGTGAGTGCAGGTGGCCGGAGGCCCTTTTTACTGGAAATGAGGCATTCCATCTTAGTCCTCACGGGTGACAACGCATCTGCATTTTGATTCGCAAACGAGGATAGATGTAGATGTCTATGGGCCGCAGCAACCACTTACCATCAGGTGGACTGTGTGCTCGTTTGTCACCCTTATCCTATAAAAAAATATCTCGTAAAAGAGCTCTCCGCCAGCATTTATACAAAGTTACTTGCGACTGAACCAATTATCGAAACACGTGTCAGTCCGCCTCAGACACCTCTTCTTCGGCCTGCTTGAACGCAGCGAGCGTATCTGTCGGCACCGAAAACTTTTATTTTAGAGAATATAAAGAAGCCACACGGTGCCATATTGTGGTTTTTACGAAGGTGACACAAAACATTCACCGGTGTTGGTTTTGCGTTTGTGCGGGCGCTTTGTCATGGTGAAGCAGTAGCCCGCGGAGCCTATGTTCGTAGCAGGCATTGATGTTACTTCGATTTTGTAAAGGATTGACACGATAGACCCCGTCAAATTGCCATAAATATTAACTCGCCATAAATATTTCTTTGCGCTTCTCGATTGCTTCACTTTGGTAGGCGTTGATTCACTTGTAAACAGCCAATACCGTCGCCTAGCGCTTCGTTTCTGAATTGTATTGATAAATATCATATTCATCACACGTAATAAGGTTGCAAACATGCAGAGACGAGTCCGCTTTAAATTTAGTAATTCGGCATTAAATAAAAAAGTTGAGTATGTTTTTTTTAACTTATAAGCCAATGCTTGACCACAATCGCACCTGGTGGTAAGTGGTGATGCAGCCCTAGATGGTAAATCGCACTGTCTTAGCGTAACAAAAACCTATTCACTCTTGCCTTGAGATTGAATTTGTATTTGGTAATTGAGATTGTATTCGAACGGAAAGATAAACGACGGCAAATTATTCCACTCCTTTGCTGTATGCATTACATATGTGCAACACTCAATTCTCCTTACGCGAAGGTGTTGATGAAAAATCTCTTGAATTCCTCACGATCTAAATTGCAATATATACTGAATATCTTCATACAAAAAAACTACTTTTTGCTGATAATTTGCTGAATATCCTGTCAAATAGCCTTCAACGCCTATATTTAGGCATGTAACTTTCTATGACAATTTTCTTAAGTTGTGATTAATTACTTTCGCTGTCTCATTACTTAGTTCATCAAAAAGATATTTCCCAGCAATTATAACGCAATCAAAGCATAGTTTGTTACTCTTGATACCATAGATGCTATTAATCAGCACCGTAATTATAGTCGACGCTCAATCTCTGCATTGCAATTAACAAACGCTAGCAGAGATGAACACGTGAACTTGTGTATCTTAATTTATCAAAGGTAGTCATAAAGTGGGAACGAGCATAGAAGAGCAAATTTTTGACTAAATATATGCCAATGTACGAATATACACTCATAAGCATAAACTCAAAGCTAAATTGAACGTGAATAAAATTTATATATGATAAATTAAAAGGATTTATACTTTGTTAGTGAGGCTTTTTAAACGGCTAATTATCCAGTTGAGTTTTAAGAAAATATAAATGAACGTCGCATAAACCAATGTCAACAAATAATATATCGTACTCGACAGCCTTTACTTTCGAGGAGGTTTTTGTTGTAACAAACAAAACGCTCTTAACTTCTGTTTTTAAAGTGAACCTGAATAAATAAGAAATACGTGTAATTGTTTAACGAAGCTAAAAAGCACAATGCAGGTTTTCTTTTTTTGTATACTTTAAGTAAATTATGTTCGTAATTAGTATTTACTTGAAGCTCAAAATATGTGTTTTTCCATGAAAATATTTGCTTAAACTCATTTATTTCTCAAGTAAACAGTTGGAATTTTCTTGGGTATTATTCGGCTAAACAAATAGGGTAGGTAAATACAATATCATCGTCACCATTATATCCCTTCACAAGATTAATCTTGAACATAGGCCTCCCCCAAGAAATGCCACAAAGCACGATCGTAAACCGCCTAAAACCATCGACTTCCTGCATATCTTACCAGGTCTTCACTCCATCTAGTGGGGGGCCGCCCTACACTTTCCTTAGCGGTACGAGGTCGTCACTCAAGAACATTTCTACAATTTTCCCTGAGCTTTTAAACATATTTTACATAAATATTTTTTTTGTTAATTGACGAATATGTTTAAGTTTATGATATTTAAACATATTTTAGTTAAAACATAATGATTTAAAAATAGCGCACTAAAAATTTCGTGCATTTTTGGACATAAATTTCTGATCCGAGGATTTCATCCTCATAGTTTAAATATTAAACAACATTCGTTAATGGATTTTGAAGAGAAAGATCAATATTATTTTGGGCTTACAATAATTTCCACGCGTTTACTCAGACCTCCAACCTCTGTTTTGTGAGGGTTGTTTTGTTTTTACCCATAAAATCGTGGCTTTCTATATGCAGCCTTCTATAATAATAACTTACATGACGTTTACTTTTACAGCCCTTTTGAATTAATTACTTATTAATTTTTTAAACAATGTCGCACATTACCATTACAAAACCAAAATTGTGTTTGTAATATGCAGTAGCTTGTTAAATTGTATCGTTTTTAACACTCGTAACGTTAGCTTGACCTGTATGTATTTGTAACGGAATGTTTTAGTTAAAGTTTCATCAACTTCTAGATGTCTGAATAATCTGAAATTATTCAGACATATTAAGAATTTCATACTCAGTGTTCTTACTAGAATATCATAGTTCGTTCATTAGTGTTGCTAAACAATAATATTATTATTTAATTATAATTTAATCTCTTAATGTTATTTATTATAACTGCTTATTGAATGTTTGTCGAATAATATTAATCTAATCTAGTGTTGTCTAAAATCATTCAAAACAAAATAAAATAAAAAAATCTTAACTATAGATCAGCAATAATGTTTAACAATAACATCGTAACATATTTTATTTATAACAGTATTAAAAAAAAATCTTAATACATAGTCCTTCCCCCGAATCACAGTGACAAAAGGTTTCGGAGAGAAAAAAATGTAATCTAGTCATTTTAATAACGTAATCAATGATTTAATAAGTACCTATATGTAGTAATATTATATAGTATTAGTCAATGAGCGTGATGAAATTACTATATTTTCTTTATAATGTAAAAGCGTATTGTAACTTAAAAATATCCTAGGTTTAACTTTCATAAAAATAATGAATTTTTGGAGTAATGTGTACGTGAAATAAATATATATTTTGCCTCGAACTAGTTTCATATCTACATATTATTACACTACTATGTGCCAGGAAGCACGGAGGGGTTACCTAACTAGCATTAATCTTTATTCGGTTATTTACGATAGTACGGCCGAAGTCAGCTGGTAAATTATCTCGGTCTAATGCCCGCCACAATTTTGGGACCTTTTCTTTTGGGTCAAATCTATTTAATCCGACCCTTTTATATTCTCATCATACAATATTATTTTCTTTATGCAATTCGGAATATTTTATTTTTTGTCACTTTTCACATTATTATAAAGATTTAATGAATTCTAAATAACCAAATAAGCCATATATATTTTAGGGGCGATTTTTCAATATCGAGATAAAAGTTATCCATCAAATAAATTATAACCTGACAGAACACAAAAGTGTTACAATTGACCTATTTCGTTTCTACGACAATTTTTTAATTTGTTTATGTATTTGTATTTCCCTTTAGTTTCAAAATAACAGATACATATTTGATGTTTATTTATATAAAATTACATCATTTGCGTACATAATAATTTCATAGTTTTACTATTTAACCTCCGCACAAGTGTAACAGCTATAATTTCGCAAACGCATATCCGGCAATCAGAAATCCGATACAAGTTATGATTTAGCGGCACATAGTCGTTTGTCGTACGCCATGTTGCGAAATGTAGTTTGAAATTGCGCGGGCGCAGCTCCTGTTATTTGTGTCGAGCGTAATGTCGGTAAATTATACTGTAGCGTTAATTATTTATCGGCACCAGGTGCAATCACTTTATACTCAAACATAACCCACAAGTATACTTAACAAGTACACCGTGTTCTGGCTTTTTGTATCCGTTCACAGTCGATAAGTGAAAACTTGTCTACAATAATTTAAAATTAAAAATTTTGTACAGCCGACTTCAATATAGGTTATTTGAGAATAACTCAATAACCATTGGTCTGACCTTGATCAAATTCATATGGGACCACACGAGAACTATTAGCTTTCATATAAAAAAAGAATCATCGAAATCGGTTCGCCCAGTACAAAGTTATGAGGTAACACACATAAAAAAAAAAAAAAAACATACACTCGAATTGAGTACCGTCTCCTTTTTGGAAGTCGGCAGAAAACACATATCCTTATTAACTTTGAACATTTACAAATAAATGAAGTAAATTTTTATTTAGGATTTTGTGAACTGTGACAGAAAGTCGAATATTGTATGTCGTATACTAAACGATATCCTTATCAGCGAAAGAGGAGTAATGCCAATGTTCAAAAACGAGATAGTCCTTTCTTGGGTAGGAGTCCATCTGATACATACGTGGTAGTGCCACGCTGCAGCTATAATATGGTTCTAGCACGAATGGGTCGGCTCGACCGGGATAGGAGGACCACGCTCTCACAGAATACCAGTGTAATATAGCAGTTTAATGCTGCTGCGCTTTGTATGATGAGTGTAGAGAACCGGATACCTTTTTTTAATAGAAACGAGGCATTCTATCTTATTCCTCAGGGTGACAACTTATCTGCATTTTGATTCTTAATCTAGGATAAATGTAGATGTCTATGGGCCATATCATCCACTTACCTTCAAGTGGACTGTGTGCTCGTTTGTCACTCTTATTGTATAAAACGATATTTATATCAGTCACCATCAGTGCATCCGCTGTTGCGTTCTGGTTTGAAGGTTATGGAGAGCCAGTTAATAACAGGTTGTGATCATCTTATAAGAATTGAACAAACAAACTTACATATAGAAAGTGGCTAGGTCATACACACACACGCAACCCTACAAACAAGAAAGTAAGGCCCTACGCAGCCTGGAGTATGACGTAACCACTTTCCATAAGTCAGTTCGTCTGTGACTTCAATTTTTATACTTTCTACCAAATGTGCGAAAAGTACATATCTAGCATTGAACAGATGAGGGTGTTTTTATGGAACTGTGTGTGACAAACGAGCACGCAGTCTACCTGATGGTAAATAAATACTTTGACCCATAGGCATTAGGCACCTACATAATTCCTCAATTACAAATGAATTCCCAGATGCGTTGCTAACAATGAAGTCTAAGGTGGAATACCTCAATATCAGTAAAAAGGTTCTTCAGTTCTCCTCACTTCGTTTCAAAACGTAGCAGCATCCGTCTGCTACATCACGATGGTGTTCTGCGCAAGCATGGACCTTCCCCGGTCGATCCGACTTATTCATGCTTGGCACATTGCTCCTCAACCGCGTTAAAGTTGTTAACTGATATTTTTATACACATAAATTATATGACATCTTCTGCAAATGTCAATCCCACCTGCATATAGTTGTACCTACTGGTTGACAGACAAGGTTGTGAAGGTTGTCAAACGCATTATATCCATCTGAAAATGGCAAACCCAGGTCCGACAGACTAGTAATGGGGACCAGAATTACAAGTACGATAATTTGTTTAATTAAAACTAGATTTTACGAATTTTAACGCGAATATTAACTTATTTTTATATTCCCGACGTTTCGAGCACTTTACTGCACCCATGGTCACGAGGGGTCTGAGGTGGTCGACGTCGATGTCGTAAATAACCGAACGTAAGAACTAGTTTTTTTAAATGTGTAGTGTTCGCGTAAATATAAGAAATCATTACGATAGTTGGTTGTGCACTTACTAACCCATCTATCAAGCACGTTGAGTATGGACAAATCTTTCAAGTTGTGCACGCCACTTTGTGTATTTCAAAAAAGACTGTAAACAACAGTGAATTTTCATTTTTAGGGTTCCGTACCTCAAAAGGAAAAAACGGAACCCTTATAGGATCACTTTGTTGTCCGTCTGTCTGTCTGTCAAGACCCTTTTTCTCAGGAACGCGTAGAGGTATCAAGCTGAAATTTATATCAAATACTCAAGTCTACTGTCCCTTGGGGCTGTGAAAAAATCAAACTTCTAAGCCAACGCAATAAAAAGATACAGCCGTTTATGCCGCAAATTTTCGATATTCGTAAGGGAATCAAAAGTCAAAACCTACAGGGTACTTCCTGTGAACTGAGAATCTTAAAATTTGGCACGAAGCAACGTATTATAGCACAGATAAAGGAAAAATTGCGAAAAGCATAAATTTTTAGTTACATCATATAATTAAAATATTTTTAATAATTTTAACCTACGGATTTGTTCGGAACCCTCGGTGCGCGAGTCCGACTCGCACTTGGCCGGTTTTTTTTTCAAGAAAGTAATAATAATTACACTATTGTTTCCTTTAACAGATGGTTCTGCCATTTTGATGACGACAACTATGTAAATATACCGCGTTTGGTTAGCATACTGCAAAATTATAATCATCAAGAAGATTGGTATTTGGGCCGGACATCGGTATACGAGCCGGTAAAAATTTACAAAAAGCCCACTAATAAGGTAACTTTTATTTCTTCACTCATTCGTCTTTCAGCATAGGATTAATTTTATATCGCACTAATTAATATGTTTTTGTTTCAGTTAATGTTCTCTTTCTGGTTTGCTACTGGTGGAGCCGGCTTTTGCATAAGCCGAAGTTTAGCACTCAAAATGTTACCCGTTGCGAGGTAAAGTTTCGTTTAAACAGTGTTATTGAAAAGTTGTTATTAAATAAATACATATTATTAAAGCTTTTTCTTCTTCCAGTGGAGGCAGATTTATAAGTATTTGTGAAGGCATTCGATTACCGGATGACGTCTCCATGGGTTTTATAATCGGTGAGTGAATATTAACTTTCATATGGATTATAGTACACTTTGCTCGCATAAATTTATATTTGTATAAAAATATACGTACACTTAAAAAAATTACTCGTTATTTCAGAGCATTTAATGAAAAAGAATTTAACTCTAGTGCCGGAGTTCCACTCGCACTTAGAACAAATGAAACTTTTAATCCCCGAGACTTTTCGAGATCAAATTTCATTTAGTTATGCAAAGGCAAAGGATGAGTGGAATGTCGTTAATGTGCCTGGATTTGATACAAGATACGACCCTACCAGGTATGTTCTCATTTCAATTTCAAATGTTTATATTTTCATGGGCATTCCATTTAGAGCAATAATAAGCAAAACGTGCTACATTTACATTATTATTCAAGACATTATTAACGATTTCATATCATTATAATTATCGACACATAGTGATATTTTATTAAAAAGTGAAAATAAAATTATAAAAAAAAAACTTTCAGTCGTAAGACTGCACATCAGAAATGAAAACTTCTTAGCTTCACAAACTTGTAAATATTATTTTTGAATTGTTAAGAAATATTTTTTTAGGGACTTTTTTATTAATAATTATTTTTATTAACTTATTAATATAGTAATAAAATTTTCATGAATGGCACTGTTTTACATAGAAAAGAAAAATTATTATACATATTAATATTATATATATATATATATATATATATATATATATATATATATATATTATAATATTATATAATTATTATATATAATACTTACAAAAAAAATTATAAATACATTTCAATTTTATAAAATTTAATCGATTGGATTTTCAACATTACTTTCATCAATTTTTTGTATCTGGGCGTGTCGGTCACGAGAGTTGAGAGCTTTTCCCCGTCCCAAAAGTGCCCAACGTGCCTTAAGAAGTTTTCACTTCAAAAGTTTTCACTTCAAGAATTGAAATCATCTAACTTAAGTCAGAACAAATACTTTATGAAAGGATATACTTTATGTTCATTTTCTTAACTTTTATTTCCACGAGTGAAATTTAAAAGAGCAAATTCTCCTGAAATTCTTTTGCTGGAGATAAAGGCGAATTCAACGAATAAACCATTTATTGTTGCAGGTTCCTCTCGCTGCATTGTTTTCTCTTTCCCCATTTTAAATTTTGCCCGAGATAACTTCGGAGCACAAAGCGCCACTGTTCGAGTGAAATGTGTAATTTGCCGTTCAATTAATTTAAACTATTTTACGTTCTTCCACAATAGCTTACATTTATATAGCCATATTGGCAAGTGCAATCAACCTAACAAAAGCCTTAATATCCTGCTACGAGTTCATTGAGAAATATCTTTTAAATGTTAAAGTTGTTTTAATTTTTTACAATTAGCGAAGCCATTTGAAAATAAGATTGAATTCGAAATTAATACTCTTTAACTCTTTTTAAATGAAATAAAATATAGCAACTAGGTTTTGTAAGATCTGTGATATTAGAAATTATTTAATTGTAGATATTATAGTTATTCATATAGACAACATTTCACGTGTTGTATTTTATTATCTCCCAGTCAGAAATGTTATGACTTTGTTTATAATTCATGTTGTTTATTAAATAAACATTTTTAAATAATACAAATTTGTTTAATTTTTAACGTAATAGATTACTGGAGTGCTCCTAGATAGAAAAAGGGTTTCTAATATTAGCTGTTTAAAAAATAACACGTTATATGCAATTTTAGAAATTGTTCTTCTTTTTTCATGAAGTCTACTGATGGGTTTCTTCTGATGTAGGGAAAATCGGCAAGCGGTGCATCACCGGTCTAGGATTTTTTTTATAGAATACTAGCTTGTACCTGGCGCGTTACTACCTCGGAAGTGTGAAAATATCGTTTTAAATTTGGAAGAGTTATGTTATTTAATTAGGAATGATAATACGACTTAAGGACCTTCAAGAAAAGAGCCTACTGCTTTTTAAAAGGCCTGCAACGCATCTGCAATTCCTGGTGTTATAGTTGTTCATGGGCGGCGGTAGTCACTTACCATCAGGTGAGCCGCATGCTGGTTTGCCTCCTCTCCTATAAAAAATAATTTGAATTGAAATAAATTTCGAATAATTTTGTCAGTACAATATGCGTGCCACCTACTGCAAGTTAATTGTACTATGCTTATAACTTTCGCGAAAGTGTAAGCAATAAGTTGACAAAGTTTGAACGTAATCTGGTAAACGGTATGGTAGCGCATAAAAACGAACAAACATTATATTTTATATATTAGATAGGTGACAAACGAGCACACAGTCCACCTGGTGGATGGTAAGTAGATACTGTGACTCATCTACATCCATCCTCGATTAAAAATCAAAATGCAGATGCGTTGTCACCACTGCACTGTGGACTAATGCCTCGTTTCCAGTTAAAAGAGTCTCCGGTTTTCTATACTCACCGTACGAAACACAACAGCATTAAACTGCTATTTTACACTGGTATTTTGTGAGAGTGTAGTCCTTCCCTGGTCGAGCTGACCCATTCGTACTACAACAATAATATAGCTGCAGCCTGGTGCAGTAAAAAAATCATATTATGGAATGCGACCCTTCGTTTGGGATATATTTGTTGTGTTTAGAAACACATAGGTAAGATTGTAGTGTTTGTCACTATAGTCTAAATACTTATTTCGAAATAAAGTTGAGATACCATTAAAAATACTTAATAATTTACAATAAGTTAATTAAATGATCAAATTCCTATGTTATAAATATTCATAAAAATACTATATAATTTAACCTGTTAGTTAGTAAGTACCGCCGTATGAAGCTTACACAAATAATACTATAGATATAGATCAGTAAGACATCTCCATAAGTCCGACTGACCGACACGAATGGCATGTAGCGAATCGCCATCACCCGTCTGGGCGTCACCTTACGCGACAACCGCTGATACCACATTCTCGGAATGTAGGGTTATTGTACTCACTAACGTGTGAGATAATTGAATATAACATCATCTGCATAAATATGTTCGTTTCTTATCGTAAAACGGTAAATCGATCTTTTTCTATTATAAAAATCTAACAAGACGTCTATCTGAACACGCATCACGCAGACCTGTGAATCTATTTGGATGAGACGTTCATTGGCAGATAGCTGATGTCATAAGGAACAACTTAGGCTACTTTTCTTTCAGGGTTCCGCGGAAAAAAATTCCACGCGGGCGAAGGCGCGGGGAACAGCTAGGTTACTATTTACCAATATTATAATAACTTTAGGCTTTACGTGCTTTCCGAAGCACGGGGGTGTAACACCGCTAACTTCCTGACTCCGGGCAGCTACTGAGAATGTCTTGATGGAAAAACTCAATAACTGATTTTTAGGCCCGACCAGGGATTCGAACCCAGGACCTCATGATCAGCAGTCGCACTACTACAACCACTAGACCAACGAGGCAGACCAATATAATATAGAGTCGTAGATACTAAGCGAGCAACGCTGGTTCGATTCTCATAGCTCTGAAGATGGTAAATATAGATTTAATTGCTATATTACCCAGCGCTCGTAAACAAAATAATCAAGGAAAAATGGAGTGTGAAAAGGTGTGGTGTGAGTTCCTATGGAAGTCCTAGAATTAGAGCGCATGTAGTATTTTTTACCCTTAATCCTAACACCACGTGAAAATTTATAGCCTTTTCAACTCTAGACCTGACGTCCGTAAATAGTATCTATAAGTTCTCGTCTTACAATTTATGTTTTAGGAAAAGCACGAGAGTTTATTTTGTGTAATTTTATATCACAATCTTCGTATTAACCTCATAAGGACTTTAAACATACCATCAAGCAATAAATAGTATAATATATACCTAATGTGTATTATAAATACTTATTACGTCAGTGTGATAAGTTCTCCTAGCATTTAAATGGTCATTTGAAATGCGATAACAACTTGAGAAGACAAATGTCGGGTAATTTTATCCGATGAACGACTTTAACCTGATACAAAAACAACATATTATATAGTTACTGCGTGATTGCTCTTGAATACATTTTGACTGAACTCCGTGACAGTGCATAATCAACCATAACTTTATATCGAAATGAACTGTTGTGTTCGCCACGGTATCAAGGTTTCTTAATTTGTACAAGCTGATTTTAAAGCGTAAAATATTCTCTAAGGCTACTTTCAGTGATTAATTAGTGATTGATATGGTTGATTTGTTGCGCAGTGGCGGGTCTCCTCGATTATTTTGGTAACACCTGACCGCAATCACTTTCCTTTAAAATTGATTATTACTTAATGTAAAGTCACTCTGCATAATTGGGTTCTATCGATTTTTTTAGAAGGCAGAACTATAATTTCCAAAGTGATATAAAAAACGAATAGAATCATAAAAATCAAAACACGTGATTAGTCTGCTTTAACATGTAGTAAGGACGATATTTGAATTAATTTATATTTATAGTATATTTCATGTGTGACTTTAGTTTTGTTCGTATTTTAACAGTGGTAGAGCCACGCGGCAACTTTTGTTGCCGCACGGATGGGCCGGCTCGAACCGGGGTGGTACCACGACCTCACAGAAAACCAGCGTAAAGTAGAGGTTCACCTCTGCGTTTCGCTTGGTGAGTGCAGGTAGCCGGAGGCCCTTTTTACTGGAAATGAGGCATTCCATCTTAGTCCTCACGGGTGACAACGCATCTACATTTTGAATTGTAATGGAGGATAGATGTAGATGTCTATGGGCCGCAGCAGCCACTTACCATCAGGTGGACTGTGTGCTCGTTTGTCACCCTTATCCTAAATATATATAAAAAAAGTTGAATCATTTAGTTCATAGTATTAGTAACGTAAAGGACAATGCCGAAATAATGGTTGATGGAATTATTAAGCGTCTACAAAAGTCACCATTAGATATCATTATAATATTTTCCTACTTTGTATTCAACAAAATTTTGCTGTTGTTAAAAATGCAGTCAACATAAACCAATTTGCTCTGAACTACTGTGATTTAGCGTAATTGATTATGACGAAAGTTGTGAGCTTTTAAATAATTATTTAATACATGCAACAACTTGTATCATAGTATTAAGTTGACAATCTTGAAGCTTAAAAGTCGGAATACCGGAATACCTAGTATTAGGTCCTGGGTTTTTATCCCAACTGAAACCACTATAGGAGCAAAAATTAAAATAAATTGTTTTCAGATCTGATTATCATAGTCGTGTCTCCGTATCTCCGACATTTCATTTTAACTTAGCTTCGTAATGTTACGTTATAGGAGGTACGCTCGAAAACTCTCTTGAGAATTTAATGGTCCCCATTCCAATAGTGTTCAGGAGTTGCAGGTGTGATAAATGCGGTGGAAACTATCAGGATAATATCAATTTTTTTACTATGAATTCACACAACGGGAAAAATCCAAGTCTAATAAATATTTAATAGATATTTAAGTTTCTAGTTTTAGTTTTTTTTTTTAAATTATTATTATAGTTTTTAATATTGTAGATAAAAATAAGTATTAAGTCTAATAAATTGAAATACAGAAATATATAAAAATAAAGAAGAATATTATAATATCGCAATCAGTTTCTAAGCACATTATGAATCAAATATTTTTTTAGAAGTAGGTACCTACACATGACAAACAAGCACACAGTCCACACACCTGACGGTGAGATGGTGGTGGGCCCATAAAACCCTACATCGATACACAATTGTCATCCCTGAGGACTAATATAAATGCCTCGTTTCCACACACAGCTGTATTATATTGCTTTTTCACGCTTATATTCCGTACGAGAGTAAATTGACCACCCTGGTTGAGCCGACCTAATAGTGCTGCAGTCATACATTTTATACTTGGTTGAACCTCACTGCAGCTATACGTGGCTATATATTGTAAATAATTCCTGAAGAAATAGATGCATTTATTATTGTAAAAGAGTTTACTTCAACTACGAATAATTTTTGGAGAAAATCTTGAGTGTACGTCTAATTGTTTGTTGTGGCTATCTTTAAAATTGTATTAATATTTCCTAGTTAAGGGAGTATTTAGCTTGGAATATAAGTAATAAACTTTCCACCACACAAAGAGCAAGCGATAAAACAAGGCATTTACAACAACTAACGCACACGAGTACAGTGAGCGGCAATAAACATGATTGTAAACGGATCGATTAATCGAACTGGTTCACTTAATGGTTCTATATAAATATTATTAAAGTCGCAAAGAGCTACGGTTGATCTCCAACCCATTACTTTCGGAATAACACTCAATTTAATAACTTTCATTTAAAAGTCACCAGTGAATTCTTCGACTAAGTTTTCTTCGTTAGTTCTTTTTATGTAGAAGGTTTCGTTGTTCTTATAAGCATACACATTATGTTTAAATTTATTCGTTTAGATTGCTTCGATAATGCATCTTTATTTTGTTATGTACTTTATATGGAACCTACCGAAAATTGATTCTGCCAAGTATGAACGTTAGATAATAGTTACTAAATTGGGAACTATAAAATAGTTTTACTACCTCTCATTAATTTAGTGCAGGATGCAACCACATCAAAGAGATCGCAAGACGAAAGCGACGAAGGTGAGAGAGTGAGGTAACTAAATGCATACCTTTCACTAGCTCCATCAAGCGTGTTAAATAGACGAAGTATTGGCCATTATTAACAGAAGCTCTAGTGTTGGCAACGTATAAAATGTAGATAAATTATCCCACAATAAATACTTATAATAGAAAGAAAAATAAATGTTAATATTTTTGCTGGCAGTAAATAAAATATAAAAGAATGCATTATATACGTGTCATAATAGATAATATTATGACATGTGTAATGCATATTTTAAGCTTCTAGGAATATCAAAGTATACTTAACTTTAACACCGTACTTTGAAATTAATAACAGTTCTTATGATAAAAATAACAGTGAGTACTTGGCAATTTAAAGCCTTAATGTAAAGAAAAAAATATTTTAAGAAACTTGATTGCAGATAACGTATAATCGGCTGCCGCGAAGCGCCTAATAGTAATTTTATCTTCTGAGACGGAATTACGCTGTGAACCGGTCTTGTATCAATTAAGTACACCCTTAGTCAGCGTAGTACTGCAGGCACATGTTGAACATTGGTGAAGGCTATGTGATTATTCAAAGAAATTGCAGACGGACTGACTTGACTTTATCCTAAATAACGGGTTGTTAATTAAGTCCATGTCTTGGTCCAAGAACCATAAAAAAATTGTAAAATTTCATCATTTATTATAAGTCTAACATAACATGTAGAAAAGAATTTGCATTTCATAGAATATTATCATGTGATATTGTAAAACATTTCAAATCTATTGGTATTCAGAAAACAGCATATGTATGGGGTTTTTATGTTAAAGTTATTGCGCCTATAATAGATGCGATCGCACCCCAACTTGCTATTATTTTCAATGCTACTCGTAGTATCGAATCTGGTGTGTTTTCTGATTTAATGAAACATAGTAAAATTATACCTTTATTTAAATCTGGCAGTACATTGGACCCCACTTATTATAGACCTATTTACTGTAAAATTTTTGAAAAATTTATTCTAGATCAAATGTTAAGTTGTTTTAATGTAATTACTCTATAACAATCAGTTTTGATTTACAAGGCATCAATCGAAAACTGATGCCAGTGTTGAGCTAATCAAACATATTTTATATGTATGGGAAATTTCAGAAGATGCTTTGGGTATATTTTGTGATCTTTCCAAGGCTTTCGACTGTGTTCACCATGAGACATTAATCAGAAAGCTACATCATTATACAAACATAGTGCTTAAACTTATTATGTCGTATCTAAATAAAAGATCGCAAACAGTTGTTATTAATGAATGCAGTTTTTCAGGATTAGTAGTATCTATGGGTGTTTCTCGGGGCTCAGTTCTTGGTCCCTTTTTGTTATTAGTTTATATTAATGACTTGCCTTACTTGGTAGCGAATAACCATGATATATTATTATTTGCTGATGATACTATATTGATTTTCCGACTAAAGAGGCAATTATTGAAATATGACGAAGTGAATAATGCTATATCAAAAGTAGTACACTGGTTTAACGTAAATAATTTGCTTTTGAACGGCAATAAAACGAAATGTATTAAATTCACTACACCTAATGTTTAACAGGTGCATACCAATGTGCTTTTAAATTGGCAGGAGCTGGGCCTTGTTGAATCCACGGTTTTTCTCGGAATTTTAGTTGACGCAGAACTTCAATGGGGCCCTGATATATCTAAACTAGCTAGCAAACTTAGATCTGCAGCATATGCTGTAAAAAAGATTATATACCTTATATGTGTTGAAACAGCTAAATTAGTTTATATTAGTTATTTCCATGGCATAATGTCATATGGAATCTTACTATGGGGTAATGTGACTGACATTGAAACTATCTTTGTATTGCAAAAGAGAATCATAAGAGCAATTTATAACCTTGGTCCAATTTATAACTTTGGCCCTTACAATCAACAACAAAAAACGAGAATTTAATGTATATACACAAAAACGATGTACATTCTGTAAATACTAGGAACAAGCACAAGTTAGATATACCAGTTACTCGACTTCAAAAAATCAGTAACTCTTTCATGGAGCAAAGTATACGCTTTTACAACAAAGTCCCAGATAATATATATATATATATATATATATATATATATATATATATATATATATATGTATATATATCGGTTTTATTTATTTATTAAACAAAAATTGTCTAGTAAGTGTTATTATACTACTAAAGAGTACATGACTGATAATAACCCCTCACCTCATTCCCAGGGGCGATCTCACTACCATGCTGTTTCTAAATGTTTTCATAACAATTGTCTAAAACAGTTCCGCTGGGTTTCTTGTTGGTTCTTCCCAGGACATAGGTTTTTTTGCAAACCAGTGTTAAAAATAAAAATTGATTTTCAATAAGTATTATGCATTGTAATCTATATTAATTAAAAATGATTATATTCTATTCTATAAACGACCCCCATAGATTATCTCGTAAGAGACATATTTGCCACAGTGTGTGTTGTTGTTGATTTCCCTTCTCCTGTTCTCCTGTTTTTATTTCCTTCTGTCACCTCTTACGACACCTACAGGACGCCACTACATGGATTAGTAATTATCATTATCTTATCTATTAAAAAGGTACATCAATTTACACAACATCAACTTTCAGTTTTTTACGTGGTATGGCTGCAGTTCTAATAGGTCAGCTTGATTAAATAAGGACCATCGTCAAATTAGAAGTCTCATACAGGATAATATCTTAAAGTAACAGCGTAATTCTAGTGTATTTCGATTTTTTATAGAATAATGGTGACACACAAGCAAACAGTGTAATTGATGGTAAGTGGATACGGTGAACTGTGCACTATAGACATGCATCCTCTATTAAGAATTAAAATGTAGATGAGTTGTCATCACTGAGACCTAAGATAGAATGCTTCGTTACCAGTGAAAAACGAAAATCGGTATTTTTTTCGGTATGTTCTTACACCTAGATCAAACTCCCGCTACTTCGAGGACTGTTGTATATCAATGGTTGACTGATAAAAAATTCGTAATGGCATTAAGTCCGCCTTTAGTTTTCTTTTGTAATAGGAAAGGCAATAAAGAATAAATAATGCCATTTGCCTTTATACGTGGTAGAGCCATGCTGCAGCTATATTAGTAGTATAGTTGTAGCACGAATGGGTCGACTCGACCGGGGAAGGACCACTTTCTTACCACCAGCGTAAAACAGCAGGTTAACACTGCTGTGTTTCGTATGGTGGGTTTAGAGAACCGGAGACCCTTTTTACTGGAAAACAGGCATTCTATATTAGTCCTCACGGGTGACAACGCATCTACATTTTGATTCGCAAACGAGGATAGATGTAGATGTCTATGGGCCACAGCAATCACTTACCATCATGTGGACTGTGTGCTCGTTTCCCTATCCCTATCCTATAAAAAAATAGATTTTAATGGATCATTGAATCCTAGTCCTGGTAACGTATTCTGCATTTTGATAATTAATGTGCTTGAATATCACCCTTGTAAATGAAATAGCATTCGAATACATAAGTTAAGAAGAAACGATTACATGAGCGATTACATGAGGATGAGCGGTGATAATATTATGATATTGGTGGCAGTGTTTTTCTGGCCTATAAGAAGTTTCAACCGTGGACATGGTTGAGACTTTTTCTGGTTGATCCACGTGCGCTTACGTATATAGAATCAATATCGATGGTGATAATGGTGACCTTTACACCGACGAAAGCTATACCGGGTGCAGAAAATATATTAAAGTCACGAGAATACGCGCTTCAATTGCCGTGTGGGAATGCCGTAAGAGAATCAGCAACCCCATTGGGAAAGATGACGTCAGAGGCGACTATGCATAATTCCAGAAGCACGGAACGTTGAACTCATAAAATCTTGTCTTTCACGGTAGCGCAGTAGCTGCGGCGCTTCGGGCCCTTAATGACCTATAAATAATTGTTTCATGTCCGAGTGCTTGTTATTATAAAATAATATAATTCGAATTCGTATAAATCTATTAAACGATTTCAGGAATTGTAGCATTTTAACAAAACATTACTTGCATAATTATTCTAGGAAAACTACCATCCGATTATTCAATCATTTAAAAAAGTTACATAGGATAAAATAAAACATCAACAAATTAACTGTTACAGTTGTATGAATAAAATGCTTTAATTGTTTCACTTTGATATTCGGTCAGGTTATAATTTATTTGATGGATAACTGTTAACTAACGGTTGAAAAATCGGCACTTATAATTCCAATTAATAATAATTATTTTGGTGCCGGCGGAGATCAAACACGAGTTGCTTGGAATATAAAATTTACAGCAACAATTTAGCCCTACACTAAGAGATCTCTATAATAACAATATTAATATTATGCAGTAATCTTAAAGTATTTTAAACATTAACATTTTATCTACGCCTTAACGCTAATGCACAATGATCACTGACTTAAATTCTAGTTTCGCTATGCACATAACTTTGCGGTGTATTGTACACAGCAAGTGGGAAGCGAAACCATAACCGCAGATAAAATACGTTCATGCAGATAAGCAACTGTGGCACATTTAAATGGGCGTGACCTCACGACTGCGTCCATTGCTGCACCTTGAGCACGCGCGCCTCTAACTCATTGTCCGGTGACTGTCGAGTGAAAGGACAAAAACAACGTTAGATTTATGAGTATACATTAGTTAAGTGTTTTTATATTTTTTCAACTTCTTTTATCTTCTGTGTAAATTTTTCTTTTTTTAGTTTTATAACTGTCAAACTTAAACTTTTTGTTAAATTGTTCTTCTGCTGTTTTTCTATTCGATATTATGTATTTGATATATTAAAACACTAGTTGGCCAGGCAGACATTATTCTACCCTTTCCGACGACCATTTAATTTCCTAAAAAAAAAACTGCAAAAAAAATTGAGGGTCACTCATCGGGATAAAAACTATCCTATCTCACAAGTTGGACCAAACTGAATACAGTGTGCAAAATTTCATTAAAATCAGTTCAGTATTTTAGGAATTCATCGCGAACAAACAACGTGACACGTACTTTTTATATATAAAGATTTAACAGGGATGGTAGATGACAAATATATATACAGTGACAAGGGAACGAAGGGCATGAAGTAAATGAGGCTCTTTACTCTATTGTGGGAAGTCAGAATTTGTTAAAAGAGGCACGTATCGCAATTCACAATGCTGTGTTAGTTCCTTCCTTAAATTATGGAAAGTCAGTAGTCTCTGTCTAGCCTTATGGGTAACGAGCGTCAGTGTTTATGTATATATGTATTTATGCCATATATTTTCATTACATTGCCCACTATAATATTTGAAGAAAAAAGTTAAATATAGCCAACTAAAGTTACCGTGTGATTTGCCCTGATGTTAAGAAGACGAACCTACATCGAGTAATAATGGTGAAACATTATTAGTGTTTGAGTGCCATCTTCACTATTTCACAAATCCACCGGGTAAGCTTGATAAGTATTGGCCATTAGCAATTTATATAAAAAGAAAGTATATATAATATCTACTACCCCATTATGTCATTGCCAGGTCCGAAAGTCTGAAATCCGAACATAGATCAGCCAGCTAAACCCACCTATTGGGTAAAATTAAGTAAATAGACCGAACACCTCCACCATGACCATGGGATTGCCTTAAAATCCCATAGCGTATTTGGCAACCGAGGGGAACTAAGCCGGAGATAATTTTTATAACAACCAAAAATAATAAAAACTGCGTTTGCAGTCAGCCGTGGCAACTATAGCTAAATCACCTCAAGAAGAGGTCTATTTTCAGCAGTAATTTTTTTTAAATTCTGCAGTGAATGAATGAATGAATAGTGTACATATTGCAGGGTGCCGATCTCGAACACAAAGGTCGTGAATACGAATCCGCCAGTCGACTACTGTCGCTTAAATTAATAAAAAGTAAAATTAATCTTTTAAACAATAGATAATTTGGTATATTCTCAAAAATACGTACATATATCCCAAAGTGAATCAAAATCGTTGATACAGAAGAAAATCCAAAAAGCTTTTATTTGAATGTACTACATAATTTTTTGTTATCAAGGTCCAAGGTCAAGGTCTATTTTCAGCAGTGAACTTTTGGTATACCGTAGTATATCAAAAGTTCACTGCTTATACTGTAGTATATCGAAATTTTACTGCTGTAAATTGGTCTCCCCACCTCGCAGTGGGATTTTGTCATAGTTGCTAAGCTTGGCAGGCGTTTTGCATTTTATAATTTTTTTGTATTGCAGTTTTTTATTTTCAATCGTTATCAGAAAGATGCATCTTCTGTTTCAGTTTCTCTCTGTCGTCTGTTACGAAACCCACCAAAACCATGGAATCCCGTGGTTTTGGTGGAGTTGTCTGGCCTTTTTAATTAGTGGATATTTTTACGCAGCCACTACACATCAAGTGTCATCTAAGAAAATTTTCAATTTTTAATTTATTTATTTTCTATCGCCTTTGGACTGTTAGGTATATAGATAATAAAATATGATAATTTTAGTTTTAAGTTTTTTTTTTAGTATAAATAGTTGTATATTATACAATACAATTATTTTTTTCTCGTTATCTTTAATTAGCCCCGAGTATGAATCTCGATTCGGGCTTACAGTCACTTATTGAGTTTCTCTGTCAATACTGCTCTGTTCCACTCTGAAAGATATATAGAACTAGTATAAAAACAAGCTCTGTGGCATTGCAAATCCCTCTCCTCAGGGGTGACAACGCACCTGTAGCCTTCTTTGTTAAATGTTGGCTGCAATGGACTTTAAGTTCGTTTGCCACTTCAGTTTTATAAAAAAATTCACAGTAGTTGCGTAGTCCCATAGGACTATGAGATTAAACGAGTACAGAGTGCACCTGTGATTCTGCATTCACTTCTGCACTATATTTCTGTCCTCCGCAGATAACAAGTCTTACTATTTTAGTAATAAGACTGAAATAGAAGAAAAATAGAAGTCTATCGAATAGTGTGGCCAATACAAGTAATTTTTCTCGACTATAATACTTCTTTACGTGGTAGAGCCATGCTGCAGCTATATTAATAGTATAGTTGTAGCACGAATGGGTCGGCTTGACCGGGGAAGGACCACGTACTCACAGAATACCAGCGTAAAATAGTAGTTTAATGCTGCTGTCTTTCGTATGTTGAGTGTGACCTATTTTACGGCTGACAAAGCATCTGTATTTTAATTCGCAAACGAAGATAGATGTATATTTCTATGGGCCACAGCAACCACTTACCATCAGGTGGACTGTGTGATCGATTGTCACCCTAATTCTATTAAAAAATACTGTACTAATTAAAAGAAATGTGAAATATTAAAAAAAAACGACGGGTGCACTCCGGAAGTGCCGGCAGAAGTGAAAACTTGAATATTAACGTTGTGCATTTTTGATATTTTGGAATGGCCGAGATTATTTATTATTATCTTATTTCATTTATTTTCATTCGAAATTATTTGTTTGGTAAACCTGCACCGAACATGTGCTTATTGTGATGTTATGAAAATATAGGTTAATGCTATAAAGTATAAACATATTACAAATATTACATCTATAATATGTAAGTATATATGTATGTATAATATTAATAATTTCGTCAAGCAGTACAGTAGACTCGATCGAAACCTAATCTTAATAATAAAATTATATTAATTAATAAATGAAAATTAATTAAACCTAACTTACTTCCTCTCCTACGTCGCGCCGGCTGTCTACTCTCCGTCCGTCTTACGAATTTTCGATCAGGACACGTGACCTGACACGAGTTTAACATTTTTAACCCATTACAAAAAAGTGCACAACGCCGCTAAAGAAGTTTTCACTTCAAAAAAAAATAATTTAATTAACTTACACAAATAAATTGTTCCTGCCAATAAAAAACGATATCAACTTAAGATTTCAGCAGCAGTCAATTTAACATCCGTGTCTTTTGATACTCAAATCTGACCTTGAGTATGGTTGCAGCAAGTAATAAACTCTTTTAAACAGTTTATTTATTGAATCGATTGTATAGCATCGCCCTGCCCTGTTCATTCTGACTACAAACAACCTTTGCAATATGTACTTTACACGGACATTTAAATGTTCCCGTCATAGCCTATTTTTAGTGTTATGAAAGCGATTGGTCTTGTATATTTGTTACATTGATAATATTTTATGGTATGTTGTTTAAAATATTTTTTTAAATCTTTTTTATTTTCAAATTTATCAAAATGTATTTATAATCTGTACTAATATAATAAAGCGGAAGAGCTTTTTTTGTTTTTTTTGTTTGTTTAAACGCGCTAATCTCTGGAACTACCAGTCCGATTTGAGAAATTATTTTTGTATATTATAGCCAGATTCATGTGCAATAGTATAGGCTATCTAGAATTAAGCTATATTACTCAGCTAGCCTTAAATATGGATATTTGTTAAGCAAGTCAGAAGAAAAACCACTCCCGAAATGATATATCCGCGTACGCTGGTGTTATCGTTAGGGATACGTAAATACAATGTTCTAGAAAAATATAGACCTTTACTTACAAAGATAATGCAAGACCTCATACAATTTTGCATACTCTGATGGAATATACTGCCACACCCAACTATACTCCAGATGTAGCACCTTCTACACAACATTTTTAAGACATTAAATCCTTTACTTTAAATGAGAAGGTCAAAAATCACCTGGATCAGATTTTTTACCAGTAACGAACAAAAATTTAATGAGCGTGGAATTATGCTACTGCCAGATAGATGGCAAAAGGTATTGGACCAAAATAGATAGTATATAATTGAAGAAAGTATTTGTTCACTATACGAAAATCGTGTTTAATTTTCATTACAAAAAACGAAATTGCTTTCCGAACAATACTTAATTTACAACTTAAGTCAGTCAACGATGACTATCAAATAACCAAGTATATTTTGGTTAAAACTAACCAATGCGTTTTAATCTACTGAAACTAAGCAAACAAGCTTTGCAGCTAATAGCAAACCCTTTCATAACAATTTATAGGCTATTCTCGCATGATATAGTAATCGATATTTTACTTGGCTGTCTGAGCATAAGCGTGCAACTGGTCTGCAAATGACTACGTTCTAGTCACGAAGCGATCTAGCAAAACGATAATTAACTGTTGCCAACTCTGTGCAGGTGCGGCATAGAATGCAAACTTAGTAAAATGAAATAGAATTTATTGAAAGATTAAATTTAACTTAATAACACCAAAATACTAACTTTAGTAGCAAACAGCCTAACGGAACAACAGATATTGTTTCTTTGAATATTACTTGCTTGCCTTTTACCTTGTTTCTTTGTATATTGTCTATTGTAATGGGTAACTAAGTAAACTACCTCGTTGGTTTAGTAGTCGAAAACGCGGTTGCAGATCATGAGTTCCTGGGTTTGAATTGGGTCGGGCCAAAATCAGTTATTGTTTCTTTCAGTCGAATTCTCGTTATCAGCCCGGAGTCAGGAAATTGGCGGTGTTTCACCCAGTTGCATCGGAAAGCACTTAAAACCGTTGGTCCTGCGCCTAAACTTTCTCCCATTAAATTTTCCTAATCTCATATCCCATCGGGATATGAGATTTAGGAAATAGGGAGCGCACTTGTGCTTGCGCATACACTCACTATAACCACAGTAAATAAATATGAATTATAAATAATATTCCTACTATATATTTATACTGTGCTATAACCCTGTCCTGCGCAGATGATATACGTGGTAGAGCCATGCTGAAGCTATATTAGTAGTAAAGTTGTAGCACAAATGGGTTGGCTCGACCGGGGAGGGACCACGCTCTCACAGAATATCAGCGTTAAATAGCAGCTTAACACTGCTGTGTTTCGTATGATGAGTGTAGAGAACCGGAGATCGTTTTTACTGGAAAAGAGGCATTCCATCTTAGTCCTCACGGGGAACAGCGCATGTGCAATTTGATTCGCAAACGAGGATAGGTGTAGATGTATATTGGCCACAGCAACACCTTACCATCAGGTGGACTTTGTGCTCGTTTGTTACCCTATACTATAAAAAAAATATGGCTAGTCTGTGTTGGAAGTGGCCGCCGTGACCGAAACTCGTTCTGGAGGACATTATTATTATTATAATGGGTACCATAAAATATAAATCTTACTAAATAGGGCTACTCTTAGAGAATAAATAATGAAGTGCCTCTTTGTTACCGCATCTGTTACCATTTTTCTTAAATTATCAAGGCTCATATTTAAAACGTTTAAATATGCTTCATTTGACATGACAGTTGGCATTAAGATCTCCGATGATAACACAAACGGACAGTAAATAACTTTGATGTGTTGATTTGAACTATATATTTAATTCACTTATTTGCTTATCTAGATCTGTTTACCAGACGTAATAGATTTAAGAAATGCAATCTACTCTTAAGATCTCATTTTAATATTTTTAAAAATACTAACTGTGTGTGTGGGTTGAGTCAAAAGCTTAGAGACTGATAAATCGAAAATCTTTTAAAATTTCAAATATATATGTAGGATTGCTTGTTTCTTTTTTCAAATCTAAAAAAAATATTTTTAGTAAATGTATTTAATTTTATTTAGGACTAGTTTACCTGCGGTTACAATATCTTTTATTTAAAAGCCAACAAATTGTTTTATTACTTAAATGATTTTTACAAAATGTAACAAAAACTTGCAAAACGCTCTACTGCAATACACTTGTTAAATATATATATATATATATATATATATATAAACTATTCTTACTTATTATGCTTATTTCGACTAGATTTAAGTAGCCTTTAAATGATTTCACATAGTGAAAACCTAGAATTTAAGCCCTAGAAACATGTGGGCAAACTACGTAGAGGCTATGTAAAAAACATAGCGTACCCATAATGTAATCCCGCTACTTTCAAGGTTTGAGTAAAGTTATAAAGTTGCAGCCTATGTATCAATTCCACTGCTGAGCACATGCCTCCCCTCATTTCTGAGAAGGTTTTAAGGCAAGGAAGCCGGAAGTTTTCTTGGCTAACTTCACATCTCTTCGAAATATTTTTCTTATTTATCAGATTTGCAGATTTCCTCACGATGTTTTCCTTCACCGCCGAGCATGTGGTAAATCAGCACTTATAATTACAACTAATAATTACATTGTTGCCGGCGGCGGGGTTCAAACCTGGGTTACTAGCGTACTGTGAAATTTATAGCGAGCGCTTGGCCCCTGAATTACCACGGCACAAGGTTTGAACCTGGGATTAGCTGTTATTGAATGTGCTGCTATCAATAGGAATTGTAATGGTTTAAAATAAAAAAACGGCTCCGTGGCGCAGTGGCTTACCAATAAGTTATTGCGCTGGGGGCCGCGAGTCCGAATCCCGCACGGAACAAGTATTTGTATAGCCTACAAATAATTGTTGCGGGTCTGGATGTTTGTCCTCGTGCAATCTATATTTGTAAATTGCCTCTACGATACAGGAGAAAATCCTAGGATGGGGGTAACGTTTTTTTAAGAAGAAAATAAACTAAACTATATTGTCGATCAGCTAGTGATCTTCTAGTCTACTTAACTTATAGATGGGCGGAGGCAGTAGAGTCCAAGGGGGAGGCATTAGCCGTTAGTTTGGACGTAGCGAAGGCCTTTGATCGGGTCTGGCACAAAGCGCTTCTTTTGAAGCTTCCTGCCTATGGGCTTCCCGAGAAATTGTGCAAATGGATCACCAGTTTCCTTGCTGATCGGAGCATCAAGGTCGTAGTAGACGGTGAATGCTCTGATCTCAAGCCTATTAATGCTGGTGTTCCACAAGGCTGCGGTATGGTGATGTATCACCAACGCTGTTTCTCCTGCATATCAATGATATGTTGTTAACTGGTAGCATTCATTGCTATGCAGACGACAGCACTGGTGATGCCTTATATACCGGCCGTGCCAATATTTCTCGGGAAAACGTCGCCGAGTACCGGGACAAACTTGTGTCTGAAGTCGAGTCTTTGCTTAACAAAGTCTCGGTTTGGGGCCGACTAAATCTAGTCCAGTTCAATCCCCAGAAGACACAAGTTTGCGCGTTTACCGCTAAAAAGAACCCCTTTGTCGTATCTCCTCAGTTTCAAGGCACTCCCCTTGCTGCCTCAGCCAGTATCGGAATCCTTGGCGTCGACATATTGAATAGTGTGCAGTTTCGTGGTCACTTGGAAGGGAAGGCCAAATTGGCCTCTAAAAAGCTTGGCGTGCTCAGCAGAGCGAGACAGTATTTCATGCCGGCACATCGCTTGCAACTTTACAAAGAATAAGAATAAGAAAGAAGTTTTCTCCCTCGCACGACTTCCTTGTGGAATCAATTACCACCAGTGAATTTTCCGGACCGATACGACTTAGGAACCTTCAAGAAAAGAGCTTACACCTTTCTAAAAGGTCGGCAACGCATCTGCAATTCCCCTGGTGTTGCGGTTATTCATGGGCGGCGATAGTCACTTACCATCAGGTGAGCCGCATGCTCGTTAGCCCCCTATTTCATAAAAAAAAACTAAAGAAGAAATGGTAGGTTGTTTGGTATATTTTTAAGTGGTAGAGCCATGCTGCAGCTATATTAATATTATAGTTGTAGCACGAATCTCTCCACGACAAGGCCACGCTCTCACAGAATACCAGCGTAAAATAGCAGCTTAATACTGCTGTGTTTCTTATGGTGAGTGTAGAGAAACGGAGACCCATTTTACTGGAAAGAGGCATTCTATCTTAGTCCTCACTGCTGACAACGCATCTGCATTTTAATTAACAAACGAATATAGATGTAGATGTCTATGGGCCACAGTAAACACTTACCATTAGATCCACTGTATGCTCGTTTGTCACCCTTATTCTATAAAAAAATAGGAATGTGTGATATGAGTCTTTCCCTTGGCTTCTCCTAGTTAAATTGTGGCCTTTTTTATTCAATCTATCTTAATTGCTAGTCATCGAGCTACAGCTTTAAAGTCTATTACAGTAAACTCAGTATTGGAAAGTACGAAATCCGTTCATATCCTCTTATAAAGACCGTTTATTTACTCATTTTGATATAAGTAGAAACAACTTCGCGGAGTTGAATTTGGTTAATTTTGCAGCCACAAACATAAAACTCGATATAAATTGGAGACGGCTCATTACCTATGCGTATAGGTATGGTTTTATTTGTATTAATCTACATAACTCGTATTAGAACTTCGATGTGAGAGTCCTATGGAATAATTTTATTCCATTAAAGTTTCATTTTTCATATTGAAACTAAGAAAATGCACTCGTATAAAAAATACAACGTACAAGTTCGGCGTGATTCAGTCCACCACATTCGCGATTTATAACCGCGTCGCTTGCACCGTTACCGCTCTTTGATAACTGATTTGAATACAAAGGAATATAGAACCCGTGCCACCAGACTACGTCACGCCCTGCCTGCTTGGCGCCACCTGTTCGTCATAGTGTTCGCCTGAATATCAGTACTACAGCGCAGTCGTTCAGGTTTTTGAGCAATTTTGACTCCCGGAACGCTTACCAGACTGTCACAGGAACTTCAACCATTTACATTAAGAAACTGTTATGTGCGATTTAGGCTATTTATAGCGGTATCTAGATACGAGTTTCGTAAAACACGGTTTGCCGCGATATACTTGCTTAACCTAATTCCATTTTATGATTTTACCGTTACCCTTACAGCCTATTAAATTCCACTACTGAACATAGGCTTTCCCAATAGATAGCCTTCTTAGGGAAGATATTTTCCATATTTGTCACGCACGGCAAGCGGGTTGGCAACGCTGTTATTTACTTTTAGTCGTTATTAGGAAGACGCTGCCGCACATCTCGTGCATTCTTTTCCTCAGTTGCAGTTTACGACACCCACGGGGTGATATGGGGTAGAAAATATTCTTACAGCGCCACTACTCGGTATTTTATGATCTTACCTAAGCAAAATGTCCACTTTCAGTGATATAAAAACCAAATAATGGACACAGAGATACATTTGATGAGTAGTTACTATCCTACTAATAGTATCATAAAATGCGTCCAAATTACTCGCAAGGTTTTCATTGTTTTTGTAAACAAAGAAGAAGTTATTGTGACTAATCTGTGATAGATAGAATATGTTTTTTTGGAGGTTTTATGAAAATTTTGGCAAAAAGTCCCATTCACATAACTTTTTTTATATAGGATAGGGTGACAAACGAGCGCATAGTTCACATGATGATAAGTGGTTGCTGTGGCCATAGACATCTAAATCTATCCTCATTTAGGAAAAAATGCAGATGCGTTGTCACCCGTGAGGAGTAAGATGGAATGCCTCTTATCCAGTAAAAAGGGTCTCCGGTTCTCTACATTCACCATACGGAACACAGCAGTGTTAAGCTGCTATTTTACGCTGGTATTCTGTGAAAGCGTGGTCCTTCCCCAGTCAAGCCGACCCATTCGTGCTACAACTATACTACTAATATAGCTGCAGCATGGCTCTACCAGGTACAAAACGCAGCGTTTGTCAAAAAATACATTTTATTGGTGAATTTTTAGCTCCATAGATTAAAATGACTGTAATTTTAGAGAAAATAAAACTTTTTCATAAAAAAATAAAACTATGTCCATCCTAGTCTGCTTCATAATTTATAATGTTACCAAGTTTCATCAAAATCCATGATGAGCTACAACCCACAACTCACTGTACAAACATCCATATAAACTTTCACATGTGTAATATTTGTAGTAAGTCCGATTAAATATCGTTATACTCGTAACTTGTCAAAAGATTGTTACTTATACCACATTCAATTGAAATTAGTCCCAACTGTGAGTCAACATGCGGAGAAACCTTGATATTTGGGTGTGGCCACTTTGTGGGAACCAGTCAGCGTTCATGTTTAATACCGATAGGCCTTTATATTAAAATACATTAAGTGAAGGGAAAGTAAGCCGATTTGAATTGCTAATTTAAACTCCAATTAATTAGTATAAGACACTCAATTAAACATCTGTATCTTCTGTACTACATCTTAAGATACCACGTAGCAATAGATTTTTTTATAAACCGGAGAAAGATAGTAGATAGGAGATAGTCGGAGAAGTATCAGCAGTATCAAAAACTTCGAATCTTGTTTTCTGACTTCGGTTAGTTTGTTAAGCAAATTTTAAAATATTTTAATTTAAAAGTGCATGATGTTAACACTGCATATAATAAAAATCGCTAACATTAATTTTGGGTAACTGCATATTTATGCTGATGTTTAATTAAAACTAACAGACAGACATCGAAGTAATGACACGATATAAGATTATGTTGTATAAATTTCTAATCTATACATATAATAAATCTGTAGAAAATTCGTGTCTGTAATTCTAATATATTCTTGAAAAAACAAGTCCAGAGGACTAAATAAAGGTTTCTGAATTCAAATTAGTGGTTTTTAGAATTTTTGTCTGTCTGTCTTTCTGTCTGTCTGTCTGTCTGTCTGTGTATTCCGGATTCACACAAAAACTACTAACCCGATTTACATGAAATTTTGTATATAGGTAGTCAGTAACCCGGGGCAACTTATAGGCTACTTTTTATCCGATTATGGGATTTCAAAAAAGGAAGGTTAAGTATTCTATTTCCTTTAGATGTTAATTTTCTATTATATCTTAGTTATAGGCTGGATGACGGGTGTTTTTCAAATAAAAACCATATTTGTAAATAAAGTTAAAAAATATAGTTATAATATAGTTATAAGCTTGGTAAAATAATTTGAAACTACACCGATTTGGTATTCAAAACAGCGCCATCTATCATCAAATGGAAAAAGTAGTATATATTGCCTTCAGTTACTAATAAAATGAAATAATATAAATAACTTACCTTTATATGATTAAATGATTAGATTTTTAAAATTATTAAATAATTCTAATGTTTAGTTTTTTACTATTTTTGTTATTTTAATTTAAAAGTGTAATAATTTCAATAGATAATAGTGATGTCTATCAAAAATATGAAAATTGATAAGGTATTTATTTCAATTACTAATATATATGTAAAGTGATCAAAACTGTCTGGCTGCAATTCTTGCGAAATCATTGTCATTATAGTTTATTAAAGAGATTTTTATGTATGTCCCGGCCAGATCGTAGAATTGATCATATATCATAAAGTAGTCTATCATTTCGTGAAATGGTGTGGTCATTTCATGACATTTAATACTATTTGATGACCATGTCATGGCATAGCTTGACCAAATCAATAAATAGAAATCGTTTGAAGATATTAATAACTAAACACAACATTGCTATTTCGTAATATGGTCATATGACGATATCATTAAATCGTTTTTCACCGCCAGCGGCGCTGATAGCGTATTTTTTAACAGAAACAGAACTTTTAAGAGAATTGACATCACTTTATCCCTTATCGATATAATAAATAAATGTTCGCTTCTATTGCTGATATTACTAGATGGTATAGTTTTGGCTTTCATTATTTCATCTAATATTAGCGTCACCTACTTACTTCTAAATAAACTAAAATGGCAAGTCATCGATAAAATGAAATAATACAATGCTACTGAATACACGATGTAAATAATTGAATCGTTTACATTACATTCATCCCGCGGTGGAATCAGCACAGCGAACACTTTTTTGCCCAAAAACTCTGCGGCCTGTGCCCAGTAGTATCATGTATACTGCTACTTTTTTACTTTTCATGGGGAATATATGCAGTTTTTATTTCATTCGTGTTTTCGGGCATATTGCTTTTTGTTTTCACTCTGCCGTAAATATTAAGGCTTGCAAAGATGAGTAAAACTCATTATCGTCAGCCTATCAAAAGTTCACTGAAATGAACATAGGCCTCCCCCATTAATTGTCAAGTAGCTGGATATTTGCTATATTTGCCACGCTTGGTAGGCGGGTTGGCAACCGCAGCTATTATTATTTTGATCTTTTGTAAGAAGATGATGCAGCCCATCCCATCTCCAGTTTGTTTTCCTATGTCGCCTCTTACGACGGGACGATATGAGGTGGTGGATTTTCTTTCACCGCCACCACAGGGCGAACATTTTTCTACTCCCGTTCATGAGTGTAGTGCTCCTCACGATCACTTTGAATAAAATGTATAAGGAATAAAACTAATTTTAAGGATTTTATCGCGTTTAATTTTAACTTTTCAAATTCCCGATGTTTTGGGCACTTTACAGCACCCATGGTTACGGGAGGGACTGGTGAACTGGGGTGTTTGACGACCTGATGTCGTTGTTAAAATAGAATAGAATAAATGCAGTAGTAGATTGAATTTAATTTTATTAATTATGGGGTCCTTAGCAGATGGTAGAACTCAGCCATCTTCCCTATTAAAATAAGGATATTTTTAATTTCAATAGCCTTGCGAATCATCATTGGTAGGAATCGGTGTTATATTGAAGGATTTGTTGTCTATCAGATCCGATAAAATAATCATTATCATAACAGCCCATTACAAGTCTACTGCTGAACTGCTCCCCCAAGAAATGTCACAAAGTACGGTCCTGTGCCACCTGTATCTACTCATCATCTTGCTGCAACTATTACCAGGTCATTACTCCATCTAGTGGGGGGGCCTACAATTCGCCTACTAGTAGGAATAAGCAAGTTCGGTAAAGTAAGATAAGTCAATCACAAATATAAAAGTAAAGTAATGAATTAAATATTCTAAAACCTTTTTTATGATATGGTTGGGACGATACTAAACATGTTGACATACTTTAGACTTCCTGGAGCTTCGGTGCTTCACATCAACGATATGTTCTTTTACTCGGCACTTTCATCTAAGAAGCGTAAAAACACCCTTAACATTAGTTTTAATCCATGTGTAGTATTCATTATTATAAAACTGTATTTATGAAATTTTCAAGTCTACTCCAAGTAAAAAAATATCTACATCTATTTTATGGTGGCAATCAATATTAAATAGGACCAATGATATGAATAAAATGTCCCAAATAAACCTTATATTACTTTGTTAAAACTAAATTAACTTTAACTATGAATAATGTAAAGAGTAAAATGTAAATAATAATAATACATTTTGATTTCAAGACTATTTACCTTTCTTATGGGTACATCGGAATCGGAAGACACGCCCGATATAAAAAATTGTAGGTGTTTCTAGACATAATATCTATATCTTCACGTGTTTCTGTAGCATGTTACCAATCATTTGCGTTTAATAGTATTTTAGAATGAAAAAAATATATATGACTGACATAGAGACATAGACACCGAGGTGACTAAAAAAGATCGAATTTTTCTAAATTTGGCACGGAACAGCATTTAATGATGTTCCTAAATTCAAGCGCACGCGAGCCAAGCCGCGGGTAAAAAGCTAGTTCAAAATATATGTAATCACAGTTAACAGTTATCGTAGATTAAAACCTGATATGATCTAATTCAAATCGGTTCGCTGATCAGTATAAATTATATAATCTTATGTTCATGGGTTCGTGAGCCTAACTAGACCAGTTCTTGTTGAAGCGTTGAACATGATGTAAGTTTTCATCTGTTTTAAATTAATGCAAATATTGATGATATTCGTATCTAATGAAATGATTCTTAATAGATTGCGTTCGTTAATTACTAGTTTTTGACCTTTTTAACGGATTTCGGGTATAACGACGATGAAGGGACCACTCTATTTTCGTCGTTATATCCGGTAGTCGTTACAGGCAAAGGTAACAAATTTAATATATTACAGTTGCTACTCAGAATATCACAATTTGTTACAAATGATTCATTAAAAACAGTTGCTACACTCGAACTCGGCGTTACTTCCGAAGTCGCTATAGCCACATGAATTATGTACCAAAATATTCTTTAAATTCAACGGACTTAGATTTAACGTTGCTATAGGTAAATGGTCGCTACAACCAAGGTCGTAATAAATGATCCACTGTATAATTCTTTCTTTCTTTTTAAAAGAGCTGTCTGTGGCGTGTAGTGGTGAAGTAAGAAAACTCACCATACCATTGGTGACGTAAAAGGCGACAGAAGAAAACTGAAACAGGAGACGGCGGCCACAGCATCTTCCTGATAACAACTCAATAATAATTAGAAAATATATTTGTTAATCTGCTCAATAATAGTAAGAAAATGTATTTGTTAATCTGCTCAATAATAGTAAGAAAATGTATTTGGCAACTACGGCAATTATCACCCTTATGAGACAATCTATGATGGAAGCCTATGTGCAGCAGTGTACTCGTGATGGGAATTAGAGTGTGTGTGGTGTCTACCTCACTGCTCCTATGCAGATGCATACCACTCCACATGACTTAAAATACTCGTATTTTTTTTTACTTCTCAGATAAGAGTGTAAGCAGGTAGCTCAGAGATTTAACTCCTTTTAAGAAGAATGGCAGAAAAATAGTTGAGATAAATTATTGCGTCTAGAAATAAGTTATATATAAAATGAGTTTTATTATTTTTCTATGATTTTCCAAATAAAAATGTCAATCATAGTACTTTAACAATTCCATTTAATATTATGGCAACACTAGCTAAAACAAATTGTCACTGGTGGGGTTTTAGCGGGAACTTGATCGGCGGCGGTTTGCTGCTCCTGTATTATAGTTTAAATAATAATTTGAAGTGGATTTTGATATGTAAAAGTGGTGTGATTTTATGTATTAACTGTCTACGCATGTGAACTATTAGTGGAAACGGTGAAACAAGTGCTCTGATGGTGATGAATTCTCAAGATAAGCTGCTTGCATAGGCGCCTTTAGATACCATCACCAACTGTCAGCTGCCTGCTGGCTCAAGTTGCCGTCAAAATCTCCCAAGGGCTGCACAATGTGACGCATCAACATATTGTGAAGCAGTGAACTATGAAGGATAATAATACATAAAGACAAGGTTTGAGAAAATTATAATAAACCGAATAAAAATACTCAAGACTTGGCCTAAAGGTCTAGATACCAGACCATAAACTCCAAAAAAAAATGACACTCGTTTTTTTTACTGGCTTTACGGCTCTGGGTTCTAGCCCTTCTGAGAATGTCACTGTATTAGGACAAAATTCTTTGACAGTTATTAAGGGACTGACGCTTAACATTTTAAGATATTTCTGATATATAGACGCTACCATTCCTTTTCAACTAATTTTATGTATGAAAGTCTGCCATTGTTCTTTCATTGTTCGCGAACTGATTGTGGTCGATCTACATTGTAAGGTTGTAATTTTATTCTGACTTACTTGTATGACGTACTAGGTGATGAAGCATTTGTAAAAATTTTGAGGGTATACGATTGCTCGTATTTGTGCCTGTACAAACTTACGTTACAAATTGGAGTAAGACGGTGGAATTTTCCTGCTCAACACAAATGCTTTTACTTTAAGTAAAGTACTTTAATTTTAGGCATGTTATTTTTTAAAAAATAAAAATTTCTACAGAAATACTGCGTAAAGTATGAAATAGGTACCCCTAGTGTCTCGCTGAGTATTGGCGATGTAAGGGAATTTATTGCCACTTTTCGTCCCATGAGTGTCGTAACAAAGTGACTATATAGGTGAAACTTAAAGATCTTATAGCTACCGATGACATGGTAGTAGATGTAAAATGCATAGATTGGCGACGGGTAGCAACGTCATCCTTGTCAAGCTCTCACTCTACGATCGGCTATTCATCTGCCAAACGTGACGTTTATAATAAATCCTTATCTTCATCTCTTTTACGTTATGATTCACGAATCGAACGATTCGAATGCATCATCAGCAATCGAACGATCATGCATCAACATCCTCAGAATTATACACGCCGTCCCCACCATATAGTCAAAATGATTTACGACATGCATAATCTCCTGTTGGTACGGTGGCAACTTCACCAGAACTAGGACCAGCATCACCATATTCAGTCGCAGGAGATTCACCAGGACGCACCAGAAAAAAAAGTGCAAGATGCAATGTATAAGGGCCAGACTGGAACACGGACTGCTGCTGCCTGCAGTCGGCTACGGAATTGTACCTTAAAACTACAGTCTTTGCTTTCCACTCCTGGACACAGTTTTCCTCTCGTATCTGAGAGGGTTTCAGGGCAAGCAAGTTTTCAACACATTGCCCCAATTTTGTAGTGGAGTTAACATCTCTTCAAAATATATTATTTTTAATTTTTCATTAATAAAATACAATGTTCATTTCGTAAATGTTTTGCCTCATGGTGCGAAAGTAGGGGGTGGTATTTTTTACGCTGCTACCACACGGTGAGGGGCCGAGTCTGTTCTTTCGGCTTTGTCGCATGTTTAGCACCACCCGGGGGACACGTCTAGGGTGGACCTAGGATTAGGTATTCGAAGCCTACGAACGCGAGCGGCTCATCCCCGTGAACGGCAAAGTCGGGAAGTTTATCGACCAAATTGGCGATATATTGAAAATGGGCCAAATCAAGGTACCTTTAACTGACGAGCGCGTATGTGTAGGTATATGGATGTGCAGGAAACGAGAGAGGTGTGTCAGGATCGTGCCAAATGGAAGTCCATAGTCTGTGCCTACCTCTCTGGGTCGACAGGCGTGAGTGTTTATGTATGTAAAATATATCCAAAGTGGTAAACATATACTAGAATAATGATTTCTTATATTTACGCGAACACTACACATTGAATAAAACTAAAGGTGTTGAAGGTACTCCGGGTAAACTCTGACATCGGGACGTCAATCACCTCAGTCCCCCGTGACCGTGGCTGCTGTAAAGCACCCGAAACGTCAGGAATTCATAAAAATAAGTTAATTAAACGCGATAAAATCCATAAAAGTAGTTTTATTTAATATACTAAAATATATTTTTAAATATTAAAATATTTTGCAAGAATCTAAAGACGTATGTTAACAGATTTAATGGAGCGCTTTTAGTTACTTTATCGGAGACCTGAGTAACTTTATTACGTCTTTACGAGTATCGATAACGTAATAACCTACTGTAACGTTGGGTGCGGTAAAGCATTATTAGGTGCATTAGCGTGATACAACTTTGTCTGCTAAATTACATGCAGATTTACAAACCTTTCTAACATCTTAAATGTATGTACTTATTTATTATTTTATTTCAACTTTTTCAATGATTGTCACTTGATACATTCGATTTTTTTTATTGGAAGGATGTACTGTCAAGGATGTACAAACTGTCCCGATGCGAGTTTGAGGTTCTTAGATATGCTAGAAGTATTTATTTTTTATAGGTGCAGTTTGCCCCAATTTTTTTTTTCCGAATGGCAATAAAGTAATTCGGCACTGAAATTTGTACTAACAATTCCAGCGTTATCAGCAAGGATAAAAAGTTACTTAATATAAATATACAAATTATGAAATAAAAGCATTATCGTCTTGACATACTATTGAAAAAGGAACATTTGTAATCATAAAAAAATCTCAGCTCATTCACTCAATCTTTCAGCAATTATTTGTTGGCAATATTTTTAATTTTATCTCTACTCTGTGCCACTGTTCAACAACAGAATATTATGTGTTTGACATTGAAGGTGTGAACGTAAACGATAAATGTTTTATTTTATTTTATTTCGTGTATTTGCATTTTATAATATCAAGTTTAGCTTTCTGCACTTTTTCTATATATAATCTTTAACCTTGCCATATCGCTGACTCCCCCGTGTGCGCAATACTATGCTTAAAAGGGGTTATAAAGTTTTGTCTTCTTATAATAATATATAGATGTTTTAAATAATCTAATTTCTTATATATGCTTTAAAAATCAACCTAAACAGTGGTAGAGCCACGCGGCAGCTTTTGCTGTTGCACGGATGGGCCGGCTCGAACCGGGGTGGTACCACGACCTCACAGAAAACCAGCGTGAAGTAGAGGTTTACCTCTGCGTTTCGCTTGGTGAGTGCAGGTGGCCGGAGGCCCTTATTACTGGAAATGAAGCATTCCATCTTAGTCCTCACGGGTGACAACGCATCTACATTTTGATTTGTAATAGAGGATAGATGTAGATGTCTATGGGCCGCAGCAACCACTTACCATCAGATGGACTGTGTGCTCGTTTGTCACCCTTATCCTATAAAAAAAAACTCGAACATGTTTGAAAGGTAAGAATATTGCAATATAAGACTTATAATAATTTATACATAGACTGTAGGCTATAATTCGTCTTTTCATCTTAGCTCTTATCAGTAGCCACTTACGAGTACCATCAGGTGAACTGTTAGTTATTTTTTCGTTCAAATTTTATTAAAAAAAAAAAACAAGACATTACGGTAACAAGTGTTTCTAGTTTATATCATGTAAAGAATTACGGTAATTTAGAGGTATATTTACAAATACCTTGAAATATTTAACGATTTCAAAAACCGCAATATCAAATCAATGACTGGCTCTAAACCAGAAGCAAAAACAAAAACTATTAAACTTAAAATGGAAACGAAGCCGCGGCGGAACTTTCTGAAACCGCAGCGCTTGTAATATTTTCATTTAAACCTTTTATCCTCAAGCTTCTTTGAAAACCACTAATAGACCGTACGGCATTTAAAAACCTCCATTTCACCCAAGAATCTTAATATCTCTCATTTTCCACGATCAATATTTTTGAGAAAAAATTATAAGGCAAAGATTTGTACATAAACTGTTAAATAAATAAATAAAATTTGCATGGTAGGTAATTTCATTTTTCAATTATGCTTTGGAATAGTCTGTTTGCAGAAAATATTTTAGTTGAAGCCGCAGTAATATCTTTTCTAAAGCTCGATTCAAAGAAAGCACTTAAATCGGTATCGTATCTAAGGTCAGCAAAGACGTCGTGTGCGGTCTACGGTTGCTCTCAACCTACTTATATTCAGATATCCAACCTTGCGTTGAGAATTTCTTTAAAGCAACGTAACCATTCGCTTTGCATAAAATAGATAACGACCAAGGCTCATTTGACTATTCATGAATAAAGTGAACGTATAATAAAATATCATCAAAGTCCAAATTTTATTTTGTTTAGTTTACATGATTAATTAGTAATGATAAAGGAAACTTGCAGTTCAATAACAACGAAAAGTAAGAGAGAAAACGCCAGTAAGAACTCGCTCTTAGAATGTGAACATAATGATAAGATACTTTAACATATTCATAACTCTTAAATTCTCACACCAATCATCCCAGAGTGGTAAGCAGAGACTACTGAGTTCCATTTGGCGCAATCCAGACACACCTCTCGCTTCTTCCGTATCTATACCATATCTTCGCATGCATTATGAGTTATGACCATTAAAAGTGCTTGAGTTGTTCCATCTTCAATATATTCAAAATATTTTATCAATTTGATAGATAAACTTCCGTCTCGGTCGACCATTACTGATTCTGCCTTGCCACTTCTGCAGCATAAATTTGCTTTGTCACTATTTCTTTTTTCATTCTTTTTACATGTCGAAACGACCGAAGCATTCCTTTCTTAATCCCGTTCTCAACATCTTGCAAACTACACTTTCCTTAATTACACAATTTAATAGCCTACTTTAATATTCTAATTTGTATAAAATATCTAAACGGATTTCAGAGAAATGGGTCAAAAGATATGAATAAAATATGTATGATAATCGATAATCATTTATAAGTCCATGAATCCTAGAACGTAGACTTTAGAGATTTATAAGTGAGTTTATTTAATAATTAATCTAAAGCTATATTTAGGACAATCCATCAATTAGTATCACGCTGCGTTATTTAATGATATAAAATGAAATGAACGATACTTATCAACATCGTCATTAAAGTGAATGTAAAGGGATTGAAGTCGATAAAACGAATTAAAATTAACATGGATTCAAACATAATCAAGATATATTCAATGATTATTTATTTTAACGTTCTATATTATATTGATGTATTCAATTTCTTATCATTGTTTTTAGAGTTGGCAAAAGTTGGTTTAAAGTTAAGTTGGTTTTAGGTTGGTTAAAAGTTTAAAGTTGGTTTTCATGGGACATATTTTCAGTATACCTAGTCATTGAACAAAATTACTTACGTGTATCACAGCACGTCAAGGTTGTTACTTTCGGAAGGGGGAGATCTCCCACCTTACAAGGTGTTCAACCCGCGGAACGCCAATGCTCCATATGGTGAGGCAATACGAAGCTTCTTTAAAATATTGCGCATTCGTTCGCAAACTTTACCGTGTAGTGGCGGTGTAAGAATATCCAATACCCGTTATCATCTCGTAGATGCCGTAAGAGGCGACAGAGGGAAACAAATCAGGAGATGCTCAGCAGCGGCTTCCTAATAATAAATAAAGAAAAACTGTGGTTGGCAACCCCCTTGCCCAGCGTGGCAACGATGACAAATATGTGGTATATTTGAGCCAATGTATGAGGATGCCTATGTTCAGCAGTGGACTTTAATAGGCTGTAACGGGAACGGTTTAGAAGCTTACATAGCGTAATTTAATTTCGGTTGTTATATGGTCCGTATGAAAAATTTTGTTATGGTAACAGCTCCACCACAAATAAAACTTTCAATATTTTTTTTTATAGGATAAGGGTGACAAACGAGCACACAGTCCACCTGATGGTAAGTGGTTTCTGCGGCCCATAGACATCTACATCTATCCTCTATTACAAATCAAAATGTAGATGCGTTGTCACCCGTGAGGACTAAGATGGAATGCCTCATTTCCAGTAAAAAGGGCCTCCGGCCACCTGCACTCACCAAGCGAAACGCAGAGGTAAACCTCTACTTCACGCTGGTTTTCTGTGAGGTCGTGGTACCACCCCGGTTCGAGCCGGCCCATCCGTGTGACAGCAAAAGCTGCCGCGTGGCTCTACCACTGTTAAAATAATGTGTCGAAAAGAAATTTTACAGTCAATTCATTCTGAACGTAAACCTCCTTACAGTAACTATCTCCTTATCAAATTACATGTAGGTAAATCCGTCAACCAAGCGTAAATCGTGAAAACGCAGACAAACAGTCTAAAATACAAAAGTAATGATTAAGTTTATTCAATATCGTTTTAATAGCGCCCCAAACTTATTTTTTATCGAAAACTTGCTGGTACCCGGCGCTTTGCTGCCGCAGAAAAAACATTTTTGGAATCACCGTTTCAAATTTGGAAGGATTATGTTGTTTAATTAGGATATAACACATTCATTGAAATTGAATGACATAAAATTATGACTTTCAAATAAATATCTCGGCATGACACGCACGCCAACTACTGTAATTTAATTGTACTATGCCTATAACCTTCGTGTTGGCGAACTTCACGTCTTCGAAATATTTTTTTTCTTATTTTTCAGACATACAGGTTTCCTTACGATGTTTTCCTTCACCGCCGAGCACGTGGTAAATCAGCACATAAAATAGCAATTTACAATTTCATTGGTGCCGGCGGGGATCGAACGATCGAAAAGCTTACAGCTTCACAGTACTCGAGCAACCCGGGTTCCCGAGCGCCCGAGCGCTAACCATCTGAGCTACCACGGCTCAATTTTTATATATTAAAGATAATATAAGAATTATAGATACTTTTTCATTCAAACACAACTTACGTAAATTCCTTGTTTAATGTAAGTTAATATTTTTCTTAATATATGTGTATAATATAATCATCATCATTACAGCTTATTAAAAGTCGATTGCCAAATGTAGGCCTCCCCCATAGATTGCTTCATATATCGGGTGATATTTTCCACAGTTCCTAGGCTAGGCAGGCGGGTTGACAACCGCATTTTTTATTACTTTCAGTTGTTATTACGAAGAAGTTGCTATTTCAATTCTCTTTGTCGACTCTTAAGACACCCACGTTTGATTTTTTTTATACGATAAGGGTGACAAATGAGCACACAGTCCACCTGATGGTAAGTGGTTGCTGCGGCCCATAGACATCTACATCTATCCTCTATTACAAATCAAAATGCAGATGCGTTGTCACCCGCGAGGACTAAGATGAAATGCCTCATTTCCAGTAATAAGGGCCTCCAGCCACCTGCACTCACCAAGCGAAACGCAGAGGTAAACCTCTACTTCACGCTGGTATTCTGTGAGGTCGTGATACCACCCCGGTTTGAGCCGGCCCATCCGTGCGACAGCAAAAACTGCCGCGTGTCTCTACCACTGTTTAAAATATATAATATATTGATAATGAGTGGTGGATTCTCTTACAACATGGCATACACATCATCATCATCATCATCATTACAGCCTTTCATAAGTCCACTGCTGAATATAGGCATACACATACCGTAATATAATCATAATATTATCTCTGCATACACAAGTAACGCAATTACAAATCTACTACTCTATAACTGCTGTATTGTATGTCAACAAACTGAAATTGCTACACAACGCAGCGACGGCGAGTGGGCTTAATGAAAACGTGCCAGCGATCGGCGATGCGAGACCACGAGCAAGTAGCAATTACGTGTGCATAAATCGAGGGTAGATATAGCGTGTGTGCGCCGAGCTACGCCAACGCTAACCACCACGCCGCGCATCTAATTAGAGGCAGGACACTTGTTGTTTATTTGTCAAAATTATACTTTGAATAAAAAGCAATAACCGACTTCGAGGAACTAAAAAGAAGAAAATAATTTTTCACATTATAATTTCTGATGTAATGGCGGAAGACAGTATAAAGAATAATTAATCCCTCGATTTCAATAGATGTTTTTTTCTACTTCTTTGAAGTAGGCTTTCACTTTTTATTAGAAATTTTATTTTATAGCCCTTTGGAGTTAACTAATATTTCACGCAATCTTATTGCAACTAATAAAATAAAATGAATTTCTGATGTATGATATCGCGTCACATTACATACAAAAAAGAGCATACCGTCGAATCGAGAACCCTCATCTTTTTTAAAGTGGCTATATTAATTGCATAGTAGTAGCACGAATGGGTCGACTCGACCGGGGAAGGAACACGCTCTCACATAATACCAGCGTAAAATAGCAGCTTAATGCTGCTATGATTCGTATGGAGACCCTTTATGCTGGAAAAGGGGCATTCCATCACAGTCCTCACGGCTGACAAAGGATTTAGAAGTCTATTGGCCACAGCAACCACTTACCATCAGGTAGTCTGTGTGCTCGCTTGTCACCCTTATCCTGTATAAAATTAAATCTACAAATGGGCCAGCACGACCCAATACTTGCGACTTATTTCTGTAGCTACGAATATATGACATTGATTTGTTTATTGTTTGTTACCATTACTACGAGTATTTTAATGTTAAATTAATTCTAATGTTTCCACTTTTACTTTTTGACTTGCCCATATTAAATGACTATCTTTTGCCTGACTTCGTCCGCGTACATATTATACTTTAAAGCAATTGTACAGGTGGCCGGAGGCCCTATTTACTGGAAATGAGGCATTCCATCTTAGTCCTCACGGGTGACAACGCATTTGCATTTTGAATTGTAATAGAGAATAGATGTAGATGTCTATGGGCCGCAGCAACCACTTACCATCAGTTGGACTGTGTGCTCGTTTGTCACCCTTCTCCTATAAAAAAAAAACTTTACAGTTTTTGCACCGCACGCTAAAATAGCTCGCAGATGAGAGATTTTTTCCGACTTACTTAACACTTATCGTTATATTTTGACCCATTTAAACAATAGTAATTATAGCCTGTGTATTGTTTTGATGTATAAGCTATATTATTGTAAAGTTTCATTAAAATACATTCAGTAGATTTTGTGTAGAAGAATAACAAACATCCATACATCCTCACAAACTTTCATGTTTATAATATTAGTAGAATGTTAATGCAAGCACCCTTAGAAAACGTAAAAGTAAGGCTTGGAAGCGGTATCACAGTCATCGAAACCAGGGAATGCAATTTAGTTATATAAAATATTGTACCTTTATTAGTTTAAATCAAGTGCTATCCTATAATATTTGCAGAACATGATCTCAGGAGAATTTTGGTATGGAACAGATACGGAAATTTTCATTTAACTAATATTGGACTTTCTCTTCCGTCTACATCTGCAGATGCAGTCGTTACAGTTAATAAAGAAGGTGGAAGCAATGATGGTTGCTTAGCTCTTTCTGTAATACCGGCATCAGCAATAATCTTAAATCACCTCCATCTCTTGATAATGATTAGGCTTTTGAAAAACGTTGAGAAATTTTTGTACTTCTTAAAATTAAAATTTTCGAATCAGAATGAAGAAAAGGTAAATTTCGACGTGTCGAGGCAGAAAAAGCATTTTTTAATTTAGTACGTAGCGATTGAATGGCGGAACTTTTAAAGAATTTTCTATTTTAAGAACTAACTTGAAAGATAATCTATACATATACTTTAGTTGGGCACATCGAGATCCTCTAGGCCCTTACCTTCTTGGTCTATCCAGTTATATTTGGATCTTCTCATCGCCTGATTCACAGAAGTCAAATAATAATTTTACAGTGTGGTGGCGGCGTCAAAATGCCCTTTTTTGCGCACGGTGAGTGGCCGCTATGGTAAACGCCAAAAAGATGTTATAACTTCCATCAAATGTCGTTATAACCATTCCGTTCACGCAAGATGTCAAATATCCAGACTGCTGACGACGAGGAGCAGCAACAGCTAATGTGACAGAAGTCTGACACTAGGATCACTTATCTCCTTTCCAAATGTAGCAATTATAGTAAGTTTCCAGTCTTCCCTACGACAGAAGCCCATGTCTAGCGATGGAGTATTACGGGATGGTGAAGAAGAGTATTAATAATCAGAATTATTTCGTTCACGGCTGAACATAGGCCTTCCCCATAGATTAGATATTTGTTATAGCTGGCCACACTTTGCAGCGAATAGTAACCGAAGATTTTTATTATTTTTGATTGTTATCAGGAAGATGATGTTTCTTCTCTCTGTCGCGTGTTATGACACCAACAGTATGATATGGAGTAGTGACTGCTTTTACGCTTGCATAAAAATATAGTTCTCGTTAATGACTATTCCAATTACCATATCAAGTTAATATAGAAATAAACAAATTATTGTGGTGTTTTTTTATTAATATTTATTTTATACGTGGTAGAGCCATGCTGCAGCTATATGAGTAGTATAGTTGTAGCTATATTAGTTGTATGAATGGGTCGGCTCGACCGGGGAAGGACCACGCTCTCACAGAATACCAGCGTAAAACAGCAGCTTAACACTGCTGTGTTTCGTATGGTGAGTGTAGAGAACCGGAGACCCTTTTTACTGGAAAAGAGGCATTCCATCCTAGTCCTCACGGGTGACAACGCATCTGCATTTTGATTCGCAAGCGAGGATAGATGTAGATGTCTATGGGTCACAGCAACCACTTACCATCAGGTGAACTGTGTGATCGTTTGTCACCCTACCCTTTCAAAAAATATTTCTTACCGTACAAGATCTCTTAAAATACCGAGATCAAATTGTGCTGCAAAAAGGTTGCATTACCAAACATATACAATAATTCCGGAACAATCACTCTTTTGACTTTGCACATGTGTTGCTTCTAATTGAATTTTAAGCCCAGAGAAATTAGAATGAAAATTTTTTTTATTGTTTTATTTATTTAATAAATGAATAACTATTTATTTAATGCCTAATAACGATAAAAGTAAATCGGCTTTAAAATTGAGCCTGAGCCTGAGCCTAAATTGAATTAACAATTGATGCCTATTTCTATTCAGCGCAATAAATAACTCTAAGGCACAAACGCTAAAGTCATCAAATTCGTTGTTATTTCTATAATTAACAGATCTGTGTGCTCTTTTATTACAATTCAAATTCGATCAGGGGAGTGATTTGCCAAATGGTTCGTCGGATTAAAATGATTGAATGAAGTTCCCGTTCCCATAATAGCTGAAACTATTTCCATAATCGATACTTTCTCTAACAAACGATTGTAGATGCCTATTCCAAATAACGAATTCACTAATCAGTAGATTGTTCTAGCATAATTTAATGATCGTATGTTTTCAGATTATATTTAATGTTTATACTGTTTAAAATTAAAAAATAATTAAAATGATATTTCTATGCTTTCACTCTCCGTTTACTATGAACGCTATCATTGAAATAGCATATTAAAACTCTCATAAAAATATTTAATCTACGGCTAGTACATTTTAGATTGCTTATTATTTTTTGCTCGTATATCATTCCACGATTATATCTTATTGGCGGTATGCTCGGCTCGGATTATTTACACCTGCCCATAGTCGACTGGAGTGAGTTTTCTGCCTGCATCTTCGCGTGGAGGCAATAACAATTTCTTTTTTCTTTGTGTCTGCCTTGATGATTCAATAAAACCCAATTGGATTGCTTGTAAGATTACCAAGCCGCATGTCTTTTAGCTTTTATATTAAAAATGTAAATTAGAAATTTAAGTTCATTGAAATACGTAATATATCTATTTAAATAACATTGAAATACCTACAGTATTAAGAAACAATAATAAAAAAAAAACTTAAATTAAAAACTTAATTTATCATACATTACTACTCTTCGTAGTATCGTATCAAAAACACTGGCTGCGTTTCCTTGCTGAATGTCTCTTACTTAGCCATTATTGAAATAAGTGAGGCGTTTATTTTACCGACCACATATATATTTTCACCTTATTCTTCAAGAATAATTGTAAAAGCAACAAATATATATATATATATATATATATATATATATATATACAATGTATGAAAGAGATTTATTTTGCATGTATTGCTTGATATTTTTTTACAAGATGAACTGTAACTTTTAGCTACAATTTTGTTGTAAAATATCTAGTTATATTGTTAGTACTTTGAACTGGAAATGTCAATTCAATCATATTTTAGTTTTGTCACCTTAGAGTAATTAGATACATCTGAGTTTGTAACAAAAAATTAGATCATCCAAACTGTTAACCTAAATCTCAGTATCATCGGTTTAAAAGTTATTTGAAGATAAGTCAAATTTAAGTCGAAATTAGATTTTAGGCTTAACACGTACCGAACTTAGACTTAGATTAAAACCTAAATTATGAGGTTTTACGACATTTTTTTCTGAAACAACGAAACAAAACAACATTAATTTAATAAAAATAATTTGTCGAATTTTTAATATAAGAGTGACGAAATAACAGTCCATTTAAAGATAGATGGCTACTACAACCTTACTTGATATCAACTTTAAATAAATAATTATAATTCAGAACGGTGACCATTTTTATCACGTTTTCAACGCAGAGCTATGTTTTAAGTTTCATGTTAATTACAAGTCTAAGCAAGATTAAAATCATACTTACCGATCAGACAAACAGATATATTGATTGTCTTCCAGTTCCATTCTATTTTTTAAGTTTCCAAGGCTTGAGCTTATCGGTGAGTCAGTGTAAAACCGATTGCGAAATTTGTAATGAGAAGACATAAAAGAAAGCAAGTTAATAAAAACGTGGTAAAAATAAAAGCCCAGCTTTTAATTTTTTTCTTTTATAGAATAAAGGTGGCAAACGAGCACACAGTCCACCTGATGGTAAGTGGTTGCTGTGGCCCATAGAAATCTACATCTATCTTCGTTTGCGAATTAAAATGCAGATGCGTTGTCAAAAAATTTTAATTATACTAAGTTTCTTTTTCTCCTAATGGGAACACGGCTGCTTGATAGCAGAAATGGGCGAGAGGATTTTTTTATAAAATAAGTGTGACAAACGAGAACACAGTCCACCTGATGGGTATGTTCACCTTATGTTGAATGCTGTGGCTTATAGAAACCTATTCGCGATTAAGAATTAAAACGCAGATGATTTGTTACCCCTGATAACTAATATAGATGCCTCGTTTCCAGTAGAAAGGGTCTTCGGTTCTATACATACACTCAACATACGAAACACAGCATTAAACTAGGAGCGTGATGTATCTCCGGTCAAGCTTCTTCCGGTATTTTTGTACGTGGTAGAGCTATGCTGCAGCTATATTAGTGGTATAGTTGTAGCACGAATGGGTCGGCTCGACGGGGAAAGACCACGCTCTCACAGAATACCAGCGTAAAATGGCAGCTTGACACTGCTGTGTTTCGTATGGTGAGTGTGGAGAATCGGAGACCCATTTTACTGGAAAAGAGGCATTCCATCTTAGTCCTCCCGGGTAACGACGCATCTGCATTTTGATTCTATATTGAGTATAAATGTAGATGTCTATGGGTCACAGCAACCACTTACCACCAGGTGGACTGTGTGCTCGTTTGTTTCCCTTAATCTATAAAAAAAAGCTAACCCATTCGTGCTACAACTATATTATAGTTATAATAGCAGTAAAATAAAGCAGATGAAAAATAACCTCGTTTTTTTTTAAATAAAATCCATAAGTTTACAACATCACAATTAAACAAATATTTTCTATAACTTATCTTGAAAAAATCATTTCTTATATTAACGCGAACACTACATATTGAATAAAACTACTTTTACGTATTTAATCGCGTTTAATTTTACTTATTTTTAATTCACCATGTTTCGGGTGTTTTGCAGCACCCATGGTCACGGGGGATTGAGCCCCCACCATGTCCTTTGTGTATTATGTGATTATAAAAACTACGAGCGTTCTGTGACAACAAACACCTGGCCGCCGAGCTTCAGCACGTCAAGCGGGTTTTGCATGACAACAAGCTTCGGGTCCCGCGCCTACATCACAGGGACACTCGGGAAGTCTGCAGTTTGTGGTCATAACCTAGGTGGCTCCCGCCATTACATCAGATTTAATAGACCACAAATACTCGTGAAAGAACAATGATTCCAACCAATTAACGTAATTACATAACTGTAATTATTATAATTAAAACTAAACCCAAGCATTGCACTGCAATAATTCAAGGCAGTAAGTTCATTCTGCGTATTCGTTCGTCTGGCGGTCATCACGCCGACTTAGAAATACTAAGATTATTAAGATAAGCTAAAATTTTGTTATGGCACTTTGTGCCCATAGTAGTGCGGTGAGCAATGCAGCTTCCCAAATTCTGACGGAGTCGCTGGGGGACATGATACAGTGCCCGGAGTGTCCCCAGGTTCGACTTTTTAAAGGCCGAAAAGGACTCAAAATTCATCGCACAAGATGCCACAAAAAATTTCAAATTCCTCTTTCGGCTCCGATTACAGGCTCCGAAACAGTAGCCAGTAGTAGTTCTACCAGCGCTGCTACTCCTTCCAAACCGTTTTGGGAGGTTTTAAGCTCTTTCAAAAATTCTTTTCCGGTTTTGAAACGCATTCCGCGCGGTGCTCGAATTTCGGTTGCCCGTTGTTTATCATCGGCTATTAAAAATGCTATTTCGAAAAATTCCAAACAAGCCTGGGAACATCTCCTTCTTTTTCCATACAATGTTCTTTACGTACATTTTGATCCCTTAAACCAAAAATCCCTTACAACTAGAGTAAAGGAAAACTGCGTAAAGTATAAAGCATTGGAGGAAAATCCTTTAGATCTTGCTAGCATTATTCCGCCCAAAAAGCGGAATAATCAAAATTCCAAAAAATCTGACGTTTCGGCCACTTTCAAAATAGTAGAGAACAAAATTAGCGATGGCGATATCAAAGGCGCCGCACGTGTCTTGTTTTCTAGCGACTCTATCGCCCCCTATACACCCGACACGGTTAAGTCCCTTCATGACAAACATCCACCTGCAGCGGCGAATCTCCACCTACCTGATCCACCAAAGTTAGATGACGTTGCCATTGAAGTCACTGCCCAGGAGATTTCAGCGGCGGTTATGTCTTTCCAGAGTGGCTCAGCTGGAGGACTAGATGGCCTAACCCCTCAACATCTAAAAGATCTTCTATCTTTTAGCTCTGGTGAGGTGGGCGAGACCCTTTTGAAAGACATGACGGCACTGTTTAATCTCATGTTATCGGGGCGGGTCAATGGTGACGTCATTGAAATTTTGTACGGCGCCAATTTATGCGCACTTAAAAAAAAAGACGGTGGTATCAGACCTATTGCGGTTGGCACCACATATCGCCGCCTCGCAGCCAAAGCGGGCTGTAGGAAAAAGGTTGCTCTTTTAAGCAGCCTTTTTCAACCAATGCAGCTTGGTTTTGGTTCGCGGAGCGGGTGTGAGGCTGCTGTTCATTCACTTCGTACCTTTCTCGATCAAAATTGTGGAGAGGTGCTGCTAAAGGTGGATGTGAAAAACGCTTTCAATTCAGTCGATCGAGGTGCCCTGTTGACACAAGTCAAAGACAAAATTCCGGACCTTTTCAACTTTCTTTGGCAATGCTACGGCAGTCCCACCAAATTAACATACAAAAATAATGTTTTATTATCATCTGTCGGCTGTCAACAGGGTGATCCTTTTGGACCCGCGATTTTCTCCCTGGCCATTCATCCAATTATTCAACGTCTCCAGTCCAAGCTTAATGTTTGGTACTTGGATGACGGAACCTTAGGAGGCGACGTGAGCACTGTGCTCAATGATTTGAAAATTCTCATTGACGAATTCCGTCTGATTGGCTTAGAACTAAATTTTTCAAAATGCGAACTCTTTGTTTGCGATTCTTGTCCAGATAAAGATTCGGTTATCAAAAAATTTAATGATTTGGCTCCCAATATCAAATCAGTAGACAGGAGTTCCCTCCGTCTCCTGGGTTCACCGATATTAGAGGAATCTTTTTCACCTTTCGTTGAGGAAAAAATTCAAAAGTTCATGAATGCTTCCGAAAGATTGCTCAAAATTAACGCCCATATGGCTTTTACAATTATGAAATACTGTTTGTTCGTTCCCAAATTTACTTACACTTTACGATGTAGTCCACTGTGGAAACACGGTGAGCTCCTTTCGAGCCTAGACAATGTCGTTAAAAACGCGCTAGTATCGGTTTTGAATGTTGAGATGGATGACAGGACGTGGTCGCAAGCCTCCCTACCAGTGAGGTTGGGAGGCTTAGGGGTACGCAAAATTTCCAGTGTAGCGCTACCTGCATTCTTGTCCTCCATTCATGGTTCGTATAAATTAATAGAAAAAATCCTTGCACCTTCTTTAGGCCATTCCGATGTAATTGTAGCTCATTCAAGTGAGGCCAAGAATGCCTGGAGGCTGGCTTGTCCAAATACTGATTTTCCCAGGACCTTGTCTTCGCAGAGACTGTGGGATCGGCCGATCTGCGATCTAGCACGGAAATCACTTTTAGATACGTGTCCTAGTATCGCGGATCATGCCCGTATTCTTGCAGTCTCTGTATGGGAATCTGGGCTTTGGTTACAAGCTATGCCTTCTTTTAACACAGGTAGCCTTTTGGACCCGACTGCATTTCGTCTCGCCGTCAGTTTACGTTTGGGTGCAAGGTGCTTTGAGGCCCATCGCTGCCAGTGTGGTACTGTAGTTGATCAGCTCGGTCACCACGGTCTCTCCTGCTCAAGAAGTGCTGGGCGAATGGGTCGGCACGCTAGCCTGAATGACATCATACGCCGGGCTTTTGCCACCGCCAATGTTGCAGCTATACTCGAACCGAGTGGCCTTGCACGTGACGATGGTAGAAGGCCTGACGGTATGACACTTGTGCCCTGGAAGATGGGACGGCCCCTTGTGTGGGACGCGACTTGCGTTGACACAATGGCACCGTCACATCTTTCAGAGACACGGAGTAAGGCTGGCGCGGCGGCTCATTCAGCGGAACAGCACAAGCGGCGCAAATATGCTAATCTCGGTAGTGGTTACATATTTGAGCCGTTTGGAGTTGAGACGTTGGGTCCTTGGGGACCGGGAGCTCATCTTCTTTTCCAAGACTTATCAGAGCGCCTGGTTGACGCGACGCGTGACCAAAATGCTGGCGTTTATTTGGCGCAACGCATAAGCATTGCCATTCAGCGTGGTAATGCCGCCAGCATGCTGGGTACGCTGCCAACTGGTAGTGGGCTTGAACATTTGGATTATCTTTAGACCTTTAATGGTCTCTAGGTAGTACAAATGTTCTTTTTGTGTAGCAGGTTAAGTAGTTTAGTTAGTTGTATTTTGTGCGTATTTTGTTTTATAACGAAATAAATTGTTTTCTGCGTAGATCGTGCTCCTGGTTAACTCTGACATCGGGACATCAACCACCTCAGTCCCCCATGTGACCACGGGAGTAGCAAAGTATCCGAAAAGTCGTTAATTAAAAATAAGTAAAATGAAATTAAATAAAATCCGTAACAGTAGTTTAAATCAATTATCTTGAAAACTTACATTCATGAAAAATATTTGCAAACCTTATTCTATTGGGAGTGTATCACGTTGTCCCATTTATAACTTTATCCAAATAGTAAAATGCAAAATGACAGCCTGCCTACTTTATACATATCTATAGGCGAGGCCTACGTTCAGCAGTAGACTTTATAGGCTGTAATGTATGGATGGACCAATTTTACGAACTAAGCAAATACATGAATGAATGAAACTCTTGGAATCATCATAATTGTAATAAGTGGTTTTATACGTGGTAGTAGAGTATAACATTTGGACCGATAAATATTCCAAAATCAACATGGCGTTAATGATGTATAAAAACGTCTCCATACACACCTACATAATGCTTATAAAATAGATAACAATTATAACGTAAGAAATCACTCATTAGGAAGAACTTAAAACGTTGTTGTTTGTTGTAAAGATTCCTTTCGAGGCAGTAAAAAACTAATGTGAGTAATATACGAGTACATATACATAGATTCTCGTAAACACTACAGTCGGTGAGTAGAAAAACATTAACTGTGCTCTTAGAAATCCATTAACTGTCGTTGAACGTGTTTAAGTTTCACATTTATGTTTGAGGTTAAATAAAACTAGTAACAACGCTGAGACGATGTAAAATACGTTAGTTATCATATATCATTTGTTATTATTTAACATAAGATTTTTCTAAAACTTTCATTAGTTTCACATTTTATAACAAATTATTGAATTCCAGAATACGATTTCGGTCACGTATTAAAGGTCATATCAATACATACACAATATTTTATAATTCAAATTTCTTAATGCCCAAAGTACCAAAATTTTGACAAATAACTAACGTTTTATCAAAAAACAATATCCGCATTATTCTTCTGTATATTGGAGAATAGAATACAAAAGAATAGAGTAATATCACTTTAGGATAAAAATAATACTTACATAATGAAAATCATTTATACTTACTACTCATTTATACTACCAATTGTTTGAAAAGAAAACCACTGACCTGGAGAGAATCCACAAGGAACCTAGTGGGACTTTTTTTGAAATAATCTATATAAAGAGAATCGTCTGACTGGCTGACTCATTTATCAATGCACAGCCCAAACAAGTAGGTGCATTTTATAACATCTATTAAGAAGTATCTACTAAAAAGTATTTTGGAAAATTCAACCTCTAAGGGGGTGATATACGGTGTTTGTATGAAACTTTTCATTTAACGGGGCGATTGGGTCAAAACTTACTAAAGGTACTATTTTTGGGTTTAGCGATTTTCCAAAATAACCCGTTACTCAGAGGTGTCCGAATTTGTATGGAGAAAAATAAATATTGTTTTTTTATTTGAAAATGAGTGGACTCTGGAATTAAAATTAATAAAATTCATGTTTTTATGAATGGCAGGGGTGCGATGAATCTCCGGGAGAAATACCGGCGACGATTTTTCGACGGTTCGCCACCCATCACGTTCTGTCTGCCGGATGGGCGAAAAGTGGATTACGGATGCCCGTCTGGCTACGCTGAATATATGTAAAGTAATGAATGATAAGGTGGATGAAGTATGCGAAATGATGAATGATAGAGGAATAGATGTGTTAAGTGTAAATCAGACGAAACCAAAGTGAAAGGATGCCACTGCACATGGCATGTATTCGCTTACTGGTCTGGTGTAGACGAGACCGAGCGGGCATGCCAGGGAGTCGGTATCTGATATCGGTATAGATTCTTTCAGAAAGAATGGGTCTTGGAGGCGAGAGAGGTGTGTCAGGATCGTGCCAAATGGAAGTCCGTAGTCCCTACCTATCCCTCTGGGTGACAGGCATGAGTGTTTATGTAGGTATGTATTTTAAGTTTCCTCAAAAACGTGGGTGCAAAGTTAGTATGAAAAATATATTACTAAGATAAACACTGCACAACTCAAACCGCTGGACGTAGAATTGTGAAATATATGACAATAGTTTTATTTTATTGAGTAGGCATCCAATCGAAATCCAAATAAAACTTTTTATTTTCCGCGGTGATCGATTCTAAACATACTTATACGACTTAGGGACCTTCAAGAAAAGAGCTTACACCTTTCTAAGAGGCCGGCAACGCATCTGCAATTCCCCTGTCGTTGTGGTTTTGCATGGGCGGCGGTAGTCACTTACCATCAGATGAGCCGCGTGCTCGTTTGCAGAAGAGAGGCTTCTATAAAAAAAAATACTGAAAGATAAAAAGTCCCTTTGAATAGCGAAGAGGAAAGTGTACATTAATAATACAATGAAGTAAAAAAATAAATAAAAATAAAACCACAAGATGATGACAGTTGAGGAAAGTAGGAACGATTCAACAAAGGATAGGATTAGATAGTATATATATAGATTAGATAGTAGATAGTATGATTAGAAATATTAGAGTTCCAGTTGATAAGCTTTGAGCATATTTTTGAAGAAAAAATTAAAAATTAAAAATTTTGTACAACCGACTTCAATATAAATTATTAAGAATAACTCAAAAACTATTGGTCTGACCTTGATAAAATTTACATGGAACCACGTGTGAAGTACCAGCTGTTAAACAAAAAAGAATCATCGAAATCGGTTCACCAAGAAAGAAGTTATGGGTGTTACACACATAAAAGAATGAGAAACATATCGTCGAATCAAGTACCTCCTCTTGTTTGAAGACGGTAGAAAAAGTATTGAGCACAGCGAAAAGCAAGGATTACTACAAGCGTACTGTTGTAACAGAAAATGATTTAATGCAAGAAATAGTGACACTGGAGGTTACAGCTTGGATGCGGATCACCTCGAGCCGAAAAGCTAGTAATTTATAACTACAATGCTATACAATCTATACTTTAGAACTGTTCCCAGGCCAAATATGTACATTAAATAATTAAAAATAACAATTATGATATACTTCGTTATAGATTTAAAAGCCAAAACAATTTTATTCTATTTTTTCTGTGTCTGTAATGTAAGAATGTAAAAATAACATAATCCATCGTAGGTAAGTCTTCGTCAATTTCAAAATTATATCTTATCCAATGACATGGGTAAAAGAAGAAGATTATTTTTAACATCATATTAACAAACAAAAAACAAGTAAATTTTAGTTACCGCAGTATCTCTAAAGCAATGTATCGTTGACGTTAAAATTGAACGCCTGACTAGAGCGTAATTATTTTTAAAACCGCCGATCGCACCTCCTCGCCCACTCGAGCACGCGTCCAGTTGAAGCCTCACGCCTCCACCCACGTATCTGACTGACCACATGAATTTGACCGACGTAAATAAGACAAATAATAAATCAACGCAAGTTTTTACGTAACTATTATCATAGATGCAATAAGTATTAAAGTTTGTTGGCGTTATAATAAAATATCTGGTCCCTGTAGTTTCAGAACCAACTACTTTCTCAAATTATATTTTATCGATATTCATTCACCACCGTAGTCAGCTTCCACTAGAATAGAATAGAATAGAATGAGTTTTTTGTCAATATTGATTATTACATACTACTTCTACGTCTGTCATTTTTTTTTATTTAATACTGGTTCGGAAATTACCTCTGTTCTGAGAAGAACCAGCAATAAACCCAACGGAATTTATTTTTTTAAACATATTTTAATTTACAATAATTTTGTATAATTATTTAAACGAATTTTAATAGAGCCAGCACAGTGGTGATAACTTTATTCCCAGGGGTTATTTTCTTTTGTGTATTACTTGATAATATAATAACCCTTTTTTTAATAAAACATTTTAACTTTTAACACATTTTGTACATTTTCTGGAATATTGTTGTAAAATCGTATAGATTGCTCAATAAATGAATTACTAATTCTTTGGAATCTAGTTTACTGGTATTACAAGCTTATGTTTGTTTGTAGTGCTTAAAGTATAAACATCTTTATTCTTATTAAATCTATTTATGTTTTTATGTACATACATTACATTTTCATAAATATTTTGCGATGCCAAAGTTAATATGTTTATTTCTTAAAAAAATTCTCTAAAGAAACTCTTTACAATTTAATTTCAAATATGGCTTCAATGTCAGTCGCATTATCACATAGCAAAATTTCATAGCACATTATGCTATGAAAGTAACTAAAATAAACTAATGTAGCTGTATTAAAACAGATGAGACTTAATGAATCTTTCTTACAGCATATACTGCAGAACTAAGTCTGCCTGCATATATATTTTTCTGTCAGTGTGGGCTTCGAAGACATTGAAATTACTATATGTAAACATTTTGACTATGTAAGTTTGTTAACATTGCTATGCTTAGTTATTTTTCAAAATCCATCAAAGCCAAGTTTGTGTAGTAAACACTGATTTTTCTACTGTATCCCATTGTCTCTATTTTGTCCCATTCATTAATTGAACCTTGACGACCCTGACACTCACTTCTGCAGCATAAATCTGTTTTGTCATTTTCCGCATTTGTTACGTACCCCAACCACCACAATATACCTTTCTTAATCCTGGTCACAACACTTTCTTGCAAACGACAGTTTTATGATACAATTCCTCATCCTATCATTCAGATTCACCCCTAACATACTTCTTAATGACCGCATTTCTATAGCATTAATTTTACTCTTCGTCTACTCCTATCCCGTGTAGTAGGGGTGTAAGGATATCCACTGCCCCCTATCTTCCCGTGGGTATCGTAAGAGGCGACATATGGAAATTGAAACAAGGTGATGGACAACAGCATCTTCCTGATAACAACTTCAAATAATTAAAAACTGCCGTTGACAACCCACTCGCCAAGCATGTCAACTATGGCAAAATACTCTCTATGAAGCAATCTATGGGGGAGGCCTCTATTCAGCAGTGGACTTTCATAGGCTGTAATGGATAGATGGAATTTTACTGCCACAATTAAACACATATATTATCACTCTCTCAAGATTCAACTCATATAAGTTTGATCTTTTACCACATAAACATTTTATAAATTAGTTTTCATTAGCGTTATCTAAAACTTTTTAAATTTAAAATTCTTCTACTCTCACAAAACATCGTGCATTGACGTATGGCATTGACCTGTACATTATTGTTCCTCGTATGATTATTTCTTCAGCAAAAGTACGACTTAATTGCAGCAAGAAACTATATCTTAGGATAGTTATTTAAAATAAAGCCAATAATAGGTAGGTTTGGTTAAAGCAATTTAATACCAAAACAATTTTTTGCACCAGTTATTTGCTTTTCATCAGAGTGACAATTTAACACCACACTTATAATTCGTGTTCATTCATTTACTCTTGTAAATTAACGGGCTCACGGGGTTCAACACTGCGAGATATTATAATAGCTGGCTGTCCGACATTGCTTGCTCTGCGCCATCACAAATCACAATAGATGAAAAAAAAACTTAATGAATGGATTCGTCGCTCATAGCAGCCTTTGAAGCGTGTCGCTCGCGGGCTTCCCTCCATTCCCAATGCTATTAAAGTAGATTGTATGTAATTTAATAAATTAAATGACAATTATACGTATTAAAGGCACCATTTCTTCATTTCCATTTAATTCAGCGAATAACGCAATATGACTGACGTTTCAATTGCTGTACATTACTTGCCTATTAATGTTTGAAATTGATATTGAAGGCATTAAATTATTTCAGATTGGATTTTTTGTGTTAATTTTTTTATGAAGATTTTTTTTATTAAAACGTCTCTCTCATATTTAATTATATAGGTATATTAAATTATATATAATAATCCGATTTTGTCGTTTTTTTCTATTTTGAATCTGATTTTACTATGGTCAGATAAAAGTTATTCATAGTTTAACTTATATATTCAGGCTATAATCTAGTAGACTCCGTCTGTCTCAGATAAAACATACTCGTCAACAACTTCGAGCTTAGTGTTCTCAATAACTATCGGCATAGGAGTGACATGAACGTTACACATGACATGATGACACAACATGGTGATATACCGGATTTAGAGTGAAGTCATTCTATTTTTGTTTTTTTCTCAACAAACTTTTTCGTTTGATTCATTCATGGGGGTGAGTACTAAAAAACATAAAATTTCATATTTACGTTATGCGTTACGAATATATATAAAATAAATAATAAAAATTCCTTTGTTTTCAAGAGTCTTATTACAAATATTTATCGAGTTGTCCTTTAAGTAGTCATAGACCTTGTGGAAAGACCTCGTTACTTCCCTTACGGTTGGCTAAATAACACTGTGTGCGTGTGGGCGTGTGCGCGTGTGTGCGTGCGTGCTCGTATGCGTGCGTGCGTTCGTGAATGCGTGCGTGTGTGCGTGCGTTCGTGCGTGTGTGCTTTTGTGCGTGCGTGCGTGCGTGTGTGTATGTGTGTGTATGTGTGTGTGTGGTGTGTGTGTGTGTGTGTGTGTGTGTGTGTGTGTGTGTGTGTGTGTGTGTGTGTGTGTGTGTATGTCGGTCACCTGTAAGCTGTAAGCCATACGGAGAAGGTTCCTTGGGATCAGTAGAGTGGATGCTGTGTCCCAGAGACATCTACGTTTATCCTCAATTAATAATCAAAATGCAGATGCGTTGTCAACCCTGACGACTAAGATGGAATGCCTCGTTTTCAGTAAAAATGGTCTCAGGTTCTCTACACCCATCATACGAATAACACCAGCATTAAGCTGCTATTTTACGATGGTATTTTGTGAGAGCGTGGTACTACCCCGGTTAAGCCGACCTATCCGTGCTACAATTACACTACTAATATAGCTGCAGCATGGCTCTACCACGTATAAAATAAGCCAAGTATAAAATAATACCACGTATTAAAATATGATAGTATTAACAGATACACGCATGACAAAATCATGATAATCATAAATATAATAAATCTCTAATAAGAGATAACTACGGTACGATTGTCACAATGGCTTGTATACGACAAGATGAGATCACTGCGAAATATTAGTGCCTGAGGTCATTTGGCCAAACAAGCCAACCTAAATTAAGAATCCAACCACTCGGATTCCCGAATAATTAAACACTGACCGGGATTCCACACAATATAAACAACGTATTTGCCGTAATTAAAATGTTCGTGCAAGCTTACATCTGTTTAAATAAATGTCAGTCGTAATATTAAATGTGAAAATTATTACATGTTCTTTCTTATTAAATTGTTTTACATTAAAATTAAAATGAAATCAATTTTGTAATTTTATTTAATAATATTAGTATTAGGGACTGAAAGAACTTAACACATTCATTATGAGCTGTGGTGATCTTAGTGAGAATATTAGATTAAGGTCAGGAAGTTACTGTATTGTGATCAGTCTGCAAACTGCAAAATTCAGTTTAGACATACTCACAAAAGGGTCAAGCTAATAAAAGCGTTTTAAAAAGCCATTCAGTGAACAAAATATTTTTTATGGACCAATTCTACCACGTATAAACTCTCTGAATTTAGAACCAATTTTTGAAACACTATTCCCCGTCCGCATCTGACACCTATTTTACAGCCTGCCCGAATGCTGCTAGCGTATCTTCCTGCGATGAAAATTGTATCCCTTTTAGCTGCTTTTTATTTTAGTCAGGCATTTGGTAGTATATCATTCGGCGTTTATAATTTAAGTAATAACTGCGATTTCGTGAAGGAATTGACACCAGGTACCCTGTCAAAGTGAAAAAAACCTGCGTTCCAAATCTTCCCTGCACTTCCTGATCGATAGATTGATAGGTGCTGCTTCATTTTGAAACAGCTAAACGATCGACTTGGGCTTCGTTTCTAGATTGTATTGATAATTTCAAGATTCATCATGTGTAATAATTTCGTAAAAACGCCGAGACGAACCTGCTTCAAAATTAAATGTCCACGCGAGCCTGTTTCTTAGCTTAAGTGTAGGTGTTTCCAACGCGAAGCTATCTTACTTACTCCAAGGTATTAGTGTAAAATTTTATATACGCGTTCCGACCCAATCTTTTTTTTTCTTTTTTTTTATAGAATAAGGGCAAACGAGCATGCGGCTCACCTGATGGTAAGTGACTACCGCCGCCCATGAACAACCGCAACACCAGGAGAATTGCAGCTGCGTTGCCGACCTTTTAGAAAGGTGTAAGCTCTTTTCTTGAAGGTTCCTAAGTCGTATCGGTCCGGAAAATTCGCTGGTGGTAATTGATTCCACAAGGAAGTCGTGCGAGGGAGAAAACTTCTTCTAAATCGCACAGTGGTAGACCGCCAATCATCCAGATGGTATAGATGGTAACGCGAGTTTTGTCGCGATGTGCGATGGTGAAATTGAGCGGCTGGAATTAGTCCGAACAATTCCTCAGAGCGCTCCCCGTGATAAATGCGATAAAATACGCAAAGAGATGCAACATCTCTACGCAGTGCCAGTGTATCGAGCCGATCAGAAAGAACTCGGTCGTCGACGATTCGAACCGCTCTGCGCTGGATGCAGTCAAGTGGAAGGAGCTGGCACTGGGGTGCCCCGGCCCAGAGATGAGAACAGTATTCCATGTGGGGCCGAACTTGCGCTTTGTAAAGTTGCAAGCGATGTGCCGGCATGAAATATTGTCTCGCTCTGCTGAGCACGCCAAGCTTTTTAGAGGCCAATTTGGCCTTCCCTTCCAAGTGACCACGAAACTGCACACTATTCGATATGTCGACGCCAAGGATTCCGATACTGGCTGAGGCAGTAAGGGGAGTGCCTTGAAACTGAGGAGATACGACAAAAGGGTTCTTTTTAGCGGTAAACGCGCAAACTTGTGTCTTCTGGGGATTGAACTGGACTAGATTTAGTCGCCCCCAATCCTAGACTTTGTTAAGCAAAGACTCGACTTCAGACACAAGTTTGTTCCGGTACTCGGCGACGTTTTCCCGAGAAATATTGGCACGGCCGGTATATAAGGCATCACCAGTGCTGTCGTCCGCATAGCAATGAATGCTACCAGTTAGCAACATATCATTGATATGCAGGAGGAACAGCGTTGGTGATAGCACGCAGCCTTGTGGAACACCAGCGTTGATAGGCTTGAGATCAGAGCATGCACCGTCTACTACGACCTTGATGCTCCGATCAGCAAGGAAACTAGTGATCCATTTGCACAATTTCTCGGGAAGCCCATAGGAAGGAAGCTTCGAAAGAAGCGCTTTGTGCCAGACCCGATCAAAGGCCTTCGCTACGTCCAAACTAACGGCTAATGCCTCCCCCTTGGACTCTACTGCCTCCGCCCATCTATGAGTTAAGTAGACTAGAAGATCACCAGCTGATCGACCCCGACGAAAACCGTACTGGCCGTCACTAATCAGCTGGTGATCCTCAAGGTACCTCATGAGCTGGCAGTTAATAATGGCTTCCATTATTTTGGAGAACAAGGAAGTGATGGCGATAGGCCTGTAGTTGGACGGGTCTGAGCGGTCGCCTTTTTTAGGGATCGGGTGCACCAAAGCTGTCTTCCATGAATTTGGGACGGTGCCAACTCCGGAGCACACGTCTTCAGCACAATGGGAGGGACTCCATCGGGCCCACTCGACTTGCTGACGTCCAGGGAGAAGAGTGCTTTGCGGACCGAGCGCTGTGTAAATCGCACATCCGGCATGGAGCACTCATATCGCGGGATGGTTGGCGGTGTGTTCCCCCCGTCATCTAGAGTCGAGTTGGACGCAAAAAGAGAGCTCAACAGATCGGCTTTCTCCTTTGCGGCATGGGCCAGTGAGTCGTCCTCTCTGTGCAGAGATGGAAGAGATGGCTGACAAAAGTTCCCTTGGACAGTCTTGGCGAGAGACCAGAATACACGGGTTCCCGAAGGAAGGCGAACTAGCTTCTCGCCAATTCTGCCGATGTGCTCAGACCTTGCCTTGGCAATGACGCTTTTGAAGGACCTGAAGGCGGAATTATACTTCTTTTTAAGTGCGCTGGTGTTTACATCCCGAGATGTTGATGCATCAGCCTAGGCCTGGTAGCACTCCTGCTTATAGCGTGATGCTAATTTGCAGGAGCGACCAAACCATGGCTGGGATCTGTCTCCGATGGGCACCACAGAGGATGGAATAAAAAGTTCCATACCCTGAAGTACCACATCAGCAACAGAATCGGCAATAACGCTGGGATCTTCCGGCGAGAAGCAAACCCGCCCCCAAGGGTAGGATGCAAAAAAAGACCGCATCCCGTCCCAATCAGCTGACCTATAGTGCCAAACACGGCGGCAAGCTGTAGATCGCAACTGCGATTGGAGCGTGAGTGGCACCGTACTCCGGATCAGACAATGGTCCGAAGAGCCCAGAGGGGCATCGACGGAGACCTGATATCCGTCCGGATGAGAGGTCAGCAGAAGGTCCAACAGGGAAGGTACATGGTCTTCCACATCTGGGATCCGCGTAGGCGAAGTAACCAGTTGTGTTAGACCATATGCCAAAGCAAAGTCATAGACAGATCTACCCGCATGATCAGTTAAACGAGAACCAAGCCATTCAGCGTGGTGGGCGTTGAAATCACCGAGTATCACGATCTCTGCGGATAGGACCTGTTGTAGCACGGAGTCTGCAGCCATTTGGACGTGGTCGATGAGTCGGTCTGTGTCGGCATTACCGCTATGGGACCTATAGAGGCACCCGTAGACGCGGGGATGGTCGTCGCTGTCTACGCGCAGCCATAGAATAGACAGGTCCGTACCTTCAAGACTGCCGAGGCGTCGAAAACAGATGTCCTCTCTGACATACACGCAAACTCCAGTCCGGGGCACAAACGAGTGTTCTAATTAGTACCCCGGTTAGGAGAGATACGAAGTATCAGCCGGAGAGGACACCTGTGTCTCGGTTAGAAAGAGCAAGGCCGGCTTAGCTATCTCCAGATGGTAGTGGACGGCGTTAAGGTTTGAATGAAGTCCCCTGATATTGCAGAAATCCACGGTAAGCGTGGCAGGGGTTGCCTTTGTCTTCTTGCTCCACTTGCCTCGAGCAGGTTTCGTCTTGAGCGGAATTTCGCCCCCATCAGAATACGCAGGCCAGCCTGAGCACCCACGCCCAGGAGTGGAGTAGTTTGGTCGTGGATGCTCAGCGAGGGATTCTCCAGGGGTGCTGGTACCCTCCTGGGGTAGTCTTTTATTTAATTCCACTAACATGTTGATGGGGGGGGGGGGGGAATTGGGCCTCCGGCCACCTGCACTCACCAAGCGCAACGCAGAGGTAAACCTCTACTTCACGCTGGTATTCTGTGAGGTCGTGGTACCACCCCGGTTCGAGCTGGCCCATCCGTGCGACAGCAAAAGCTACCGCTTAGCTCTACCATCTGTCTCGTATTCATCAAAATTTCTCTGTGTTAACATTTTAATTCCAATAGCTTAAATAAAATAAAAATAAAGTGAAGCGTAAACGCAAAGAAAAACGTAGAAGGTCATGTATTTATTTAAATTAAGAAAGGATTTTTTTTTCAAAAATTAATGATATCCCAACAAAAATTTAAATGTGAAGTGGTCCAAGTTTGATTCCGAATGTTGTTTATACCGAACTTAGCCTTTCACATTTTTGGCTAGGTTTATTATTCAGTGAAACACAATATTTCAATTTAGCTCGTAAAAAAGTATAAATATATAGTTTCTTACTCTTAAAATTTGTTTTTTTTTTTAAATAATTAATAACTAGCCAGTGTCTCTCATAAAAAAAATACTTTGCAAAAATTTCTGCGCGAGTGTCGTACGACATGTCACAAGAGTAGGCTTATAATATGATAATTTTAGCTTCATATGTAAAATTGTCTAAATAAAATAAATATTGAAAGAATTTCAAGTTTTCTAGAATTTCAATTATAAAATATATTATTTATGCGACTGAACAATTCTCTGAAAACTTCTGCACAGGGGCTGAAAACAATAATACGATGAATTTATTTTGAAAAGTTTGTATCTTACGTTCGTAGGAAAATAAAATTTATAAGTTAGAATGAGCAATACACTGCAGAAGTTTATTGTTTTAATGTAGTTTTATAAAAGATTGTCAAGTAGAGTTATATATTATTTCCTCGTTATGTTTATTTTTTTTATAGAACAACAACAATTGACATACGAGCGAACAGTCCACCTGATGGTAAGTGGATGCTGTGATCCATACACATCGATATTTATCCTAGATTAAGAATCAAAATGCTGATGGAATGCCTGGTTTCCAGTAAAAAGGGTCTCCATTTCTCTACACACACCATACGAAACAAAACAGCATTAAGCCGCTATTTTACGCTGGTATTACGTAAGAGCGTGGTCCCACCCCGGTGGAGCCGACCCATTCGTGCTACAACCATAACCGCTGCAGCGTTTCTCTACCAATGTTCAATCATTAGTGTTGAATAACGTTCAAATATAATCAATGTCAATGCAAATCATAGACACTTACAGTAAATTATAAAGAATACAGTCTACTGGTGCAATATCACCACTGAGAGTTAAGAAGGAATGTCATTAGTATGAATAACATTTTCGTGTCGAATATAATAGATGAGAATAAGAATATAAAGAAATAATTTTCTTTCAATATTGATTACAAGTAATAGTGATTGAAAGTAATTTATACTTTTACTACTGCTGCCAGAAACCTAGCGGTTCTTTTTTTAATAATGCTTTACTATAATTTACAGTGTTGTATAATTGAATATAAAAATTTATAAATTCGAAACGACATGATTACGATCACCTCATTTTCATAAATCATGTATTTATTATTTTATATTATAATATGCCTTTTTGTACAGCAACTTTTTGATAGATGGGCTCTGCTAGAAATGCCCTATAGATGTTTTCTGAGACTTCATTTTAAAAGCGTATGCATTGTACATTTGTTTAATGTAGAAATATATGTTCAACTTTCACACATATATTTCAATACCTACTATACATATAGTATACTATGTATACTCTATTATTATTATTATATTATTAAATGCAACCTACATATGCCACCTATACCTTAGCAGGTGTTGAAATAAAGCGCGTGTCAACCATTAGAGATCTTGGTGTGACATTTGACTGCGGATTGACTTTCCATGCACACATGTCTGCCCTAGCTTCAGAATCTTACAGACGCCTAGGTTTTGTCCTACGCAATGCCCGTGATTTCAATGATCCTATTGTCATCAAATTATTATTTAACTGTCTAGTTAGAAGTAAGTTAGAATTTGCTGCAGCCGTCTGGAATCCCCATGAATCCACATATGAATTGTTGATTGAAAAGGTTCAGAAAGCCTTCCTGCGTTTTTTATTAAAGAAGATTTACGGATATTATCCATTTATGTATCCTACTCTTTTCTTGCTGGGAATGTTAGGTTATAATTCCCTTTCAGTGCGTAGAGCCAGAGATCAGATCCTAATAGCCATAAAAATTTTAAGGAGCATGGTAGATTCCCCAGAGCTGCACAATACTTTGTGTACACTTTATGATCCTAACAACTACCTGCGTCATAGGCCTACTCGACGACACCGGCTGTTCGCCACATCCCATTGCCGCACTGTGTCGCGCGCGCAATCCCCGATGTGTCGCATGCATGGTGCTTTAAACTCCTTAATGGAGACAGTCCCGGAATGTGACATCTTTAATGACACACTCAAGGTGATCATGTCAAACTGTCTCATGTTATGTGAAAGCCATGTTTGTTAGGTAAATAAGTTGTATGTTGTTATCATTTTATTCTGTTTTATATTATTTTATTTCCTCTAGTTATTGTTAAGTATGTTTGATCTCTGACTTGTTATTTGTTTTTGAATTATGTTAATTATGTTATATGTTTAGTTTTACCTATTAATTACTGTCATTGGCGCAAGCCGTTGTAATTAATTATAAATAAATAAATGGGACTTATCGGTTCACCTAGAAAATAGTTGTATTAGTTAAAATAGTTGAATGTATTTGAACAAAGAAAACCAAATATGACTCGTGTAACATCGATTTTACATGAATGTTTTGATATTCTGTAATTTTTATCCCAAGCTCTTTCTCCATAGATGAAATACACCGTGGTAACATATTCATACGTTTGTCGCATTGTGATAAATTTAAATTCTACATGAATTTATATTCAAGCTCAAACGATTCTGTACCGCTGTCGACAGAAGCTCGCTATTTCCGCGTTGCACCAACCTCGGTCTGCTGCCCTTTACGAAGCACACGTGCTCTATTCAGCTTTTGCTCCCTATGTGAATTCGCTACCTGAACATTCTAGTATCTTATCTTTCTTTCCATTCATTCAGATGAGACTGTATTATTGTAAACGTATTGACTTTCCGTATGAGTATCATTTTTAATTATTATTTTCTAAATATTATATAATATTTCTACGTATTTATTTGACTTAGGTAATTTGTTTGCTTTAAAATACATGCTAGTATTTATTTTAGTATTGTTCTTATGATGGAAGCTTCGACAAATTCTACGGTTTGGATATTCTTGTTATAGAAATTTGGCAGGGTGTTTTATTTGGCCTTTTGTGGTCCCTTACTTCCTGGATTGAGGCTGGAACGGCACCAGCGGCAATCGTAGTAGGTAAGTGTCATCCCTATATTTTTGTTTGAAGGGCTACATAATAAATCAATATCAAGAGCATGTATACGTGGTAGAGCCAAGCTACAGCTATATTTACAGTATATTTGTAGCACGAATGGGTCGGTTCGACCGGCAAAGAACCACGCTCTCACAGAATACCAGCGTAAAATAGTAGCTTAATGCTGCTGTGTTTCGTATGGTGAGTGAAGAAAACCGGAGACCCATTTTACTGGAAAAGAGGCATTTCATATTAGTCCTCAAGGCTGACAACGCATCTGCATTTTTTGTCGCAAACGAGGATAGATGTAGATGTCTATGGGCCTCAGCAACCACTTACGATCAGGTGGACTGTGTGCTCGTTTGTCATCCTAGTTCTATAAAAAAACGTAGGTATATGGATGTAAAGGAGGCGAGAGAGGTGTACAAGGATCGTGCCAAATGGAAGTCCGTAGTCTCTGCCTATCCCATTGGGTGACAGGCGTGAGTGTTTATATTATGTATTTAGATTTTGCCGATGTTTAGATTGTCATGTTGTGGCTGGCTGCGTAAGCGAACCCGTCGCCTTATTTCGTAATATGGGTATTGTAAGTGGCTCTATAGGAAATGCTAAATCTTATGGCTCCTGATACCGATCCGATAGATACCAGCGACGGGTGCAACGTGTGGTACTTGGATCGTTAATCCACCTGCGAAGCATGATGATTAAGGAATTTGCATATGTGGCCAATGTCCATTAGTGGACTTTTATGAGCATTCTATTCAAAAATGCCAACCTCAAATCTCAAAGAATGATAATTAGAAGTAGCATTACAATTACATTCTGGTACGTGGTAGAGTCATGCTGCAGCTATATTAATGGTATAGTTGTAGCACGAATGGGTCAGCTCGATCGGGGAAAGACCACGCTAGAATACCAGCGTAAAATAGCAGCTTGACACTGCTGTGTTTCGTATGGTGAGCGTAGAGAACTAGTGACCCTTTTTTCTGGAAAAGAGGCATTCTATCTTAGCCCTCACGGCTGACAACGCATTTGCATTTCAATTCGCAAACGAAGATAGATGTAGATGACTATGAGCCACAGGAAACACATCAAGTGGACTGAGTACTCTTTTGTCACCTTTATTCTATTAAAAAAATATTACAACCTATTAAAGGCCACAGGTATGCCTCAAAACTTGAAAACGAGACTGTACACCCAGTGCGTGTTGCCAGTGATGACATACGGAACTGAGACGTGGTTCTTCACTGCTGGCCGGATGAGGAAGCTCAAGGGCGCTCAGCGAGCTATGGAGAGGGCTATGCTTGGAGTTTCTCTGCGTGATAAACTCAGAAATGAGGATATCCGCAGTAGAACCAGAGTGACCGACATAGCCCAACGGATTAGTAAGCTGAAGTGGCAATGGACCGGCCATATAGCTCGAAGAACCGACAACCGATGGGGAAGAAAGGTTCTCGAGTGGCAGCCTCGTACCGGCAGGCAAAGTGAAGGGCGTCCCCCCACTAGATGGGGTGACGACCTGGTAAGATACGCAGGAAGTCGATGGATGCAGGTGGCTCAGGACCGCGCTTTGTGGCATTCTTTGGGGGAGGCCTATGTTCAGCAGTGGATTTGTGAAGGGCTGTAATGATGATGATGATGATGATGATTAAAGGCCACTGCTGAGTATAGGCCTCGCACATAAATTGCCTTATATTGGGAGATTTACCATAGTTGTCACGCTTAGCAAGCATGTCGACAACCGCAGTTATTTATTTTATTTTTTGGTTGTTATTAGAAGACGCTGCTGTCCTTTTCCTGGTTTGATTTCCTCTGTCGCCTATTGCGACACCCACGGTATGATATGGGGTAGTAGACATTCTTACACCGCCAATACACGGTACAAGTAATAGATAAAAATAAATTAAATTAAGTCGCTGTCAATAGAATACACATAAACCATATTAAGAAACGTTAGACCATTCCATAGGGTAAAACCGTTGTAATTTTTTTTTACTATATACTTCTAATATACATACAGGGTTATTTTGCTTTAAATTTTTCTTTTATTTAGCTATTATCAGGAAGATGCTATAAGTAGCATTACCAGTGAGATAATTTCAGCTCTTCGGTCACCAACCCACCTGTCTAGTGTGGTACCGGCAAATCTTTCAAATACTGGCGTGTGACGCACTTTTGAAAGAAAACTATTTCAAGAAGAGGTAAAAAAAAGAATTGTTCAAAACATAATGACTTATAAAGATAAACTTTCACTGATATTTGTATTGTTTCAGGTAGTATAATAATTAAATTAATTTTAAATTGAAATTTCGTTTATTCTACGCGGAAAAATATATTTTGAAAATATGAATTTATAATACCTATAAATTTAAATTATGAGAGTTTCTTAATCAAAACACTCAGAATTTTTCACAAATTTATTCAATTCTATTTTTCCAGCCTTATCTCTTAACGCTACCCTAAAAGATTTACGCGACAGTTGACAAGGCGAGGCCACAAAAGAAAATCCTCTGCAATGGATTTACTGTAATAAAATTTTGATTTAGTAGGAACAGCATTAACGTCTTTCGAAAATCCGTTATATTTTAAGTTCATACATTAATAATGTCCTAAAAATATTTATTTCTAACTTTAATGAAAGCAGTCTATACGGCAAAACCCATAATATCACCATAAGTGTGCTCATAAACACAGATGCACTTACTTGCCCATAAACTAATCGCATCTACCACGGGGAGTGTTCAGAAAACTAATTACAGCCGCTCAATTTTACTATCGCACATCGCGGCTAGCCATGATAGCTTGGACGGTTAGCGCTCGCTATAAGTTTCACAGTATACGACCAACCCGGGTTCGATCCCCGCCGGCACCTATGAAATTGTTAATTGTAATTATAAGTGCTCATTTACCACGTGCTCGGCGGTGGAGGAAAACATTGTGAAGAAACCTGCATGTGAAGTTCGCCAACACGCATTGGGGGAGCGCGGCGGACATTTCCTTGCCCTAAAACCCTCTCAGAAATGTGAGGAGGCTTGCGCCCAGCAGCGAGACGTATATAGGCTGTAACTTTATTTTTTTTAACATCGCGCCTAAACTCACGATACCAACCATACCATCTGGATGATTGGTGGTACACAACTGTGCGATTTACAAAAGTTTTCTTCCTCGCGCAACTTCCTAGTGGAACCACCAGCGAACTACCAGCAATTTTTCTGGACCGATACGTCTTAGGGACTTTCAAGAAAAGAGTCTACTCTTTTTTAAAAAGCTGGTAACATATCTACATTTCCCCTTGTGTTGCTGTTGTACATGGACAGCGTTAGTCACTTACCATCAGGTGAACCGCGTGCTCGTTTGCCCCCTCTTATATACAAATAAACTAGATATCCAAAGCTTATGCAATAAAATCAGACAAATGTTAAGATGAAATGTCACAGTCACCGGCGCAGTGCATCAAAGTGTGTAACATAGTATCAATCGGGTTTTAACCCGAAAACACACTTTTTTTTTAACGGTTTCTTAAACGTGCAGTGGCTGCGTAAGAATATCCACCACTCCATATCGTTGTGTCGTAAGAGGCTACATAGGGGAAACTGAAATAGGAAACTGACACTGAAGCAGTATTTGCCTGATAAAAATTTATGGCAAAATCCCTATCAGACAACCTATGGGGTAGGCCTATGACCGGTAGTAGATTTTTATAGGCTGTAATGAACGGATAAAGAACTCAGTGGTGACAATGCAACTATGGTTAGACGCTTCATCATTCCTGTGTTGATGACTTAGACGAAATTCCTAAAGACCTGTTATTAAAATGACTAATATATCTATCCTTTAAATAGAAAGTCAGAAATAGGGTAGCGGCAGAAATAGGGTAAAGCGTGGTAGTAACCTAGACGGACCTCCACCACTACCACTAATTATTTGTGATTAGATCAGTTTGTTAAACTTTCAGTAGATCTCGTCGCAGCCTTAGTGTATTTACATGAAACCGCTAACAACCGGATCCCTCTCACTTACTAATGAGGTTTGACGCTAGCAGGACCAGAACTTTCTGCTACTCCCAGTATCTGAACTGTGTACTTTGTTTTGAATTTCACGCGATAGTCCCTTATTTTTTCCATAATTTAACTTAAATAACATATCTCTCCTTTAATTGTATTATTAATTATTAGGACGTCGTAAATCCAAAAAGTGTATGTGAACCGCGATGAATACGGACATTAAAAACGCAACAAAGGAAAATTTCAATAAAACATCGAGCACCTCTTCCTGTGTTTTTATTGAACACCGAACCGTCCGGCATCCGCGAAAAGGCAGTGAAATTCGCTTTGTGATTCATCCAATATTGTTGGCAACGCTCGGACCAATTTTGGAGCTTTCGATTAAGGCATTGTATACACAAAATGGAATTAATGTTCATATTAAATAAGAGATAAAAAAATATATTGCTTAGATAGGAATAAATATAAATCATATTCAGAAACATTAGACCATTGGATAGAATAATGAGTAAAACTGTTGATTTTCGGAAAGAAGATTCTAATGGGACGGTATAAATTTAGATGGATTTGGATGGAGTCTATGCAACAAAAATCCCTAGGCTATCCCACTTCAATTTAGAGTCTCTCGAAAAAAGACGTCAACTTAGCGATCTTAAAACACTTTATAAGCTAATTCACGGCCTCCTACTATCACCGGCACTGTTAAATCAAATAAGTATTAGAGTTCCAAGATCTATACCAAGACATCCGATTACTAAAATCTTCTGTTTACCTAACCACAGAACAAAATTAGGTAAACGAGCCCCAATAAATAGGTTAATGCAAACGTATAACGACATAGCAACCAACGTCGATGTCGACATTTTCCATACGGATAACGTGTCAGAATTTGCTAGTTTATGTAATAAGTATTTATAACTCTTTCGCTCTTCTTCGAGTTTATCATTAGTTTTATTGTAAGCAAATTACTTGTTATTTTTATTAATAATATTGGTCTAGTTAAGTAAATTAACAATTGTCTTATTGTAGCTGCACTATTTTTGCGAATGTTGTATATACCTTTAAAGGCAAATCATTTTGAACAAAACCAACTGTGTTATATTTAACAATGTCTAGTGATAAGCCAATGGTGTATCTGTTAAAATAAATAAAATAAATAAATAAATAAAAAATAAAAAAATAAAAAGTGTAAGATTTTTCCGTCACAACGATGGCGTTGATAGGAAGCGAGATGGAATAATATCCATCTGGCTTGATTAACTGGGTGAAGGACTTTCTGAGTGAACGATTTCTCCGAGTCTTCATCGATGGCTGCTCGTCCAGACCTATCGTGACAACCGCCGGAGTTCCTCAGCGGTTCGTTCTTTCCACAACTCTCTTCCTTCTGCATATAAATGCACTTCTTCTTATCTTGTCTGTACTTTTTCTTATCTTGCCATGAAAGAAATATTACTTTAATTTAAATGACACTGGTAATTCATTTATTTGCATTTGTTAATCAATAATATAATACGTTTATCAATATTAATATTATACTACCAAAGGAACTTCGTTCCAACAGAGTTGTCCGCGACACTCACGCATGTTTTTTTTACGATTTACTTATATATTTTGTTGTTTGCGTAATTTCTTAGCTCTTTAAAAAGAAGATGATTCAACCTAGACATCCCTGTTGGCTCAGAAAGACTACCTGAAATCGTTTTTTCGTTTGGTATATTGTCTATATTGTTTTAGTGTGTAAATAACGCTTTCCTATTTTTACTCAATGGTGAGTGATATTGTTAATATCAATAATGCAGTCTGTATAATTTCGGATGTGCTTCTATACTAAACTGTGAACGCCGCTTTACTATTCTACACAAACATTTTCGGCAATGGTACAGTTACTACGTGTTAAAGTGAAAATAATTAATGCTGCTGTGTTTCGTATGGTGAGTGTAGAGAACCGGAGACCCTTTTTACTGGAAAACGAGTCATTCCATCTTAGTCCTCACGGGTGACTACGCATCTGCATTTTGATTCGTAATCGAGGATAGATGTAGATGTCTATGGGCCACAGCAACCATTTACCATCAGGTGGACTGTGTGCTCGTTTTTCACCCTTATCCTATAAAAAATATTATGTATTTTAAATAGCAATTGGTTACATTACGTAAAAAGGTGCGAGTGCATCCACTCCCCACCTCCCCAGTACGGAGTTGTTTTGCAGTTACTTTAAAGGTGTGGCTTTCCGTACGAACGAGGTCATTCTGTCATTTCTTCAGTTATCTTGTTTGTCGTAATTTTTGAGTAATTACATACATAGAAGTACGATCTTGAACGGATAGATACAGTCTTATTAACTTTTTCATTTAGTAACATAAAAAGTGACCAAGGATGACCATTTCACATTTTTTTTTCGCGCATGAAATACACGGAATACAAATACAAATTCTTTAATTGCAAGAAACACAGTTGACAGGGTCTTAAAATAAATCTAGTGTACATGTGTTTAGTCTGCAGACGTGCAAATATTTAGGTACATAATACAAAAAAAAACTATCTGTAAGTGGATCACATAAATCATTGAACTAATTTTTCCATTCTAAATATTCTTTTAGGCTATAGAAACAATTTTCCAATAACCATTTTGTAAAATTATTTTTAAAAGAGACTCCTTCTTTTTCTTTTAAATTCTTAGGTAATGTGTGATACAATAATATACTCATGTTATATACATTTCTCTTGTACATATTTTTATGACAGGGAGGTTGATATATTAGGTCTGCATATTTACTTCTTAAACGCCTTGTTGTAGTATCTTGGCGGGTTTTTAAAATACTTAGGGATTGATTTGACAAAATCTATCTTGAATACTTTTCTCTTTTTGCCCTATTTTAAATTTGAGTTAGAAAAAGTGAGATAAATATATTGACTTCCTTTATGTAAACTTGTAGATTCTGTCTATGAGTACTATTTATGTAATTACTCTAAAGTTCGTAGTACTATTATGTATTCTGTGTCTAAGGGCCATTCAATCTGTCATCATGTATTTTTTACATCTTATCGTTTACCGTATTTCTTGTTTTATAACGTAAAGTAGTTCCTGGCAAATATTCCGTTTATTTAAATAATCTGGAAGAGAAATCTTCCGACAAAAATAAAAACATTTAGGTCCGGTCCAGGTGTGGCTGTGGCTGAAAATCGAATCCTCTATTTTAAACCGTACAGGTTGACGAATATGAGGGTAAGTTTTTTTAATATAGTAAGTTATTAGCAAATCTATATATAATAATCACAGCATATGTTAGTTAAATGTTAAAAAAGAAAATTACAAATTCTGGAAGCAATAGGCTGGCGCTGTAGTCGAGTTATTAATAAATTTGATGTTTACACTATAAAAAGCCTTCAGTGTATTTCGACGTACACTCATCGTTCTACCTATCTACGAGGGCAGAAAAATGTCTGCCCGTCGGATATTCCTAAAGTATATGAATTAGTTTTATCAATGTTATAAATATATCTGTACATTTAAAAATAAACGTACAAGTAAATATGTAAACCTCAGTAACTGAAATCCATTCATATTTTATAATGATCTGCCCATTTAAAATATTGCAATAAGTACTTTGTTTTCTCTACGGTAAATTTTAGCTAGGCATCATGAATATATAACAATTGTATTCAGACATGCAAATGTACGTAGCCTTATCTAAGGTAACCAGAAAGCTGCGCAGCTGCGAGGGAACTTGCCCTGGGCGCGGCGCGCGCTCACCTCCGCAACCGATTTATAAAGCCGCTATTTATTTATGTGCCAACACAACGGGCGTGGTCGTTCACGAGGTCCCTACAGTGCAACTGCAGCGGACCACTGTTTATTATAAATGTGGGGTAATATTTCAACTGCGCAATAGTTTGCTAATTCAATCCTTGTAATAAACACTTCTGGCTGTATAAATAAATAAGCAAATGCATTAACAATCATACCGAAAAGTGAAGTTTTAATAATAATCAATAATCAACATCAAATAAAAACTAAATATGTTTTAACCTATCACTAAAGTATCTTTAAATATGAAAATTATGTTTTGTTATAGAAGAAATGTTAATAAACGAGCACACGATCCACATGACCGAAATGGGTGCTGTAGCCCTACAGTACTATCCATCCTGAATTACAAATCAAAATGACAATATGTTTACCCTTGAGAACAAAGATGAAATTCAGATGATACTTTCGAGTCATTGTATATTTCAATTACAAGCATACATAATAAGTACACAAATATGTATGTATAACAATGTTTTAAAGATATCTGTATGAACTTAAAAGAAGCAAAGAGAAAAACATCAAAGAAGCTTTAGACCAAAAATATATGGGCCCATCTCTGAGTATAGAATGGCGCTGCGCCTTGTAACATAATCTCGTTAAGATGCCACCCGTACCAGCTGCTCTCAACTTACTTATGAACCGAGAAGACATTTGTTCTGCGATTAAATTGCCCGACATTGTACACTGCCTTTCTTACGGCTCTATTGTTTATAATTAAATCTCGGCAAAGACTAATCTTTATTTACTGAGAAATATATATGAAATTTATAATTAAATCTCGGCAAAGACTAATCTTTATTTACTGAGAAATATATAAATTATGTAATCAAACATATAATTAATTTATAAAAATTTATGCTTATTTTGCTATTACAATGAAGTGTTTGCTTAAGCCGAATTCAGCAATTATATATTTTATTGACAAATAAAAAATCCACAGAATATAGTTTATTAAAAAAAGGTAACCTAAAGTGACAATAGCTTAATATTAAAAATATTGCGGTACTTAAATAAATTTGTAACGAAAATAAAGTTCTAATTGAAACTCTTATGAATAATACAAAAGTCTTTAGGCAATTTTTCAGTGAAAATATTTATGAACGAAAGTTTTGTAAGAACAGCGGGTGTTTATAATTGGTTATAGACTAAAAGTTTTGAACGGACTGAATACGATTATATTTCGAGAGTTTTCATAAATTCGTTTAGCATTTATAGAAAAATGAAATTTTATGCATAATTTTCCGCTTAAAATGTCAATTATTACTTTTAAAAGAAAATGAGTAGGTAGTAGAATAGAATAGGATTATTATTTTTACTGAATACTAGCTGGTGCCCGGCGCGTTGCTGCCACAGAAAAAATAATTATGGAAATATTATTTTAAATTTGGAAGAGTTACATTGTTTAATTAAGAATGATAATACAGTCATTGAAATTGAATGTTATATAACTTTCAAATAAATTTGTAGGTAACGACACACACGCTATAAGTTAATTGTACTATGCCTATAACCTTCGCGTAAATGCAGGCAATAAGTTGACTAAGTTTTAACGGAATCTGATGAACGGTTTGGCAGCGCATAAAATAGGAACAAATAAAAATATTTTTTATAATATGTTAGATAAATATAAATAACTCTTATTGAAAGTTGTTTTTAAGTTTTAACCACTGGCTGGGAAAAATACCTCTACCCTAGGAGGAACCACCAAGAAACCCAGCGGGACCTTTAAAATAGTGACTAAATTTATCTAACTAACAATTATGTCAGATACAAATCAGTAAAATAATTAATTTCGATAACGAAACGTCAAAGTCGGAACAGCGGGCGCGCTTAATGATGTAATACTAACCAGTAAACTTAGAAAAATAAATTATGGGCAGTATTCAACTTACCGGTTCTGATTTCGGGAGACGTATTACGATCAGTTGAAAGTGGTGGGTGGTGTGGCTCGATTTATTTTATAAGAACGTTAATCTAATCAGTTAATGCTTAATGGTCTCGAGATTGATGGATGCGTAAAGACAATGACATTTATAATTTATCATTTTGATTTTTCTGTTGAAGGAGGATTTTATTTATTAATTATATTTATATTCTGTATTGCACTTATCTAATATTTTAACATAATATGTAATCTTTTACGTGGTAGAGCCATGCTGTAGCTATATTAATAAGGTGGGTCCGCCTAAAAAAGGCCGGTTACAAATAAGGTCCATCTCTTCAAACTTATCGGAATTAATACTTAAACCAAAATGGATATCGCGCTGCCACTCCCCAGTAACCAATTACAAATTCATTGCTTTCGCGGTGGCCATTTTTTTAGTGGCTCTGGGTATAACGTCAGGGGCGGTCGACGTGACTCAATCTATAAAATTTTCTGATTAAATTTTGCGTTGTTTTAGTAATAAAACCCGGTCGTTATGTAATAATTCTGCAATAGTAATATTAAAATTCTTTCAGAAGGTGGATTGACGAGGTAAATTACCAAAATTATTGCTTTTTTTTTCACGATTTTGTTAGGTTTTCTCAGGACATATCTAAGTGCTTAATACGGTCCACATTTTGTCTCAAAATAAGGGCCGGACATTATTAGGGGCAAAAAGCTTTAAAATAGGCGTGATCAGTTACTTAAATGAATTATATAAGTGTAAATAAGCAGTTGGCCTGGCAAGTGGCACTTTTGTGCGGTGATAACGACAGATCACCATGCTAGGCTATTAGGTATTATACTTCTGTAATCATAGTAGATTTTTTGTCACTAAAAGGATTTTTTATGTTGTTTTTTCCACAAAATAAGTAAATTTGTTTACGTTTTACTTTGGTGTTAAAGGTATCAGGCATAGGTAATATTTGAAAACTTCTTAATTCACTGTACCAATTCCTTTTCCTGTGTGTCGGTCGGCTTTTCTTCTCATCCTCTTCACCACGCTTCCAGATTTTATGTAATTTTTCAGCGTTTGCCGTAGTATATGGTATTTTATTTTTAAAGCTGCTGCATGCTTAGACATTTGGCTGTTTTTTCATATCATCTAGAGCATCCTGAAGATCATTTAGAGACCATCCCGAGCATCGTTTTCTTTTTTGCGATGGTTCCATTTTTGTCTTTACTGGAAACAACATACTTATATTATGTATGAACAATACTTATGTTAAAAGCTACTGTTGATTTGCGTAAATAATATCTTATAAAACTACGTAAAAACGAATGGTGTTGCTAAGTATAAAACTCGAAAGCGTCTGGATTATTATTTTCAATATCAGTTGAAGTGCAAGGGAGGAAAGGTGTCTAGACATGTGGCATTTTTGTGCGATAGCTATGGTCTAGCGTGGTGATCTGTCGTTATCACCGCACAAAAGTGCCACTTGCCAGGCCAACTGCTTATTTACACTTATATAATTCATTTAAGTAACTGATCACGCCTATTTTAAAGCTTCTTGCCCCTAATAAGGTCCGGCCCTTATTTTGAGACAAAATGTGGACCGTATTAAGCACTTAGATATGTCCTGAGAAAACCTTACAAAATCGTGATAAAAAAGCAATGATTTTGGTAATTTACTTCGTCAATCCACCTTCTGAAAGAATTTTACATTACTATTGCAGAATTATTACATAACGACCGGGTTTTATTACTAAAACAACGCAAAATTGAATCAGAATATTTTATAGATTGAGTCATGTCGACCGCCCCTGACGTTATACCCAGAGCCACTAAAAAAATGGCCACCGCGAAAGCAATGAACGCCGGTGCACTTTTGTAATTGGTTACTGGGGAGTGGCAGCGCGATATCCGTTTTGGTTTAAGTATTAACTCCGATAAGTTTGAAGAGATGGACCTTATTTGTAACCGGCCCCTTTTAGGCGGACCCACCTTATTAATATAGCTACAGCATGGCTCTCCCACGTAGAAGATTACATATTATGTTAAAATATTAGATAAGTGCAATACAGAATATAAATATAATTAATAAATAAAATCCTCATTCAACAGAAAAATCAAATTGATAAATTATAAATGTCATTGTCTTTACGCATCCATCAATCTCGAGACCATTAAGCATTAACTGATTAGAATAACGTTCTTATAAAATAAAAAAACTTATTTTATAAGAACCTCGACCTTGGTACCTTATTTATGTATAACAAAATATTATGTACAAACAATTAGAAAAAAAGTTTTAATTATTGCCGAGAGCTCTAATTGGATCAATTCAGTGTATTTTGTTCGCCACAAAACAATACATGTAAAATCGTGGATAAAATTATCAACGGAACTAAGCACAACGCCATCTTTACACGAACAGTTATACTAATACCGCTGCACTTACAATTAATAAGAAAATGCCTAAGTGCGGGTACTGTGGTAAATTTTTATCCAACGCGGACTGTGTGAGGTGCTCTAAATGCGCAAATAATTTTCATCGTACTTGCTGTTCTGTACCGACGGGGCCAACACCTCAAGGATGGGCGTGCCAAGGATGCAAAGTCAAAACCAAAACAGACCCGACGTCATCCTCGAGGGCATCAAAAACGTTATATGGTGATATGTCGTCAGAAAAGTCAACCCCTCAATCAGATCTAAGTGAGAATACACCCACAACGAACAACCACATGCTACGGGAGTTAATGCAGGAGATAAGAGATCTGCGCAGTGAGCTGAGCAAAACAAGAACTGAGATTGCGGACTGCAGGAGGGAGATTCTCGAATTCAAAGCAGAGCTGCATTCATGCAGCGCACGTTTAACTGCCTTGGAAGACAAAGTGTCTACACTGGAGACGAGCTGCGAAGTAAAATCTCCCGGCAATGTGGAGAAGCTCGAAAACACGATTACCGAATTGAAGCGACAATTGAACGAGCGCGAACAAGAATCTCTGCATAACGATCTGGAAATCTCCGGCCTACCTGAAGAAAAAAATGAAAACATCTTGCATGTAACCGGGCTTATAGCTGTAAAGCTAGGCATGAAGTTGGAGGACCGGGACGTTGTATTCGCGGAGCGGGTAGGCTTCTCGCGGCGCAACCGTGCCGCTGAGGACGCGACCGCGTCGCCGCGCCCACGCACCATCGTCGTCAGGCTGGCGCGCCGAGCCCTGCGCGACGACTTGCTGCGTGCTGCGCGTGTGCGCCGCGGCCTCACCTCGGCCGACATCAGCATGCCGGGGGAGCCGCGACGGTTCTTCGTCAACGAGCGCCTCACGCGACTGAACCGACAGCTGTTTGGCATGGCGCGGGAAGCGGCATCACGCGCCCAGTGGAAATATGTTTGGACGAGAAATGGTAACATTTTTGCTAGAAAGGATGACGGTAAGGTAGCCGAGCGAATTAAAAATGAAAATGACATAAAGAAAATTTTTATATCTTGATTTGTTGGTCTATGTATTTTTTGCAATTTTTTTCTATTATCTTGTATGAAGTTGATTGTATTCAGTATGTCATTCAGTTGAATATTGCTTTATTCATTATGCCACAACAATGTTACTTTTTCACAAAAAAAATTATTTGCTCCATACTTGTATCTTTTTTATATTTGTAATCGCAGAATATTCTCTTTGTAGCATGTCTTTGCCATTTAGAATGTTTTTTTACTTTATAATTATTTTAATCGAATATGTTTTGTGTTGCGTTGCAATGCTGATTGTCCGAGTTTTCACTAAATATACTCCTTGTAATATATCTCTTCCGTTTATAATCTTTTTTTTCTTTATACGTATTTTAATCGACTATGTTTTGTGTTGCGTTGCAATGCTGATTGTCCGGGTTTTTACTTACGATAAAGCTCAATTTATTCATTTTCGCATAATACAATTATTAGTGGCAGTATATATGGGTGGAAGTATATTTAGGCGTTCTTTAATTATTAGGTCTTTTAAGATACAAATTTTAAAGTTGATCATGCGCACACTATCGAAACGTTTTTTTTTTACTCTAATAGGCGTTGTTATTCTTATTAATTCTTTTTGTTTTGTTTTTTTTTTGGTTAAATGTAAATATTTCAAATTTTTATTGTAATTGTTTTGTTCATAGGCCTTAAATTATACTATAGATTTGGTTTTCTCAACGTCTGCTCGTTAAATACGAATCACGAGGAATTTATCGCAGCGATGGAACGTCACTCGGTGGATATAATGGCGCTGAACGAGACATGGCTGCGTACGGGCGAAGAGGGCTGCGCGCCTCGTTTGCCCGGCTACAGTCTGCGCCACACGCCGCGGCCGCTGAGCGTGCGTAATGGCCGCGGCGGAGGCGTTGGGTTCTACATAAGGCATGGCGTAAATGTGCACTCTTATCACCATCCGGTGGACCCTTCGCACACGTCTGTGGAACAGATGTGGTTAACTCTTAACACTGGGACAGGAAAACTTGCTATCGGAACAGCATATCGCCCGCCTTGGCTCGACGTTGATTTATTTTTCGATGCAATAACATTAACTATAAGTTCGTTAGCTTCGTGTGATTTTTTTATTTTGCTCGGCGATTTTAACATAAATGTTCTTGGTTTAAATGATATTAAGGTTCATAAACTTAAAATATTTTTAAGCAGTGTAGACCTGCAGCAAATAGTTATGTCTCCTACACATTACACGGACCATAGCGAATCCCTCATAGATATAATATGTACAAATACTGGAACGCGACATGTTACGTTGGAACCAGTTGCGCCCCTTAGCAATCATGTAATGTTAACTTGTGAAGTATGCTGTAAAAGAGAAAAAACATTTCCGAGAAGACTTATATACAGACCTCTTAATGACGTACCGATAGATATACTTAATTCTTGTTTAGACTCGATTAGCTGGAATTCATTGGAACAAATGTGTGATGTTAACCAAATAGTGAATACGTTTAATTCTCATATAATTACTTTATTAGATTTAATAGCTCCCATAAAAAGAATTGTACTTAAGGAGCAACCTCATCCATGGATAACAGACAATATAAAGCTTATGATGCGATTACGGAATGCTGCTCACTCGCGATATTTGAAATCAAAAATGGAGTCGCATAGGACGTATTATAAAAATCTTAAAACTTTAGTTGTACAATCAATTCATCATGAAAAGAAAGCATACTTCAATCAGTATATAAATAATAATTTAAATAAACCAAAAATGCTATGGCGCAACTTAAAATCATCTGTTTTGCCTCCTAAACAAAATTCTCATTTACCTGCGCATCTGACAGATCCCAACATAATTAACAAACATTTTCTTCATATACCCGGGACCTCCTCTGTTTCGCCCTCAGTTTTATTGTTTTTCAATAGCAATCGTTTTATAGGAGATATAAAATTTTCCCTTCATTATGTTGAACAAGACATTATTTCGAAAATTATACTAAACCTTAAATCGAAAGCAGAGGGCATAGATGGGATCTCTCTCGGAATGCTACTTAGAACCTTGCCACAGTCACTAGGTGCTATCACATCTATCGTTAATTGTTCAATAGTAACTTCTACCTTTCCAGATGTCTGGAAGACGGCCATCGTTAGGCCACTGCCCAAAAATTCAAACCCACAGGAACCTAAGGACCTACGACCTATTAGCATATTACCCTGTTTGTCAAAAATTGTTGAGAAAGCTGTTGCGATGCAACTTAGGGAATATCTTGAAAGTAACAAAATACTTTCCGAATTTCAGTCTGGATTTAGAAAAAACCATAGCACAACCACAGCTCTTCTAGATGTTACAGACAATATTATTAATGCACAGGATGCTGGTATGTGTACCTTACTAGTACTTCTAGATTTCTCAAGGGCCTTTGATTGCATGAATACTCAATTACTACTAGCTAAGATGACATATTATGGTTTTGATCCCGATACGGTCAGTTGGTTTCATAGCTACCTCACGGGTCGTGGTCAATATGTTGAAATCACTCAAGTAGACGGTCGACCGCTTCGTTCAACGTATAGCCCCTTAACAAGAGGAACTCCGCAGGGAACGATCTTATCTCCTCTATTATTTATACTCTACACAACAGATATCGTAAACTGTATAAAATCTTGCAAATATCACTTATACGCGGACGATTTACAAATATATATTTCTTTTAAATCTAACGAATGGCGCTCGGCAGTGCAGTCGCTTAACGAGGACCTTGGTAGAATATTGGAATGGTCAACAAATAATTGTCTAGTTCTTAATCCTGCTAAAACAAAGTATATAGTATTCGGATCGAAATTTCATGTAAATAATGTTCCCCTTGATTGTGAAGTGAAGTTAGGTGCTGAGGTTTTAGAACGTGTCTTTGAGGCTCGTAACCTCGGCTTAGAGTTGGACTCAAATTTGCGATACGAGAACCATATATCAAAGGTAGTTCGCAACTGTTTTTATAGATTAAAAGTCCTGTATAAGGTTCGACAGTATCTAAGTGAAGAACTTCGGGTACGCCTAGTAGATTCTCTCGTTCTATCTAAATTAAATTATTCCGACACAGTTTATGGCCCATGCTTGTATGTAAGAACAGAAAAGTTGATTCAACGGGTTCAAAATGCTTGCGCTCGCTTTTGTTTTAGAATTCCACCCCGTAGTCACGTAACACCTTTTTTGAATCAACACAACATCTTAAACATGAGACACCGCAGACAGCACCATTTAGCATGTCTACTTTTTGGCATTTTGAGATCGCAGACACCTAGTTATCTTAGCAGCAAATTAGAATGGAGTAGAGGGAACATCAGAGGTAATCGCAGTCGCCACCTAAAAATACCGCGACATAGATCCGCAATGTTTAGAGGCAGCTTTCGATATGCAGCAACCAAATGCTGGAATAACATCCCACCACCAATTAGGAACGCACAAACGAAATTGTCGTTTAGATTTAAAATCAGACTTTTTCTTATGGAAATCCAAAAAAAGATAGCTTAGAAAATCAAGCACAACTCCCCTAAGAAAAAACTAGGTTATATTATATGTTCAGTTTACGATTTTATGTAAAAATCGCGGTTGCCGCATTATTGATTGTTAATTATACACTTCTCACATACTATTCAATTTTATTTATGCCTTTGTTACATTAAGAAATTCGCTGGAAATGATTAATATTCAATTTTATTTACGCCTTCGTTACATTAAGAATTTCACTCTCGCCTCTGCCACTGACCGACGCGTTAACACACACACGGGTTCCTGCAGAATACCAGCGCTGGTCATCCCAATGGGGGTGTCAGCTTATGCTGAGCAGCTGACCCTATCGACTCAGCATTGCAACGCTCACATTTTCTGTACATAGTTTTTATTTTTTGTTGAATGTTATAGTTTTTCTTCCTTTTTTTTATTTTTCGCTAATATTAATTATACTTGTTGTTTTCTACATATTATGTACATGTTGATTGTTTATTTTTTGCCAGTGTTGTTTGTTGAGCTGATTAAATGGTTTTATTATTATTATTATTATTATTATTATTATATTTTCTCTTCAAATATAAACAGTTTATTTGATTATGATGTTTTGCAAATTAAAACACTTCCCAAAATTGATTTACAAGGATTTCCAAAAACCCGGCCCTTATTAGATACAATTACCTTAGTATAGTTGTAGCAAGAATGGGTCGGCTCGACCGGGGAAGGATCACGCTCTCACAGAATACCAGCGTAGTCCTCACGGCTGACAACGCATCTGCATTTTAATTTGCAAACGAAGATAGATGTAAATGTCTATGGGCCACAGCAACCACTTACCATCAGGTGGACTGTGTGCTCGCTTGTCACCCTTATTCTTTAAAAAATCACTGATAACAATCTTATAATTGAGTATATTATAGTATATTATGTGTACAAATAGGTGACTTTATCGATAAGCGATCTCATCTAGTTAATATGTTGTGAATATTAACTTATTATATTATATATTATATACTTTTTAAGTGGCGAAGCTTGCGAAGACACTTATTGATTTCACGATGTCCGTCCGTCTGTCCGTCTGTCCAATGATTATCTCGAGAACGGTTTCGAATTTTCAAATTCTGTTTTCAGCAATCGATTACTGATCACCCAGGCATCTGAACCTCCTATTTTGAAACTGATTGCTCAACGGCAACCGTTAGAAACCGCTACAAAGCTGATTGCTTCGCCACTTTGCTATGCTGTTAGCTTGCTAGGTTTATTTATTTAATCAATCTGGAAGTGTGCATATATATATAAACAATGACATTGGAAATGATTAATGATTGTTGGAAATGGAGCGTAAGTAAAACTTACCTAACTCTTCGAAGAAAATCCATCTTTATTAGCGCTATATTAATATCTACTGAGAGTTTCTTTGATCAAATAAAGTTGCTCGTATTTTCACTTGGCAATTTTATCAGTTACATAAACATTCAATAAAATTAATTTATATGTAGAAACTACAATAATGTGACAGTTATTTTTCTTTTAAGATTTGTCAATGTAAAGTAATTTTGCTCTCTTTCGTTTTTTTATTCTTTAATTTTTTTTCCTTATGTAATCATGCATGAAGCATGAGGTAACTTACATTTATCTACTGGTACACGGTGGACCGCTAGAAGGGCAACATTTTTCTAATAATATCTTTAATAACTACTTCTGAACCCGCCTTACAGTTGTAGCAGCTATTGCAAATAGTTTAAGGAAGAAAACAAGAGTTTACAGCCATCGCGTTTTGCCAGTGAGGAATATGGATCTAAGACGTGCAATTTTAGAGCTCGGTGTTTTCCTGCATGATATACCTCATAATAAAGATACCCGCAACTGAACCAAAATAACCTACATAGTTAAAACGGATCATTATGAAAAAGTTGTTACGTTTTGGTCTAGGGAAGAAAGATTTTCGATTAACGGCCATTTACATTTCATTCATTTACATTCATTTCATTACATTCTTACGTGGTAGAGCCACGCCGCAGCTATATTAGTAGTATAGGTGTAGTACGAATGGTTCGGCTCGACCGGGGAAAGACCATACTCTCACAGAATACCAGCGTAAAATAGCAGCTTAACACTGTTGATTCTCGTATGGTGAGTGTAAAGAACCGGAGACCCTTTTTACTGGAAATGATCATTCCATCTCAGTCCTCACGGGTGACAATACATCTGCATTTTGATTCTTTATTGAGGATAGATGTCGATGTCTATGGGTCACAGCAACTACTTACCATCAGGTGGACTGTGTGCTTCTTTGTCACCCTATCTTATAAAAAAAATCTAAGCGAAATGTATTGCGGCCTGCACTATATGGAGTGACGTCGATGAATCCGGGTGGCTCAGGACCGTGTTTTGTGGCATTCATTGGGGAAAGCTTATGCTCGTTAGTGGACTTGTGAAGAGCTGTGATGATGATATTAATAACCAATCGTTAGTTATGAAAAGTGAAGTAAATGCACGTTCCTTAATATACCTCCATTAGAAGGTAATTTATAAGAATACATAAAAGAGCAAATATTATTAGTAATTAGAAACATAACCGCGAGATGGCTTTTAAAATCGCTTCTCGGCTGTTTGGCTAAGTGAGATTTACTTAAGGTACTAGTAAAATTGGGTACAAGGAAAGAATTTAAGATAGAAGCAGGGGATTTAAGAAATTGGGAATAAATCTAAATTGAATGACGGGCTCTGTATGGTGAATTTATTGGATTATATCCCATCAAAATTAATTAAATGATGGGAATTCTTTAAAAACTTAAGTTCTAACTTAAGCATTCCGCGTCAACTGAATGACGGTATGAAATCAACGCAAAGTGGGTTCTCTACACACGCGCAGCGATTATAGAACGAATTATCTTCTAAGGAACAAGTCAAATATATCTTAAAATATATCAATTTATCCCTACTTTTGTTCATTTTGTAAATATTGATAATAATAGTATTAAAATTTTAACAAAAATAATGTTGAGATAACAAAACGAGTTTTGATTCTGACATACTGTGTGTGGTATAAAGCCACTAGAAATTGCCTTTTACGTTGAGCGTAAAATGGGTGTAAGTCAAAATTGGCAATTTATTCGTACGAGCTACGCCGGTGTCCGGCTCGTCCAGACTAGATAATGTCCGTTTCACCCGAAATAACTCATATAAATTGAGTTTAGCTACCACCCGAACGTACTATTGGTACACAGTTTCCCTTCTGTTTTTATTTCCGAAGCTAGTCACAACTTCATAATACAGTTTTTATTACGATCTTTCATATTATTTTGATATCTACGCAGTCAGTAGTTTTTGTTTTAAATTTACAACACTATTACTTATTACCGTAAACGTTTTAAAGGCAAATTCAGTAAAAGATTAAGTGATACAAAAAATTGAATGTTTCAATATCACAATTTTCTAAATTGGATAAAATTAAGCGCACACTTTTTGACGTGGTAGAGCAATGCTTCAACTATATTAGTAGTATAGTTGTAGCACGAATGGGTCGGCTCGACCGGGGAAGGACCACGCTCTCACAGAATACCATCGTCAAATAGCAGCTTAATGTTGCTGTGTTTCGTATGGTGAGTGTAGAGAACCGGAGACCCTTTTTACTGGAAAAGAGGCATTCCATCTTAGTCCTCACGGGTGACAACGCATCTGCATTTTGATTAGTAATCGAGGATAGATGAAAATGTGTATGGGCGACAGCAACCACTTACCATCAGGTGGTCTGTGTACTCGTTTGTCACCCTTATCCTATAAAAAATCACTGGTTCTAGTAAAATAACACTAGTAAAAAATAATATAGTTATTTCCTAAGGTGTGTTTTAATCAAATTTGAAATAAACTAAATCATAATTTTTTTTTCAAATTAAATTAAATTAATGTTTTCACATAATATGTGATAGTACGGCTCTTAAATTTGCTCTGGTAAATAGAATTTTGTGTTGTATACAACATTCCTAAAGTAATAATTACATTACCACATAACTTACTGATCTGAAAATATATATCTCTTAAGATATATAAGAATATATTTTTGGGTGTGACCTCGATATATGATAGATTTGTTTGCTCAAAAGTCATTTACTTACGACGGTGTATTTTCAACCGAATTGAAGAAAAGAGAAGGTTCTCAATTCGATTGTGTTTTATGTGTTTTAAGTTACCTCGGAACTTTTTTCTAGGTGAACCGAATTTGATGATACTTTTTTTATTTGAAGTCTGGTACTTCTCATGTTGTCCAATATAAATTTAATCAAGTTCTGACCAGTAGTTTTTGATTTATCTTCAGTGATACGTATTTAATTGACTTCAACTACATTGATGATGTTCTCATTTTATTTATATTAATTAAAGTCGGTTGCACAAAGCTTTTAATTTTATCACTTTATTTTTATAAGTTATACGGCGACAAACGGGCACACAGTCCACCTGATGGTAAGTGGTTGCTGTGGCCCATAGACATCTACATTTGTCCTCGTTTGCGAATCAAAATGTAGATGCGTTACCACCCGTCAGGACTAAGATGGAATGCCTCGTTTCCAGTAAAAAAGGTCTCCGGTTCTCTACACTCACCATACGAAACACAGCAGTGTTAATCTGTTATTTTACGCTGGTATTCTGTGAGAGCGTGGTCCTTCCCCGGTCGAGCCGACCCATTCGTGCTACAACTATACTACATATACTAATATAGATACAGCATGGCTCTACCACGTAAAATTTGTTTCAAGATAAGATTTTACTCATGCAAAAAGCGTCGAACACGCATATCACATACTCACCACATCATACTTATAGATACAGATATACTTACTACTAGCTGTTCCCCGCGATTTCGCCCGCGTGTTATTTGGAGTTTTAATTTTTTTGCGCGGAACCCTAATAATTTTTCCAAAATAAAATAGCGTAAGTTACTCCTTGTGACATCAGATATTTTCCAGTGAAAATCCCACCAAAATCGGTCCAGCTGTTTCGGAGATTCGCCGGAACAAACAGACAGACAGACAGACAGACCGACAGACAGACAAAAAATTTAAATATTGTATTTTTGTTATTAGTACCGTGTATACCATTTAGTAAAAAGCTGTAATTTTGACATTACAAACACACTTCAATTTTATTTATTTGTATAGATTTGCCACGTGATCGGCGGTGAAGGAAACCTGCATGTCAGAGAAATAAAAAAAGAAAAGAAGTTTTCACTTCAAAAATGACGATTGACTTATAAAATAACTTCGCACGTGTGACAAAATAAAGTTATTAATTAATCAATCGATTAGAAAGCTACGGAGAGACTATTCTCGCACTTTCACTACGTGCGACAGCTCATAAGAACAATATGTAGCATTAGGTTCACCATATTATACATGAAACTGATGTAAGTACAGGAAGGTTGTCTCATACTGGAAAGCAGAGTCTATTACTAAATGGAATAGAGACTTGATATTATCAAACAGAAATGAACGAATAATGGAAATGGCTATATACTTTGGAGAAATAGATATGCACAGTAGAGCCAGAGTAACCGACGTAACTCAACGGATCAGCAAGCTAGAGTGGCAATGGGCTGGTCTCAAGGATCTGACAACCGTTACGGTTATCATTACAGCCTATTAAAGTCCACTGGTGAACATAGACATACCCTCATAGGGAGGTATTTGCTAACCGCAGTTTTTTATTTTTAGTCGTTATTAGGGAGACGCTGCTGCCCATCTGATTTGTTTCCACTGTCGCCTCCCACGACACCCACAGCATGATATGGGGTAGTGGATATTCTTACACCGCCACTACATGGAGGCTGACACACGGTTGGCAAGAAAGCAGTCTCGTACCGGTGAGCGAAGTGTAGCATATAGTGATATGGAGTGATGTGAGTGATCCTGATAAGATAGTTGATAGGTGCAGGTGGCTGAAGACCGTGGCATTCCTTATTTGCTCTTTGATATATGTACGAACTGTTTTCACGACATTCGCCAATATTAGCGGAACTCCGATCATAGGTTACTATCATAGGTAATGATCATACGTAATTTATATACTAAACATCACTGTTTTATTAAGTGGCGAAGCTTGCGAAGTCACTTATTGATTTCACGATGTCTGTCCGTCTGTCCGTCTGTCCGTCCATCTGTCCGTCTGTCCCACGATTATCTCGAGAACGGTTTCGAATTTTCAAATTCTGTTTTCAGCAATCGATTACTGATCACCCAGGCATCTGAACCTCTTATTTTGTTTTTTTTTTCCGTTAGAAACCGCTACAAAGCTGATTGCTTCGCCACTGCTATGCTGTTAGCTTGCTAAGTTTATTTATACTGATAATAAATTTATCAACATCTAAAGCAAAACAAGAACGCCATATTTTTACTCAAAAATTAAAAGGAAAATATAACGATGTATTTTGGTAATATTATTGTTCAGAAACTTCGCAACAATAGATTATTGGTAACTGAAAACCACCCGAATGGATATCTGGGGAGAAAGGAGATAACAAGGCACCTTGAAAAATAACAAGCTCACCCAGACGTAAGTAGCACACCTCCATCGTTTATTTATCGACAGATCGACACAATAAAAAAAAAAACAGTTTATTCGTACTCATATTTTTTGCAATCATAAGTTCTTTTGTCGAACAATAAATAATCATTAATATGCGATGTCTCAACATTTTTAATGTGTTGACGGGGTAAAGAGAACCCATCGCCCCATTTTCGTCCAGCCAAAAATGTCAGTAATGGTTAAATAATAAGTGGACTTAATAATTTTTTTATAGAATAAGGATTAAGGAGCCCTGAGAAATAAAATAGAATGCCTCGTTTCCAGTAAAAAGGGTTGCTGGTTCTCTATACTCACAATACGAAACATCAGCCTCAAGCTACTAGTTTATGCTAGTAATCTGTGAGAGCGTGGTCTCACCTCGGTCGAGCCGACCATTCGTGCCACAACTAATATAGCTGCAGCATGTCTCAACCGCGGAAGGGCCATGCTGTCAGAATACTAGCGTTAAATAGGTTCTTACTGCTGCTGTGTTTCGTATGGTGAGTATAGAGTACCGGAGACTGTTTTTACAGGAAAAGAGGCATTACATCTTAGTCCTCAGGGATTTTAAATTGTTCAAATGTACTTTTTGTTTGTTTTAATTAAAGGGGAGAAATAGTTAATTTGCTGTATTTAATATATCTATACAAATACATAAAATTGGACTGTCTGTTTGTAATGTCAAAATAACAGCTTTTAACTAAGTGCATATTAAAGTATTTACGATACTTATAACAAAAACACAATTTTTAAAATTTTTGTCTGTCTTCCTGTTTGTTCCGGCTAATCTCCAAAACGGCTGGACCCATTTTGATGGGATTTTCACCGGCAGATAGCTGATATTATAAGGTATAACTTAGGCTACTTTTATTTTAGAAAAAAAGGGTCCGCGCAAAGAAAATAAATTATAACCCATTAAATCCATTCGTAATAAATTCCACACGGGCGAAGTAGCGGGAAACAGTACAGAACATAACTAGTACTCAATAAAATGATATACCTATATCAAAATAACTTAATTTTTATACGCGAATCCTTGTAAATTAATTTTCTCATCTCTTATGTTATAAATTTTCGCAAAATAACGACTAGATGTATTAATACAATCAGTATTACTACTTTTATAACTATTTTGTTGTTGATTGATGTTAGATGTTATAAGGAGTAACTTTTATTTCAGAAAAAGAATTAGGGTACCGCGCACAAAAATTAAAAACATAAATTACACGCGGGCGAAGTCACGGAGAACAACTTGTTAAAATATAAAGTTACTCAATGTTTAAATGAGTTTAACCATATAAATAAAATCCACCTCCCATCCAAAGGTGAAAAATTATACGGTTGACTAATATAACAATCGTCATAGTACTTCTTTATATTTATCTTCTTCATCAGCCTGTAAAATTCTACTACTGAACATGGCAAGTCCCTAAAACGGGGAGACTGCCTTAATTGCCACGCTCACCAGGCGAATTTGGTGATCGCAAGACTGATCTGAGTATTTTCATTTAGTGTAAACGTTACATCCTATTAAAGCCCATTGCTGAACATGACCTCCCTATTTAGCCTCATAGAGGATATTTTCCATAGTTGCCGCGCTTGGCATGCGGGTTGGCAAGCGCAGTTTTTTATTTTTAGTCGTTATTAGGAAGACGCTGCTGCCCATCTCTCGATATGTTTCCCTCTGTCGCCTCTTACGACACCCACGGAATGATGTATAATCGTGGATGTTCTTACACCGCCACTACACGGTAAGTTTGGCGTAAGTAAGATGGTTATATACTGCTGCCAAACGAAGTCAAGAGATCTTTCTGGCATTGACAACAGTTGCCTCAACACCCACGCTACGAAATGGAATTATGGATTCTCTTGCAACGCTACGACGTGGTAACATTATTGTTTAATTTATGCTAATTGCTTTTTGCTTTCCGTTAGTATTAAAGAACGGTCGGTTTTTTAACAATATCTCATACTGTTTTACGATTTATTCTGACTATGGGACATAATTTGTAACTTAAAATATGCCAAAAAGAAGCACCACAACAAATTCAATTTAATATCTCGGAATAATAAAATGTAGTAGGTTTACAATTAATTTCTTTATTTTTTTGAAAGCTAATTCGGGTGAGTTTAAATGTACTATAAAATTACTCTCGAATAACCATAAAAAAACTGGCCAAGTGCGAGTCGGACTCGCGCACCGAGGGATCCGAACAAATCCATAGGTTTATAAGTTTAAAATTATTAAAAATATTTTTATTATATGATGTAACTAAAAATGTATGCTTTCCGCAATTTTTCCTTTATCTGTGCTATAATACGTTACTTCGTACCAAATTTTAAGATTCTGAGTTCACGGGAAGTACCCTGTAGGTTTTGATTCCCTTGCGAATGTCGAAAATTTGCGGCATAAACGGCTGTATCTTTTGATTGCGTTGGCTTAGAAGTTTGATTTTTTTACAATAGATTTGAACATTTGATACAGCTTGATACCTCCACGTGTTCCTGAGAAAAAGGGTCTTGACAGACAGACAAACGGACAACAAAGTGATCCTATAAGGGTTCCGTTTTTTTCCTTTTCAGGTACGGAACCCTAAAAATTACGAGACTTAGAATCAGAAGTATTTATTCTAGAATAAATTTTATTCCACTTTTCGGATAAAATTATATCCTAGATGACTCTTCGTATTGCTCTATCTTGTGTTTTTTTCACATGTATAGATTAGCTAATTCAGATCTTAGTATGTTTTTGGTAGCACACTTTAATCATCATAGATTGTGTATTATGCTAGATTAGTGTATTTTAGTTACTATCATAGCGTAATGTCTTATTGAATTTTACTATGGGATAATGCGACTGACATTGAAGCTAAAGCTCAGAGAAAAATTTAAAGAAATAAACATATTAACTTTGACATCGCAAAATATTTATGAAAATGTAATATATGTACATAAAAACATAAATAGCTTTAATAAGAACAAAGATGTTCATACCTTAAACACTAGGAACAAACATAAGCGTGTAATGCCAGTTACTTAGACTCCACAGAATCAGTAATTCATTTACGGGACAATGTATACGCTTTTACAACAAAATCCCAGAACATGGTCAAAGTTTGTCAATAAACAAGCTTAAAAGTTATATTAAATAAAAACTGTAAAAAAAAAAGGGTTATTATAATATCAAGGACTATATGAATGAAAATAACCCCTGGGAATAAGGTGGTCGCCACCATGCTGGTTCTATGAAAATTTATTTAAAAATTGTATAAACAACTTTATTGTTAAATTAAATATGCTTAAAAAAAGTCCCGCTGGGTTTCTTGTTGGTTCTTCCCAGGACAGAGGTATTTTCCGTACCTGTGGTAAATAAAAAAATTACTTTCAATAAGTATTATGTAATAATCAATATTGAATAAAAAATAATTTCATTCCATAACAAATAACAAAACTGGTGTTAATTTATAAGATCTAAAAGAGCTATTTAAATCTGGAAGCTCAATATTCCCATTGTTCCCCAACCAGGGGTTAAAGAACAAAAATACGAAGAGAATACGCCCGCATGTCGGACGGACGTCGCACGTTATATTTGTGGGAATAAAGGACACGTGTTCGTGGTTGCTCTCTCGTGTGAACAAGATGCACGCAGGAAGATGCGATGAACTCTTTGACTATGTTTTATACATTTATGTGTATTATAACCCCACATCCAAAGTAGCTACTACTAAGAATCCTTTCTAATACACAGTAAGTCCTGGGTTCTAATCTCAGTACGAGTCAACATTTGAATAACGACATAATTGTTATTTTAATTGTAATTTTTACTTTTAACCCTACAGTCTAGTCGACCTATGACAGCTTTACCATAGTATTAAGCTTGTTGTAATTAATCTCAACCTGATTATTTATGGGTACTTATCTAATTTTTTTTTATAAGATAACGGTGACAAACGAGCACACAGTCCATCTGATGGTAAGTGGTTGCTGTGGCCCATAAACATCTATCCTCGATTTTGAATCAAAATCCAGATGCGTTGTCACCCGTGAGGACTAAGTTGGAATGCCTCTTTTCCAGTAAAAAGGGTATCCGGTTCTCTACACTCACCATACGAAACATAGCAGCGTTAAGCTGCCATTTTACGGTGGTGTTCTGTGAGAGCGTGGTCCTTCTCCGGTCGAGCCGACCCATTCGTGCTACAACTATACTACTAATATAGCTGCAGCATGACTCTACCACGTATTGTATCTATACGTAAGTTTAAACCAGTACGTGTTACCAGTGGTGACATATGGCTCGAGACGTGGTCCTTCACTGCTGGCCGTATGAAGATGCTCAAGGTCGTTCAGCGAGCTATGGATAGGGCTATGCTCAGGGTTTCTCTACGTGATGGACTTAGAAATAAGAATACCCGCAGTAGAACCAGATTAACCGACGTAGCCCTACAGATCAGTAAGCTATCAGATATGAGCTATACAGAACAGTAATGGGCCGGGCATATATACCTAGCTCGAAGAATTGCCAACCAATGGGGAAGAAAGGTTTTCGTACCGATAGGCGAAGAGTAGGCCAGCCCGGTTGGATGGAATGACAACCTGGTGAGAGATACAGGAAGTCGATGGCTGCAAATGGCTTAAGACTGTACTTTCTCACATTCTTTGGGGGAGGTTTATGTTCGGCAGTGAACTTGCAAATTCACAGGCATTTGCTAGTCCACTGCACATGATCACAGGATCATGATGATAATGAAGGGTTTGAACCTTAACTCTACCCTGATATTAGAAGCGTTATTAATTAAAGTCCCTATTTATGATACATAAAAATGTAGTAAAGTTATTAAGTTAGAATTAAAACACAGAATTTACCTCATAATGCGTGTAAAATTTGTTGCTGATACCACATAATATAATGAACCCAAACACTATAGTTCGCTTACATTTCCCTGTGCCCAATATTACGCCTTTAAATACAGATAAGGGGACACGTGTTACAAAGTTCGTGGAGGCGCGAAACCGTTACGATAAATAGCAACTGATAAATGTCAGTAAGTACGCCCTAAGCGCAAACATCACAGAAATAGAACCTAAAAATGGTTCATAAAACAACGCATAATTTTATCAAGCTGCTGACTTATTAAAGTAAAAGGAAGGGTGACCTTTAAAAGGTCGTTTATTTAAAGTAAATTCACATTTTAGTTTATACCTTTGGAACGTATATTAGATAATTTTACTCGACTCTTCTAGATTGTAACTGTGTATGTATATCAACGTGCCTAGCGATATATCAGCAGACTGGACTATTACGAGGGAATCGCGTGAGGACCGCAACGACTTTTCTGGATTTGAGCTGCGGTTCCGCTTGAGCCGCAAGATTAGCATTTATATATGGAGGATTTGTTCCTTGAGAGAAAGGAATTACGTTTCCATTCATTCAAGTAATTTTTTGATAATAAAGAAGTATTAAAACCAAAAATTATGGACTTTTTTTAAAAATTATTTTATAAAATAAATCAGAGTCTGTTCATCCATCCGTATGTCACGGATCTTTTACTTGTAGACAGAATGAGTTACAGACCTGAAATTTGGATATTTGGTGATGAATTTTGGCCCAAATCCGAGAATTATATGAAAAATTAAATTAACATATTTTGCAGGGTTAGAAGACCTGCATGAAAAAGAGCTGAAATTTTTTTTCTTACCCAAACATATGAGGGTGTCATTGTCTAAATTTCATTAAGTAGAGTAAAAATTTATTTATTATACTTTTTAATTTTGAAAATAAGAAATGGGATGCTGGAGTTTTCTATATTTTAACTAAACGATTTGGTCAATAAATAATGTTTTGCACCTACATATTTTGAAAATATTTAATGTTTCCAAAGTTGTTAGCATTAGGACCATGCAACAGCGGGTGCACAAACAAACGGCAGCGAGCAAACACTCGCAAATAGCGCCTGTGAAACGCTGGACAAAATTTCAATTCAAACCGCAACATCAGCGGGAATTAAATACCGTTGCATTTTATAATGATATAACGTTTGGACAACGTCCACTCATAGCTCTATTTGAATAGCACAAAAAAGAGTTCTATTTGAAATGTAAAGCAGTCGGTCGTATTATTCAGCTTCAATTGAGAGTTATGTCCTTTCTTTTTCAGACGTACCTAATTGCTCCAGTCCTTGTGACATCACATAGAATCTTTTTTATCGTGTTACACAAGATCTTCATTAAATACAGTAAAGTAAATAAATTTATAACTGAAGTGAAACACTTTTGTTACTTGCGTTTTACTTTTCTACCGACTTCCGGGCCGGTACTCAGTTCGACTGTATATTTTTTTTATGTTAGTTACCTCATAACTTTTTACAGGGTGAACTGATTTCGATGATTCTTTTTATATTTGAAAGCTGGTGCTTCACATTTGGTCCCATATAAATTTGATTAAGGTCTGACCAATAGTTTTTGAGTTATTCTTAATAATTTATATTTAAGTCGGTTATACAAAATTTTTAATTTTAAATTATTGCACTTCAATACATTCTTTGAAGTTAACACCTAAGTATTAGCACCTATAAGTGCACTCTGTGCTCGTTTGCCACCCTTATTCTATAAAAAAAACGACGAACGATTTTAGATGTAATTGATCCAGTCCATGTGATGATATCACATAGAATATTATACAACTGGTACTTTTATTGTCACTATAACAATTGTTTTAAAATATTACTTTAGAGCTTTAGATGGCTCCGTGGCGCAGTGGCTTAGTAATGAGTTACTGCGCTGAGGGCCGCGGGTTCGCATCCCGCACGGAACAAGTATTTGTAGGACCTGCAAGTAATTGTTCCGGGTCTGGATGATTATTGTCCTTTTGTAATTTATGTATGTAAACTGTCTCCACGATGCAGGAGAAAATCCTAGTGTGGGAGTAATTTTTTTAAGAAATAGAAAAAAAAGAAAGAAACTAGTTAGTATCAAAAATTAAAAATTTCACAGATTTACCCATGATCACATTACTACATACAGGTAGATACTAAATATGTGATATATTTCTATCTACAACAACTGTGGATACAATTTCAAAACAGCTTAATTAGTATTCGCGTTAATAACACATGTGGTCGAAATCTCGGCAGTCTTTTATCATAATTTGCGTACTGCTGGGCTAAATTTACTGTTCCCGACTAAACTGGCAAGTATAGCGTCCTTGAATGAATGGGGACACTGACAGATGTTGAGGACAGTAAAGTTTCTTAGTAACTCGACATGAAATAAATCCAAGCGCTTTTATAAGGAAATCATTTTAATAAACGTTGATGATACTAATTTTTAATTTATTTTTGTAACTTATTAAATTGATCTATCAACTTTTCAAATTAAGCTGAAAACAAATAATCTAGTAAACTTCATGGCTGAAATTTTTTGTGAAAAAAGAATAGATATCTCGTTCCGCTGCTGTACTAAATATTGTGATATAGTGTTAAGTTACCAGTACGTGGACAGTGTGCTCGTTTTATACTCACACTTGCATAAAAAGTTAAGTTAAATTGATACAAATGGCATACAAGGAATCTAGCAGTTTCTTTAACTTATGTACGTATATGTAATATTATATAATGTGCACACTATGTGTCTTTTTGAGCTGATTTCAACCCTATGATGATAACAATAGATCTTATTATATCAAGTTTAAACGATAAACGTTTCCATTGCATGTTTGAAAAGATGAAATTGCATTGTAGCACTTGCAACTTTGTCGCTATCGCCGTACGTTCCCTCGCAGTGTAATTGACTTTAACTTGTAACTAACGGAATAAGCGTAATTTAAACTGACATAAGAAAATACAGACTATAGTTATATCAATCTGAATAGTCACAGTCTACCTGATCTTAGGAATGATTGTATTCATTGCTTTCAACTGCCAATGCGCGGTGTCGATGACCGATAGTGAACGGACCTAGCAGTTGTGCTAACGCTGGCTTGTTTGCGGTGTTTTGCTTATCACTTACCATAGATCTGACTTGAACGAGGAAACACCGGTCGCGTTATCGATTTGACAGAAATGCGACTTTGAATATTGATAACAGAAAGTTTGAAAGTTTACCACGTGTCGCACGACAGTGTCGGAATCGCTCGCAACGCGTCTTCTTATATATTATATACAGAAGAAAGCATTTGCCAATTAAACTTAGAATGATTTAATTGATATTATCATAATAAATTTATCATATTAAAAATTTTCTTTAAACAAATAATAAAAACTACCTTCTAAGACTAAAAATAATAAATTAGTTCTACATTCTGAAGACGCCGTTAAGACATAATGTACGACTATAGAATGTTAAATGATTTTATTTTTTAAGTTCTTAGAAGTCGGATTTTAATTTTCATTAAAAGTTAAATGTTTTATCCTTTTTAGTGCACTACATAATATCTCAATATTAATATCGTCCAAATAATTATTTTAAAAACTTCATCTTCTATTTCGCCAACCCTAGGAGTAGATCTATTTCCCCATTTTTATACGGGAACATCTAAGAAGTACATTATTACTAAAAAAAAGGATCATCAAATTCGGTCTACAATAAACCAAGATATCGCCTATCAAAAATACACAAAAAAAAACATCCAGTCGAATTGTAAACCTCACTTTTTTAAAGTCAGAAAAAAACATCTAGATACCTCTCTCAAATTGATGATATAAGTACTTACAATATGTTATATAGTCAACATCTGTACAACAAGTACCCAGCAACTGAATCAACAAACTGCAATTTAAAAATTGATCCGCTGCCCTCAAAGCGCAGAGCATTGAACTTCAATAGTTCATGCTTGACCATCTATTAAGTTAATGTTTGTTTTATTTTACGGGCACCTACACGGGATATTAGAGCGACGCCTACGGATAATACGATGAAGGCGTTAAAGTTTTGAATGTACTAAAACGACACTTTCTGTAAAAATGAGTGAACAAATCTCAAGATCCTGATATGAATGGCCAGATTATGCGGTTCATCGCTCATAAATTGAAATTATGTTTTCAAAATAACCGTGATGAGATTTTACATTACAACATTAACATTTAAATTGGTCAAATATACATAATGTAATAGTAGTCTTATTTTTTATTTAAAGGGATTAAGAAAGGTCTCGTAAACTTAACTCCAAATATCTGAGGCGGCATAAAATGTTGTACCGTGTAGTGGCGGTGTATGAATATCCACTACCGTTGTTGTTCTACTATTGTTCCGTAGGTGTCCTAAGAGGCGACAGAGGGAAATTTGAACAGGTGATGGGCAGCAGCATCTTCCCGATAACAACTCTAAATAATAAAAAAATAAAATATATTGGTAAATCCAATTGAGCATGCCTTCGCATTAAAAATAACTTATAGCATGATTATACGGATTTTTTTAAAGTAGTTTAAATACATTTCGACAGCACTATCGGCTTCAACACCCTCGAAAACCATGAAAATGACATCTATGATGAAAAAATTGGTACCTACTTCAGTCGCCATTTTGGATTTACATTTCGACAGCACTATCGGCTTCAACACCCTCGAAACCCATGAAAATGACACCCATGATGAAAAAATTTATACCTATTGCAGCCGCCACCTTGGATTTACATTTCCACGCCACTATCGGCTTCAGCACCCTCGAAAACCATGAAAATGACACCCATGATGAATAATTGATATCTATTGCAGCCGCCATATTGGATTTACATTTCGACAGCACTATCGGCTTCAACACCCTCGAAACCCATGAAAATGACATCCATGATGAAAAAATTTATACCTGTTGCAGCCGCCACCATGGATTTACATTTTGACAGCACTATCGGCTTCAACACCCTCGAAACCCATTAAAATGACACCCATGATGAAAAAATTTATAACTATTGCAGCCGCCACTTTGGATTTACATTTCAACAGCACTATCGGCTTCAACACCCTTGAAAACCATGAAAATAACACCCATGATGAAAAAATTGGTACCTACTTCAGCCGCCATCTTGGATTTACATTTCCACAGCACTATCGGCTTCAACACCCTCGAAAACCATGAAAATGACACCCATGATGAAAAATTTATATCTATTGCAGCCGCCATCTTGGATTTACATTTCGACAGCACTATCGGATTCAACACCCTTCAAAACCATGAAAATGACACCCATGACGAAAAAATTGGTACCTACTTCAGCCGCCATCTTGGATTTATATTTCGACAGCACTGTCGGCTTCAACACCCTCGAAACCCATGAAAATTACACCCATGATGAAAAAATTGATAACCCTTGCAGCCGCCACCTTAGATTTACATTTCGACTCACTATCGGCTTCAGCACCCTCGAAAACCATGAAAATGACACCCAAGATGAAAAAATTGATATCTATTGCAGCCGCCATCTTGGATTTACATTTCGACAGCACTATCGTCTTCGACACCCTCGAAAACCATGAAAATGACGCCCATGATGAAAAAATTGGTACCTACTTCAGCCGCCATCTTGGATTTACATTTCGATTCTATTATTTATTCTGTGTTTTTAAAATATTGTTATAAAAAAATCTCTTATTATTATTATAATCAAGTATTTAAGAAATTTGGTTATTCGAATATTGTGTATTTGTACAGCGATCTTTTTGAGCCGCTTCAAACAACCGAAATAATGTCCACTCACGACGGCGACTAACGGCGAACTGATATATACAGTAATCTATGACGAGTTAGTGAGTAACATACTCTGTGGCTGTAGCCTAGCCCATTTACAGAAATAATTTTATACGAGGCTACCAAATCAACGAAAATTTCGCCATTTTCGAGACGAATAAAATTAATTATAGCTAAACAAAACAAAATTACACTGCCATTTACATTCAATGGCTTCCCACATGATAGATGAAGAGATTAAAAAATAGATCGAGTTAAACAATTGATATTTTCAAAAGTTATAGTGTTTACAAGCCTTGGGGACATGATAAATCCACACCATAAGCCTCTAAAACCCCTTTTTTAATTAAAAAATTGCAATTAATCGATTTAAAAAAATATATAAATAAGAACAACAATCATTTATCTTTCTAACAATATGCTTTTTATATCATTTATATGTATAATATGATTGCTGGATACGATTTCATGCCACAAAACGTTGGAATTTTGATTTTGAGGCGTTAGTAGAACATACCCACGCGCTTTGCGCTCGGCATGCAAAACTGCGGTCGACAACTCGACAAGCGTGTGGTGATGGCAGTGGACTTTTATAGGCTGTAATGGATGGAAGAAAATGTTGAATATTACAAAGTGTACATTTGCAATTATGGATTGTACTTCGACTTAGCGAGATTGTTTTACCGGTTACAACCATAATGACATCCTTCGGGTACTGATTAATGTTAGAACTGCGCAGGAGATATTATACTGCCTCAGCGTTCACTGGTGGTACTCTTTGAATAAAACTATTTTTTACGGATTTTATCGCGTTTAATTTACTATTTTAATTACCGACGTTTCGGGTGCTTTGCAGCAACCCATGGTCACGGGGGTACTGAGATGTTTGACGTCCCGATGTCACAGTTAGCCCGGCTACGTTCAGTTTTTTAATATTCATTTTTGGTACGATATATGCATAATGAACTTACAGTATCTTGAAGTCTTGCAGTGGTAGGCTTGACAACGTTGTGGCAGAGATCAACTTCCCAGAGCGTCGGTGCGGAAGTCTGCAGTCTGTGCAGTCTGTACTTGGTTATATAAAATTCAGACTTTTATCCAGATTTATCAAGATAGCTATGAAATATATTTAACAAAAATATTATACCAATTGTAAACACTTAACATAAAATATAAACTTAATTATAAGTTGCTTGCAAATATGTAATGGCTATAAACTTGCTTTCAAAAATTAAAAAGTAATTGTACACTTACTTTTGTTACTCTCAATTTTGCAAGAAGATTGTGCATATCACGGTAAATAATAGATCATCTATGATAGATAGCTCACAGAATCCACTTAGCATTAAAATGGACTGTATACTTATTTATCACCGTTATTTCATAAACAATAAACTGTTTCAATAAGCCAGTATTTCAACATAACTTCTAAAATCGTCTTGCCTTCTAGTCATAGGCTAATCCATCCATCTAGTGATAGTAAAAAAAATATTATCATCTTGTCGTATCCTGTAGATGGACTTATTCTCTTATTATATTTAAATTAATACTTATAGCTTGGTGTAAGGGAGAACTTTAGACAATTATTTCTTGTTATATGCCTTCCACAGTCAGCGTGATTATGTTTAACAATTGGTGGCGGCTTGTTAACGATTTGTTTGTGATCAAAGGGTACTATTGTAGCTTATATAAATATCCATTTATTTTACTGAATAAAATATAGATATTCAAATATTTGTGCTAACGGTTGTCTGATGAAATATCAATTTCAGAGTAATCAATCACATTTACAGTGACAGATGATTGCTTTGAAGCGCGGCGCGATAATTTGCTCTCTTCTATGCCTATCGTTGTCACGAGAGAAGATAATCCTTTGTTGTCAACTACCCTCGTTAAGCACGCAACGTTAGCTTCGTTAATAAACACAAATGCAAGAAAAATATAAATTCACATTATGTAATTACAGTTGCTTAGATAGATATGTGGGCCACCCAAATCAACTTCAGCTTACTCTTCAGCTAGGCTGTCAGTTCCTCTTGTTATTCGGCGGATATCTTCGTTACAGATTTAATCCAGCAGAGAAATTCCGAGCATCGCTATTTTCGTCGCACACTGAGTGACTTTGACCTTCCCCGTACGGCAAACGGTGGAAGACCAAATTTGAAATACGTAGTCATCACTGGCAACACGCAGTGGTTGTATACTTGGTACTGAGTAATATCGGACAAGAAGATATGTAGCAGTTTCCCGAACTTCCCTGACTTATCCCGCCGAGTTGGATAAGTCGGTTGACCTTTTTGTGAAAAATAGACTTACCTAATCGGGCATATACTATAATAGCTCGAATAACGAACAAACAATGGGGAAGAAAGGTTCTAGAGTGGCAACCTCATACTGGCAAGCGCAGTGTTTGGCAATTCCCCAACTAATTATATATCCATAAATATGAAAATTAATAATACACTATAGTATTAGATTCTGTGCCACTTATACATTCTTTCCAATAATCTTCTGGCTCTCCTTGTTAAAGAATGTCATAACCATCCGCGTGGTGTCTACATGCGATAAATCGTCGCCCCATATTGTTCTGTTAAAAACCAGAACAAAAATGGCATTATACCTTCTCTTACCCAGACCGGCGATGTGCAGTAGTGACTAGGCGCATGCCGTTTGGTAGCAAGCATGACAATTTTAGTAAAACCTTCCAACTGCGGCAGAGAATTTTCTTTATTATATATTGATTGAAAGGTAAGACGACGAAGAAAAAGAAAATGATATCATTATTATAGCAAATTTCTAATTGATAATTACAGGTTTTCTGTGTGTTGACGGACTAAAATAATCTGGGTAAGGTCATAAAAAATTGTACTATTTAAAAGCTTTGAGGTGACCCCATGTTTGATTGTGAATACCATGCGCTAACAAATAGTATGATAATATTATTATTTAATAATACATTGGTAATCATGCTTAGAATAATGTAGAAATAACCAGAATATTCGAGAAGCTTAAACATAAAAAATAAAAAAATATTTTTGAATCAACAAAATAAAGCTGCATACAAAAAATTATTTGTCTCCTATCAACCTAGAGGACGAAAAAATTTAATCAAAAATAATAATATAGCATTATGGTTTTAAAATTATAGTTTACTTTTAAATCACTATAGATGCCGTGTGATAATGTCTAAATTATTGCAATAATACAATGCTAGTGGGGAAAAAGCCTATTCTAATTTGTGTCTCCAAAAGTTTTCCAGTGTGTTATTCCGATTCGATATGAGGTAGATTTTTTGTTTTCAACAGTAGACTACATTATTTAGTTAATTTTGATGTGGTAATACCATAGTCTTACTGTCAAAAGTCAGTTTTGACATATTTTTTTGATTTGTGGTCGCGACCGTAAACAATTGTAAATTCCATAATTTAGTGCACAAATTTCGGGCAGTGTGTCTGTGAATTCTACGTGGTAAGTACAAAGATATTGTTTACTAGGTCAAGTTTTAATAAAAGAAATCACGCATGATGTGACTGTTATTCATTTTTGAGTTTTGAATTTTCTAGTGTGTTTGTTCCAGTTCGTTATGTGTGTTATGGTGTTTGTTATGTCACACACTGGAATGTTATAAAGGAGACTGTTAACATAACTTAACCGACCACGGCGAAATAAAAAAATAGTAATGTTATTCTGATGTACCTACATGACAGTGTTTATCAAAACACCTCGTCAACCCAACTACCAATAAAACACATAAAAGCTTTTTTTTTAAATCATTACCTATTAAATTAATACTATTTTATAGTGCGCCTATGTATTGATTATATTTAAAAAAACGCATTTTATAGTGAAAGTTCTTGTTATATACGGCTCTGTGCGAACGCGAGTAGTGTCAAATGGGATAGCTCTCATAATAAAAAAAAACCGTAAACAAAACTCCGTGACACGTGTTAATAATTACAGTACCTGTACTAATTGTTGATTTATAAATACATAATTATTCAGTACCTACTTTAATTAGTACTTACCTACTCTTTTTTATTGTAAGCACATTATTTTGTTAAAGGCTTTAATTCTATTGAATTGTGTTATTTTGGTGTTTAGTTTCGCAAACACGAAACCTGCAAGCTGTAAAATGTCTATGCATAGTCTAAGATTAATTTTTCATTATTGAATTTTAATTTCATGAAAATAAATAATTCATAACATTTTAAATGGATTTTATTTGAACGTATTTCCAAGTGAACATTGACCTTTACATTATCCAGTGTTTTCTTGTGTTATCGTGTGTTATATCTTCCAGTGCGTTATAATACATTTTTTGACGACCTTACCCATCTATCTCATCATATTTGCCAAAAAGATCTCATGTATTTCAATTAATGGTGGTATAATCATTTCGATAATGTCAGGCGTAAAATAACCAAGCGGGAGCAGACTCAAAAGTACGGACTGGTGAGGAATAATGTGAATTTCTAAAATACTTTTAACAGCAACTTTATATTAAAAAAAAACTGCTGTAGACGTTGGCGTACATAAGCTGTTATAATATGGAAATTATTTTATTCTTTTAATTCTTTAAATCGGCCTTATTTTTTACTATTAAGTAGTTAAATTTATTGACACATGTCAGTCGATTAAGAAATATCACAAGCTCAAGGTAACAACTAGTATGGTATCTAAATGTCTTAGTAGTTGTATTAAAAATGTAATTCCCTATTTTTCCCTCCTTATGGCAGTTGTGGTAGGACGGAAGTTTTTCTCCAAATTTATACAGGACAACCTCTGAAGAATATAGCCTAAAAATGGCAGTAACAGAAAACATGCAGTCAAATTGAGAGTTTCCTCCTATTTGTAATTCGGCTAATTAGACCGCGTTAACATTTTTTAAAGAACAAGAGTGACAAACTGACAAAAGAACACAGTCCACCTGATAGTAAGTGGTTGCTGTGGCCCATGGACATCTACATATATCCTCGATCACGAATCAAAATGCAGATGCGGAGAAGGTATATTTGCACCTGTGAAGACTAAGATGGAATGCCTCATTTCCACTAAAAATGTTCTCCGGTTCTCTTCACTCACCGTACGAAACACCGCAATATTAAGCTGCTATTTCAAGCTGGTGTTCTGTGAGAACGTGGTCCTTCCGCGGACAAGCCGACCCATTCGTGCTACAATGCAGAATGTATCAAGGAATAATATTAAGACTTTTTTTACCGGTTTTCTATTTATGGCGCCATGCATATGTGTTGTTTTATTCCTATATAAATTGTATGCAGATCTAGTATAATTACCGATAAATACCGACTATAAGGAATTCCTATTTAGTATCCAGAGGTAACAACACACCTCGATTACCTTCTATGACTGTATTTGGTTGTTGATGATCGTGGGCTGTATTTGCCACTTACCAAGAGGAATTAAAAAATATTATACGACGAAAGCGAAGATTCACCATTATCAAGTGAGTCAAAGACAATCCTTTTACATTTACTACTTGAATGCTTAAAATGTTGACTGTATGACGAAGAATTTTTCTATTATATTTTACGGGCTATCAAAATAAAAAAAAATATTGTAATGTACCCACGGTAAATATTCTAAATAATGCGTGAACTATTACAGTGAAACCTTTTGTTTCTAATATAACTAGTTCTATACATAGCTTAGAGATAGTTGAATTTCAGTATATAAGCTTCAGTTGTGTGACATATTAAGTACTTCATACGTGGTAAAGCCATGCTGCAGCTATATTATGGATATAGCACGAATGGGTCGGCTCGACCGGGGAAGGACCACGCTCTCACAGAATACCAGCGTAAAATAGCAGCTTAACGCTGCTGTGTGCTCGTATGGTGAGTGTCGAGAACCGGAGACCCTTTTTACTGGAAACGAGGCATTCTATCTTAGTCCTCACGGGTGGCAACGCATCTGCATTTTGATTCGTAATACAATATAGATGTAGATGTCTATGGGTCACAGCAACCGCTTACCATCAGGTGGACTTTGTGCTCGTTTGTCACCCTTATCCTATATAAAAAAAATAGGTGTAGATGTTACTTGTACCTATAAAAGTAAAAGTAAAGCAACAGCATATATACGTCCCAGCTACTGGGCACAGGCTTCCTCTCATTTCTGATAGAGAGTGAGAGTTTTAGTGGTAATCAAGCACTTAAAATTGTATCTATGTTTATCAAAAATAATGAATTTATTTATTTAATATCATCAAAAGCATTGAAATAAGTAAATAAGTATTATAATAAGAATAAAATCTTTTTTACTACCGGCGCTGACAAAATTACGGAAGGGTCTGACTAGTCCGATTGTGATATCGCACTTACGACATGTCCTATTTAGAGCGCCTTAAGTAATCAACTGTATCCAATTCCGCTCATCAGCTCAATTATTGCTCTTAATGCTGGGATTGTTCATGACCGAAATGCGATGCGAAATTTTTTAATTGCTGCTTCGTCAGAAACCGGGCGCGAGAGCGTTGAACGTAATTAATTACTCTTGTTGTCGTGCGGTCCGATCTCGGCGATCGTATTTTCGATATTTTAAATTTATTTTGCCTCCTGAGAAATCTCTGTGTGGTTAATTCATCAGGTCATTTACAACCTCACCAGTTCAATAAAGGGTAAGTTAAGGGTCATAAAGAGCTTAAGGATTGAGGGTAATACCGGCAATTCAACCAAAAAGTAATAAAGTTGCAATTTTGAGGGGTCTTAAATAAAAATAAGATCAACTGAAAATACTTTATTCACTCTTGGTCATAATTATAGTCTTGACATTAGGGAATACTAAGATGTAATGCTTCGTCTCTGTGATATTGAAACCTTTTATTCTTGTCGCTAATAATTCAAAACCGTTTTAATGCCGATATTGTCTGAGAAAGTAGTTTTACCTTGTTTATAACAACTCTTTACCGCGTTAAAGCTATATAATGAACAGTTTCTTCATCATCATCATTACCGCCCTTCAGAAGTTCATTGCTGAACATACGCCTCCCCAAGGAATGCCACTAAGCACGGTCCCGAGCCACCTGCATCTATCGACTTCCATAAGAACATACTTGTGAACAGTTTACTTATTATTATTTATAAAAGTATTTAATATTTTCAATTGACTTAAAAAAGGAGGAGGTACTCAATTCCACTATATGTTTTTTTATGTATGTTACCTCATAACTTTTTTGTCAGTAATCCAATCTCGATTATTTTTTTTTCTGCATACTTCCAAAAACGAGACGGTACTCAATTCGACTGTATGTTTATTTTATGTATGTTACCTCATAACATTTTACTGGGTGAACCGATTTCGATGATTCTTTTTTTATTTGAAAGCTGGTACTTCTCGTGTGGTCCCATATGAATTTGATCAAGGTCAGATCAATAGTTTTGAGTTATTCTTAATCACTTATATTGAAGTCGGCTGTACAAAATTTTTAATTTTAAATTATTTAAAAACTAGTGTTTTCACATGTGCTCTCATATAAATTTGATTTAGGTTTGACCAGTAGTTTTAGAGCTATCCTTAATAACATATATTGAAGTCGGTTGTACATACGCACGGGCGGTCTTCTACTCGTATAGTACAAGATAGAGGAAGGCCACTTATGATTTAATATAAGTAAACACGCGTCGGCTTTCGTGACGTGGGTTTATTTCATAAGCATGTATCTAGAGTTACTTTTGACTATTCCTCAGGAACTAAAAATGTGTAAATTGCATAGTTTTCTGTCAAGATAATTAATTAAATAAAAGAGGCCAATAGATTCTAATTAGTGTCAGGATATCAAAATTCTTTTCTGTGCTTTTTGGATTGCCAACCAATTAATTTCATTAAGGCATTCTTTTCGACGCGGCCGTCGTTCCCGATAACAACTAAAACATTTTTGAAATGCTTTAATCTTTTCTGTTTCTTTTCAAGAGGATCTGGTTAGTGAACGGAATTTTAATTAAAGAGATTTTATTTTAATCAACAGTTTGTTATCTGTATCACAAACAACATAATAAAAGATGATATCCCGGCGCAGATTCATGCATTTTATTTAAATTTGATAAAGTTGGTATTATTGCGTAATTATTATAGTAACTTGATGAAACAATTTTTAAATGAATATATTATTATGCTACTTTGTATTAGTTAAATTATTATCCGTTAGCACATTTCTACTCATGGGTGCCGTAAAAAGCGGCTATAGAAAAGATTAAAAAAAGAACGAGATCTCCAATAGATAGAATAGGAAAATATTTTTTATTCGATATTAATTTGAAAAATAACTTTCTTATGAATACAAAGATTTTTTATGAAAATATTTTTTTTTACTTTTAACAATATAATATGGCGTGGCCATCTTGTATGTGACAGATGTAAATACCTAAACCGCCGACCGGGATCAAGGTCAAAGTTGCGATTCATTTATGCGGCATAATTTAGTAATCCATTTTATGTCAATTCTTTTAAATCCTACCAACAATGCGTGAGGCTTATGTTTAGAAATGGACTGCTAAGAACTGGTAAAAAAGCATAAAGAAGTTGAATATAAACTTTACAGTCGGAGTACCGGTATACGTGCAAAAATACAGATTGTTTGTTTTCGATTCTAGATGTGATTGTTTTTTGTCTCTTTGGGCTGTATACAGTAGGCCTGTATACATTTGATATTGGCGCAAAAAAAATTACGCATCATATCATTGGAATTTAACAGTGGTAGAGCCACGCGGCAGCTTTTGCTGTCTCATGGATGGGCCGGCTCGAACCGGGGTGGTACCACGACCGGGGCCGGGGGCCCTTTTTACTGGAAACGAGGCATTCCATCTCGTCGTCACGGGTGACAACGCATCTGCATTCTGATTCGCAAACGAGGATAGATGTAGATGTCTATGGACCGCAGCAACCACTTACCATCAGGTGGACTGTGTGCTCGTTTGTCACCCTTATCCTATAAAAAAAAATAATCATTATCATCATTACAGCCCATCACAAGTCCACCGCTAAACATAGGTTTTGTTCATAGATTACCCCAAAACACAATCCCGCGCCAATCGGACCTATGTTTCATCAATTCGTCATCTCCATCTATTGAGGATTCCAATACGAGGATGTCACTGGATAATCCTCTTCCCCGTCGTTCGTCAGTACTTGGAAAAATATATTTGACCTATTACCATGTAATGTAAATGCCATTAAATACATTGACAGAATCATAATAATAATAATAATGTCCTCCAGACCGAATTTCGGTCAAAGCAGCCAGCCGCAATGGAGACTAGCCATCGGCACAGGACAGGATTATAGTGCCCAAGTGTATGCGCAAGCACAGGTGCACTCTCTATCCTTTACCCTAATAGTCCGATGGGACGGTAAACCGACACGAACGAAGACAGATCAGGCGGCTTTACGTACTTTCCGAGGCACGGGGTTGAGACACCACCAACTTTCCGACTCCGGGTAGTTACTGAGAATTTCTTGATGGAAATGCTTAATAACTGATTTTTTGGCACGACCCGGGATTCGAACCTCAACCTCAACTTCACAACCTCACGATCAGCAGTCGCACTACTACAACCACTAGACCAACGAGGCAGTCAAATCACAAAATCATAATGCAGATCCGTTATCACACCTGAAGACTAAGATGGAATGCGTCCTTTCCAGTAAAATGGGTCTCCGGTTGTCTACACTCACTTTTCGAAACAGCAGCATTAAGCTAGTAACATAGATTATAATTATCTCAAACTAGTCATCAGGGGGAAGCAAAGGACATCGCAAATAAAAACCGCTGTAGCCAGGCAATAAAAACATCAGATGCAGCATAAATTCTTCGCATATCTAAAACAGGTTTAAAGGCTAATCTAAAATAATTCCCTATCAATTCAAACAAATTATCCTCGAAAGAATATTATAGGAGAGTATGACGCGTTCTTCCCCAAATACCAAAGCCATGCACACAGCTGATTGACGAAATAGTCTCATACAATCTATTGATATTTGAGAAATACATGCAAATCGCTAAATTTAACAGATTAGTTGGATAATGTTGCATTACCAGTGCTGGGCTAATCCGCTCTGCGCTCACCAACTGGTATATTTAGCGTATTGTGTATTTTAGAAAATACCAAAGAAAACTTTTAAGATTTACTACTGACTAGCTGACTCGGCAAATGCTCTTGTTGTTTCTTTTGCAGAAGATGGTGCGATAAGTTTCACTCCGAATTCTCTTAGGACAGAAATAGTGTAAGTATAAACATTTGTAATAACTACCTATCCGGTCCAAATTTTGTTAAGTTAAGTTTTGGCACTAATCCAACAAAATATTGTAATCATGAGTCATATATTAGATATGTGCCGTGTAGTGGCGGTCAAGAATATCCACTACCCCATATCCTCCCGTGGGTGTCGTAAAAGGCGACAAAGGGAAACAGGCAGGAGATGGGCAGCAGCATCTTCCTGGTAACGGCATAAATACAATAAAAAACTGCGGTTGCCAACCCGCTCGCCAAGCGTGGCAACTATGACAATATACCCCCCCATGAGCAATGACAATAATAAACGGCCCCCAGTCCCCGGCGGCCCCGCTATTCCTGGCTACGGTGGCGACCATGGTAACGGCGGGGCAGGGGGTGCTAAGAATCTCCGGTGGAGGTTCGGTTGCCACCTTAGACGACTCGACCTGGCAACGTACAACGCACGCACCCTGAGGACTGACGAGAAGATCGTGGAGCTGGAAGAAGAGATAGACAAGTTGCGCTGGCATATTATAGGATTATCCGAAGTCCGAAGAGAGGGGGAGGACACGGTAATCCTCGAATCCGGCAACTTGCTCTATCACCGGGAGGGCGACCATCTGTCCCAAGGAGGTGTCGGATTTATCGTCCACAAGTCTCTCGTTAACAACGTTGTAAAGATCGGGAGTGTGTCGACGAGGGTTGCGTACCTTATACTCAGAATCACCAAACGGTATTCGCTGAAGGTCATACAGGTTTACGCACCAACCTCGGCACACCCCGATGAGGAGGTGGAGGAAATGTATGAGGATATCTCTAGAGCCATGCATTCCTCCAAAACCCAATATACGGTGTTAATGGGAGACTTCAATGCAAAACTAGGCACAAGAGAGAACGGTGAGCTGAAAGTAGGGAAATTTGGAATAGGGCAACGGAACCCAAGGGGCAGCAGCTGGCCGACTTCATGGAGAAAGAGGGACTCTTTATGATGAACTCTTTCTTCAAGAAGCGGCCCCACAGGAAGTGGACCCGGTCGAGCCCCGACGGTTCGACAAAAAATGAGATTGACTTCATTATGACGACCAGACGACAACTGTTCAGTGATGTCTCAGTGATCGCGAGGGTGAAAACCGGCAGCGATCACCGAATGGTTAGAGGCACACTGAACCTAAATGTTAAGTTGGAGAGGTCTCGTCTGATGAAGTCAACGCTCCGTCCCCCTCGTGCTCTAATCCAAAGTCCCGAAACCTTTCAGCTCGAGTTACAAAACCGTTTTCAGTGCCTAGAAGACTGCAATGAAGTGGACGATATGAATGATAAGCTCGTGGAAACTGTCCATGCGGTCGGAGCTAAGTTCTGCAAGACCCACCGCAGAAGAACACAAAAACTCTCCGATCACACTCTTAATCTCATGGCTGTTAGACGGGAGATGAGGCTACATTCTTCAACAGATTTGACAGCATACAGGCAACTGAACAGACAGATCTCCAAATGCATGCGGCGAGACTTACGCAACTTCAATACAGCTCGTGTTGAAGAAGCGATCGAGCGGAACCAAGGCTCCAAAGTCTTTGCCAGAGATCTGTCTGCCAGAAAGAGCCAACTGTCAAAGCTGAAGACCGAATGTGGCAGCATCGTTTCCGGGGCACCTGAGATTTTGAGTGAGATTGAGAGGTTCTATGGGCAGCTGTACACGTCATCGTTGGAGCCACACGCAAGTGTGAGTAACGATCCAAGAGCGAGTCTTATTCGACACTATTCCGAAGATATCCCGGACGTCAGTCTGAGCGAGATTAGAATGGCTCTCCAGCACCTTAAAAACGGCAAGGCCCTAGGCGAGGATGGAATTACAGCGGAGCTTCTGAAAGCGGGTGGAAGACCGGTACTTGAAGTCCTTCAGAAGCTCTTTAATTCCGTCCTCCATGGTGGCATTACACCGGAGGCGTGGAGCAGAAGTGCGGTGGTCTTGTTCTTCAAGAAAAGTGACAACGCTCTCTTGAAGAACTACAGACCGATTTCCCTTCTGAGCCGCGTCTACGTGCTGTTTTCGAGAGTCATTACGAATCGTCTCGCGCGCAGACTTGACGACTTCCAGCCTCCCGAACAAGCCAGTTTCCGAAAGGGCTTTAGCACCATAGACCACATACATACCCTACGGCAAATTGTACAGAAGTCCGAAGAGTACAATTTGCCACTATGTCTGGCGTATGTGGACTATGAGAAAGCCTTTGATTCCGTCGAAATTTGGGCGGTGCTGCAGTCCCTTCAGCGGTGCCAAGTTGACTGTCGGTATATCGAAGTGCTGAAGTGTTTGTACAGTAGAGCTACGATGGCTATCCGAGTACAGAACCAGAGTACGAAACCTATCCAATTGCAGAGAGGTGTAAGACAGGGTGACGTTATATCCCCGAAACTCTTCACCGCTGCATTGGAAGACGTTTTCAAGCTTCTGGACTGGAAAGGATACGGAATTAACATCAATGGCGAGTACATCACTCACCTTCGATTTTCCGACGATATAGTCCTCATGGCAGAATCGCTGGAGGAGCTAAGCACTATGCTCAATGACCTCAATAGTGTCTCCCAACGGATAGGTCTTAAGATGAACATGGACAAAACAAAGATTATGTTTAATGTCCATGTCACACCTATGCCGGTAGTTGTTGGGAGCACTAAGCTCGAAGTTGTTGACGAGTATGTTTACCTGGGACAAATAGTCCGACTAGGTAAGTCCAACTTCGACCGAGAGGTCAATCGACGGATTCAACTCGGCTGGGCAGCGTTCGGGAAGCTACGACACATCTTCTCGTCAGAAATACCTCAAAACCTTAAAACAAAATTGTACAACCAGTGCGTGTTGCCAGTGATGACTTACGGAACTGAGACGTGGTCCTTCACTGCTGGCCGTATGAGGAAGCTCAAGGTCGCTCAGCGAGCTATGGAGAGGGCTATGCTCGGAGTTTCTCTGCGTGATAAACTTAGGAATAAGGATATCCGCAGTAGAACCAGAGTAACCGACATAGCCCAACGGATTAGTAAGCTGAAGTGGCAGTGGGCCGGCCATATAGCTCGAAGAACCGACAACCGATGGGGAAGAAAGGTTCTCGAGTGGCAGCCTCGTACCGGTAGGCGAAGTGTAGGGCGTCCCCCCACAAGATGGAGTGACGACCTGGTAAGACATGCAGGAAGTCGATGGATGCAGGTGGCTCGGGACCGTGCTTTGTGGCATTCCTTGGGGGAGGCCTATGTTCAGCAGTGGACTTGTGAAGGGCTGTAATGATGATGATGATGATGATATTAGATATGGTTATTAATTTAATACAGCGCCGAATATCGGACCGTTACAGCTACATAGCTATGAACTATCGTCTCGATAAAACAAAATTATATTGTGTGAGTATGGCTTCAATCGGTCAAGTCCTTCAAAACACGGTCAGTAACAGACGCACCAACGATTATATATCTATACAAGCGATTCGCCCTGGCTTCGGCGCACAGGTTATTTCAGGATCTGGACAATAGCGCCACCTACCGGATTCAACAGTAAATCTAAACCATTCTTGAATCACACGCACACAATTTCATCCAAATTGGTCCAAACGTTTAGGAGGAGTTCAGTCACATACACATGAATAGAAAAATTATATATAGGTACATATAAAGATAAAAATTGGTACATTTACAATCTAAAAATGTTATAACATGTCATATTTGATGCTTTCAATGTGAGTTTATTATACCACTTGAAAGTATAGGGCGTAGATAAGCACCGAGCAAACAGCGAAGCTTATTATAGACACACATTAACATCTGGTTCGGTCTACACTTGATTCTGTTTCTTGAGATAGAGATGTGTACAACTACCGGCTTCCCACGATAGTTTTAGTTTATTTTTCTGTTCAAATATTGCCACATTAGCTTTATTTTACGGTGAACCTTCAACAATAAACATAACCATCTGATACTATTTTGTACAACGTATAAAATATTTTTCCTTAAGAATTCATTTTAAACAAAAGTGTACTAAGCTAGAAAAGCTTTCAACTAAATAATGTGTTGAATATCTATAAGCAAATCTCAAGTATAATTTGTAAATTAGTTGATTTTCAAACACTTATTTATATAACATTAGATATTATACGTGGTAGCGCCACGCTGCAGCTGTATTATGGTTGAAAGACAAATGGGTCCGCTCGACCTGGGTAGGACGCTCTCACAAAATACCGGCTTAAAGGAGCAGCTTAATGCTGCTGTGTTTCGTATGGTGAGTGTAGAGAACCGGAGATCATTTTTACTCGAAATGAGGCTTTCCATCTTAGTCCTCAAGGTGACAACGCATCTGCACTTTGGTTTTTAATCGAGGTAAAATGTAGATGTTTATAAGCCAAAGAATCCACTTACCATTACGTGGACTGTGTGCTAGTTTGTCACCCTTATTATATAAGATTAATTTAAATTAACTTTTTTTTTATAGGATAAGGGTGACAAACGAGCACACAGTCCACCTGATGGTAAGTGGCTGCTGTGGCCCATAGACATGTACATTTACCCTCGTTTGCGAATCAAAATGCAGATGCGTTGTCATTGTCACCCGTGAGGACTAATATGGAATGCCTCTTTTCCAGTAATAAGGGTATCCGGTTCTCTACACTCACCATACGAAACACAGCAGTGTCAAGCTGCTATTTTACGCTGGTATTCTGTGGGAGCGTGGTCCCTCCCCGGTCGAGCCGAGCCATTCGTGCTACAACTATACTACTAATATAGCTGCAGCATGGCTTTACCACGTATAAACATATTTAATGATATCCAGTTTTCATAAAATTAACAAACGTTTATCAAAAAGAAAAGCTACAGATATACGTATGAATGTCTAATTCGTAGTAGCTTATAAAAATATTTAATTTAAGTTAAGATATTTAATGATATCCGGTTTTCATAAAAATAACAAACATTTATCAAAAAGAAAAGCTACAGTTATACGTTTGAATGCCTAATTCCCAGTAGCTTCTAAAAAATATTTAAACCTTATCCCAAAATTTATAAGTGAAATTAGTTGTTGCGTAACTTTAATCCTTTGTTTACAGTTAAATGCGGCGATGAGTCGGTACAATTGGCGGTGACTTTACCCAACTAGCTAACACATATGCAACCTGGATTGTATTGTGTTTATATTACAACCCTCGACCCTATATTAAAGTCCACGCACACTAGTGCACGTGTTACCCCCGGGTAAACAACAAGTATTATAAACATAACCCTTAAGCGTATTAAAGATAACGAGGGAGGTATGAAGATCAAAATATGCTGTAACTGAGTTTTGAATCACTTTCATACAAACATAGATAACTTTAAGGCAAGTGAAAAACATTAGATATTCGCTCCATCTCGATATGTGCTATTAAATGCAACGTTAGTTAATAATTGTGAGAGGCTTATTGTTCTAACCGACAATGACTTAACTGTTCTATGACTGAGTTATCTACTATTGAAAATCACATCTAGAATGATGATATATTTTTTACGGTACATGAAACAAAGGCTCATTGTTATTATGTGTACCCCTTCTTAAAATAATCAAGATATTAAGAGTACGTAATGAACTAATTTTCAACAAATCATACAATAATTATAGTTCGTTCATTTATATACATCCATCGATCCATTACAACCTATAAAATTCCACTACTGAACATAGGCTTCCCTCATAGATTGCCACATTTTTTTTTATAGGATAAGGGTGACAAACGAGCACACAGTCCACCTGATGGTAAGTGGTTGCTGCAGTCCATAGACATCTACATCTATCCTCTGTTACAGATCAAAATGCAGATGCGTTTTCACCCGTGAGGACTAGGATGGAATGCCTCATTTCCAGTAAAAAGGGCCTCCGGCCACCTGCACTCACCAAGTGAAACGCAGAGGTAAACCTCTACTTCACGCTGGTATTCTGTGAGGTCGTGGTACCATCCAGGTTCGAGCCGGCCCATCCATGCGACAGCAAAAGCTGCCGCCTTGCTCTGCCACTGTTAAAAACACATGGGAGGATTTCGCCATAGTTGCCACGCTTGGCAAGCGGGTTGGCAACCGCAGTTTTTCATTAATTTGAGTTGTTATCAGGAATATGCTGCTGCCCATCACCTGTTTATTTTTTCATCTGTCGCCTCTTACGACACCTTTAGGACGATATAGGGTAGTGGATATTCTTACACCGACACCACACGGTGGTATTTATATTCGACACGACTCTATCCATAACAATTAACACATTAAAAACTACTCGCAATTATTTTGTAATAGTTGCTTTTGAATCGATTTTCTGCCGATTTCCAAAAGGAGACGGTACTCAATTCGACTGTATGTTTTTTATGTGTTACCTCATAACTTTGTACTGGGTGAACCGATTTCGATAATTCTTTTTTTATATGAAAGCTGATAGTTCTCTTGTGGTCCCATATAAATTTGATCAAGGTCAGGCCAATAGTTTTTGAGTTATTCTTAAAAAACTTATGTTGAATTCGGCTGTACAACATTTTTAATTTTAAATAAATTACATTCTTGAAGCAAATGAAACCGTTTCATTTTATTGCACTTACTCTTTTAATATTTTTCACTTTTTGTAATAAAATGTTTTACAGGTCTTAACCTTTGTCTATTTACTGGTTCACTACGCATTTGTTGAACGAAACAATACAGCAAAAACTATCGCGAACCGACAAAGCATACGCGTACAATCCGTGACGGATCGTTGGAATAATGTAGTTCCTGTCATTGTCTAACCAACCACCACTGTGAACGACTTCTGTTTACAAGAACTTTAATAGCACGGAACTCTGTCAGTTCCCACGGGTAATTGTAAATAGTGGCGAAATGGGTTCTTAGCCTTTGTATACCTCTTTATTCAAAAACTATTGTTTTTCGGAATCTTAGGAAAGGTATGACGTATTTTATTCAATACTGCAAGCAGACACTAAAAATGAAGTAAGCATCAAGTAGCACTTGCTCTTCGTTCAAATAGTAGTATATAAAGTATAGAAAATATAAAACATAATTTACTCAGAGAAACCTTACCTTAAGCAAGTCGCAATACGCACCTAGCCAAATATTATTTTTAAAATGCACCCTAAAACATACATTTTATGTCAATCCTCAACACATACAAATTCAAAATGTGACTTATATTTTTTTATACAAGTGCGGGCAGACCAGCATATGTCTCACTTGATGGAAAGTGTCGGCCACCACCTACGAACAACTGTGACACCAGGGGAATTGCAGGTGCGTTTCTTAAAGGTCCCTAAGTTGTATTGGCACGGTAAAATCGCTGATATTAAAAATTTCACAAAGAAGTAGTGAGACGAAGAAAACTCCTAGTAAATCCACAGTGGTTGACTGCTAAGCATCCAGATGGTGTGAATGGTATCGGAGATTTAGTCGCGATGTGCATTTGTCGAATTTAGCGTCTGGAATTACTCCGAACAATTCCTCAAAGTACTCCCCGTGGTAAATGCGATAAAAAAATGTAAAGGGAAGCAACATCACAGTTTCTACAAATCAAGCCGCTCTTCGCTGAATGCGGTCAAGTGGAAGCAGTTGGCACTGGGGTGCTGCGGCCCTGAGATGAGAACAGTATTCCATGTGAGCCCGAACCTACGCCTTGTAAAGTTGCAAGCGATTTGTCGTCATGAAATACAAAAAGTATTCTCTCTGCTGAGCACGCCAAGCACTTTAGAGGCCAATATGGCCTTCCCTTCCAAGTGACTGCGAAACTGAACGAAAAAATTATCCTTTCCTTATTTAAATTGCGAGAAATCAAGCTAATCCCTAGAGTCAGATAAATATGCAAAAATGCTTCTAATGTTAAACAACCCTGCAACCCACAAAAACATTGCTAAAACAAGCAAACCAATTCTAAAATTTTAAAGCGATGAGTTGACTTCGTTAAATTCTCGAGATTACAATTCCAAATTCTATTTACACACTAAGTATATACGATCTGGGTATAATTTGTTCTTAATGAACATTAGGAGGGGCAAAATATTTTTTTGATGTTACGATATAGATTTGTATGATTAGGGACTTCGTAAGTCGGTTCTAAGACCAGGTTTATAGACGAATTAAAGGCCCAACTCAGAAGCTGTTATATAAGAAATATTTTATTAATCTTCCTTCTTTTATGTCGGCTTCTACATTTTATTAAATGTTTAACTTTTTTAACTCCTTTTAGTGGACTAAAAAATAAACTAGCTCAAGGTTACATACAACTAAAATGTCTAAAAGTGTGGAATATTTTTATACACAAAAAAGAACATACTGTTGAATTAGGAACCTCCTCCTTTATTGAAAGTCCGCCGAAAATATATTCTTTGTAATTTAAGTACCACAGTACACCTGATGGTAAGTGGACGAAGTAATATAATGTAATGTTACAGCCTATATATATGTCCCACTGCTGGACACAGGCCTCATTTCATTTTGACAGGGTTTTTAGAGCAAGGAATTGTCCACCACTTTGCCCAAATGCGTGTTGACTTCACATTTCTTTGGAAAAAAAATTGTTTCTTATTTCTCACACATGCAGGTTTCCTCACGATGT